>ULGQ01000005.1:1196599-1556349 GCA_900519045.1 Yarrowia divulgata
AAACCACATCACCCCCATTTTATCCCATAGACTCACGACACACCCACGACCACACCCCGATTCACCCACGACACCCCCCACCACCGACAACACCCCGATTCACCCACGACACCCCCCATGATACTCACGACATTTCCTAATGACACTCACTTTTACGACACGACACTATTTACGACTCACACTCACACTCACGACCAACACTCACGACTAACACCAACGACACTCACAACAAACACACTGGACACACACACCCCACTTTCGAGTTCTCAGACTCACCCCTTTTTTGGTATTACCCTGATGGATTGGATTGATTTGGAAGGAATGGTTTGGATTTGATTTGATATGATATGATTGATTGATTTACTAGTCTTGATTCACTACCAAGTGACCGTGACAGGAGCAAGATGAAGCGGAAACGAGACTTAGAGGACCTCGAATTCACAGAAACGCGCACCGAGACCGATTACCAAGAGTAAGATTCATTGAACGCCAATAACCCGGCTTACTAGGTATATAGCTATAATGCATCTTTAGAATAAAAAAAAAAAATATATGAGGGGTGGCCCCGTTTTCCGGCCTCCTCGGAAAACGAAACAGAGAACCATGTGTTTTTTTTTTTTTTTAACTTGTCAAATACATTCACATATATATGAGGGGTGGCCCCGTTTTCTGTGCGGTGGGAAACGAGGCAGTCAATGTGCGTTTTGCGAGGCTATTTGTATGACTAAGCGGGCTAAAATGGAGCAAATAGACGTGTAGGAATGGTTTCAAGTGTTCTAAGCAGAATCTGGTGTCAAAAAAACGTCATTTCTACACCTATTAGACCGGTTCTTGTGGTGACTACTGGTAGGGGTCGTATGTTGAAGCAAAAAGATAGACTTCAAAAGATTGCAGCACCCAGTATTCTCGTATGGTCTCCCACTACAATACTAACTAGGCTCTCTGGTGCTTGACTATGGCTGATCGGACGGGAAGCCGTATTTTCACCAGGATATGGCCGCAACCGTTAAGGTCTGAAAAGCGTTGGGCCTTCATATAGGGCCATATAAGTCACGTGAGAAAAATTTTGAAATGAAGTTTTGGAGGTGTTAAGGGGGTATTTTGGAGTTTCTGAAAATGCAATAATAATAATGAGAGTCATATCTAACGGCCAGTATAGGTATTGTTTCGTCCAAGCTTTTATTTGATGTGTTATCGACGTTTTCAGTTTTGCGTCTTGAACAGGGTGTCAGAAGAGCAGAAGAGAGGTTTCGTTGATGGTTAAAAGCGTAATGATGTTCTTGATGGGTCAGGCTTACGTGCTATAAGTTTTCATCTATATTAAAGAGCTTCCACTTAACAAAGTCTCTAACACTTCTGATATCAAGTATTAACTTCGGTTTAGTTGGACAATTTGCTAGCTTGGCTGGATTCACGTAGAGCACACCTAGAGATACACCTAGAGTCTCTAGCGGCTGGAACATGTATCAGAAGCTACCATTGTGTTATGAGGGGTTTTACAATAATCTTTATCTACCGCCAGACCCCTGAATCTCATGATTTTCACCTCCTCTGAATCTCTCACTATTGGCCATTAAACAAAGAGGCCTACAAGTCTACAAAGGGCTTCTCATTGACGCTAGAAGACGAAACGTCCCTTCCTTTACCTCTTCTTGTCACCCCCATTATTTCTAACTACCCCCACCTTCGCTCTGGACCCGTCTAGACTCTCTGTACCGAGCCCCACTAAGCACATGTCTCAGTTGCATAACTAGTTTTAATCAACATGGATAATGCATCCTTTGAACTCAGTTAACAAGAGGGTGGAGATGCTTAAGGGTCTTGAGATGAGCTGATAAGGGAACCTTGAGGGGCCACTACAGCGTGATATATGGTGCATTTTAGAGCGGTAAAAAAGAGTGAATCAAGTGAACAAAATAAAAGCTTCCAAATGAAACAAAAATCACTCAAATCGACCACCCCCTTCACCCATTGAACCACATGCTCTCTCCCCACCCGTCACACGATTGGGTCTTTAGGGCTAGGGCTTGTTCTATCGTCATGCAGCATGTATGTCTATATTCTTGTGGCGGGTATCCTACTTCCTTGCTACTACTACTACTACAATTATTCGACGCCACCATGACTCTTCCTGTGGGGCTGTGTTTGCAGCTGTTCCACCTTTGCGACCTAGAGAGCTGTCTGGCTCTCAGTGAGACCTCTCGATCTTTTGCGGACGTCTTTGAGGGTCTGGACAAGTCGTTGATCCGATGCAAAGTCCAGAAACGGGTGCCCTGGATGACTGTCAACGAATCGGACACACAGATCACGAGCTGGGCTAGAGCAGCTCGTCTGATCCGATCTCGAACCAGAGGAGTCCGTTCCAAAACACCCACCTGGAAAGTCGTCAAAAACCTCCGACCCTTGCTGTCGGTACCGCCGATCATCCAATGTCTGCCCACTGAAAACGTCGACACAAACCTGCCTGTCTCATTTAACGCCATCTTCGACGAAATCAACCCCAGATACGAACCCTACAAGTTCCAAGGCGAAAACCTGTGTGTTGACGACATCTCCATGAACCTCAAGACTCTGAGAAAAAGCGTCATCAAACCGCCAGAGCCCAGAAGAAGGAAACAGCTGTCGCACATCTTCGACGACAGGCTAACCCACAGCACAATGGCCATTCACGAAGACGATCCAGTGGGACAGCGTCTTTTCTTCGCTGGTGAGAATGCATCAACCATCCATCTTGTCGAACGGCGAAGCGGACCCTTGTATTCTCAGATCGACTATCTAGTCCATAAACCAGGAGCCGCTCTGAAAGACGGATCTATTGGCTTTGATCCCAGCTCTTCAGTGGCTCTGCCCCTTGTTCGAGACGATGGAGCCAATGGTCATTATCGCATCAAAATGCTGCCCGAACCGTTCGGAGGCGCCTTTATCGTGGAATACTCGACGCCCACTCTCCGCATTTCATACATGGATGCCGATCCGTACGAGAACAAGGTGGTTCTGTTGGCCAAATTGGAAGGACACACTATCACCACGTTCCCCGTGGACATCCAGATCGAAATCTACAACGGCTTGCTATATTTCAATGTGGACGGCCAGTTTGTGCGTCTGTGGGTCGATTTGGGGTTTCAGAAACGTCAGACTTACCAGCAACATACAAAGCTCAATGTCTGCACTGAGGTTCGGGGCTTCTATCAGCAGAGAAAGTACACCCGAGCTCTGAGTGCTACTCGGACAGACTGGGCCCCTATTGGTATCTACACTGAGACCACTGGACATGCAGACCTGGACCCTAGAGGAAAAGAGCGATATGTGACAGCAGCCAACTCAGACCCGTTCTTTGTGGGAGATCTGCTTACTGGAAAGACCTACGTGGCAGAGTATGGCGATGGGATGCCCGTGGTACATGTGGCTGGTGTTTCTGACGGACTGGACACACCGGTATTCTACGAATGGGCCATGGACGACTTTAACGGGCTGTGTGATGATCTGAGAGCCAGCTCTGACACTCAACAACCAGCTCAGTTGAGACAAGACCCGTGTACGACCATTTCCGTGCACGACTTTTGGTCCCGGGTTCTTCGTATGGATGTCGATGTTGAGCGAGTGGTCATGACTCTGAGACGGACGGATAACGTCACTGTTGGTTATGTGGGCTTGCAGGGCCAGAGTCTCGGGGCTGAGGATGATAGACGGACGCCTATTCCGTGGAGAAAAGGTGCCTTTGGCAACGTGGATCTATTTGAGCCTGTTGGCGGTATAGATGATGAGCTTGCACAGGAAGCTGAAGAGGAGAGGATGGCGTTAAAGATGTGAAGGGAGGATGGTATTTATAGCTTTAGTTTCGATTGTATTTGTATTGATTCATACTGATATGACAGACCTGCTGGTAGAAGAATGCCTATGCAGTCTGTTGGTGTTCAGCAGACCCTGGGGTCACAATCTTCCTAGATGGAGTAATAATTGAGTTGTACCAGATCTCGATTCTTCCCAGTACAATTCTTCATAGGTACACACGCTTCTGCTCTACAGTACAAGGCCATTATCTCTGAATAAATTATTATGTATGTACTCTTATAATAGTTAGTAATTATGCATGATGCTCGTATGCTGAGGGTTCCAGAGTCTCAAAAGTCTGGGTGTTTTTGGCTGGTTGTTTTTGGGTGGTTGTTTTTGGTGGCTGTGAAGCAGGGGGAAGGGTGACTGTCGTGGAGAGCGTAGCAGTTTGTGTTCTGGTCGGAAAGAAGCCGGGAGAGACGTAGCAGGAGAAAAAGACGTGCTGAAGTTGCGTACTCCTAGCCCGGTCGGAAACGTTCGGACTACGTCCTCACATTTCCTCCTGGCGTTACTCCAACAACCTCAAATAATGCTGCTCCTCCTTATGGTCCATCTCCTCACAAATATTTAACACCACATTAATCAGATCCGACGTCTCCAACACCGCATCGTGGTCGTGGATATCCACCAGTCTCAGAGTTGCTGTAAACCCGGCCTTGGTCAGGGTATCTTCAAACTGCAGCACCTGTCGGAGAGGCACCAGGGTGTCGTGTTTCGAATGCACCAGGGTGAACTTGAGATCGGCCACCTCGGGGCCGTAGAGAGCGTCCCATTCGAGTCGTGCTGGAGACGAGTCGTCCCAGTCTTCGGCATCGCCTCCATAGGCGTCCAAAATGTACGACTTGTAGCAGGGAGACGACTGAGACACGTCCAGAAGGTCGTAGACGCCTCCAGAGCCCACCATATGCTTGACCCACGTTTCGCCAAGCGACAGACGGGCAGCCACGTACTGGAAGGCCATGCAGGCTCCGGCTCCGTGGGCCAGAATAACGGCGGTTTTGATGCCGTAGGCGTTTCGCAGAAACTGGACGGCTGCGGTCACGTCATGGAGATGGTCGGGGTGCTCGACCTCGGGCGAAAGACGGTAGTCGATGGACGCTCCGGCCCAGTGTGGAGGCAGCCGGGTCAGTATACTTGCTCCTACGTCTTTGCTCTGCGAGGCGTCTCTCCAGTAGCCTCCGTGGATGAAAATGAGCCACTTGGTGGTTGGACAGAGCCCCGAGTCGGGCAGGTACAGATCGAGCGTGTGGAACGGGTTAGGAGACGGTATATAGGGAAGAGTGACTGCTGGTGGGCGTCGGGTTCGGGGCACCATGAGCGATAGCACGTCTCGAGAGTACGTCGACATCGTGTCGTCCGAGACCATGGACCCGTTGTCGGGGAAGATGGCTGGCATGGTTGTTGGGGGAGGAGTCGATGCAAATCAGATTTAATTTCAACCTCAAATGTGGGGCAAACCTCTTGTATATATACTTTGTCTATTTTTTGCCGTTTACATTTTGCTGCGAGAGCCGAGCAATCCAAAAGGTTAATTGGATGGGCGATATTGGAGATCTAGCAACACTGTAGAGGGGGTGATATGGGGGCTAGAGAGCTGGTTTTTCTATGAATCGGATGCTCTTCTCGCGGTGTACATTTTTATACTCTTTTTGTCTCGATACCACCCCTCCCCACCCAGCCAAATACACCCCCCTCCAGCCTCTTCCGAAGCAATCCGAAACCTTGATCACAACGCAAGCTGCTTCACCCGTCGTCACGTGGACTAGCCCGTCTTGGTCTGCTCCAGCTGCAGATATTACCATCGAGCCGAAATTGCCGTTTTCGACAATATCAAATCGGGGTCCGTTTCCAGCCGTTTGTGGTGGTGTTCCCGTTTCGATCAACGTTATCTCCGCGGCTACCAGTTTGCAACGGGTAGCGTTACCGGTTCGGGCCCTTGGTTGGGTCCAAAAGTCACCTGTTTTTTTTTTTCCCTCCATCGTGGGGCCCTGACACCGCAACCTTAACCCAAGTTGGAGATTGACAAGCCCAATGAGATTGTGACAGTAGAGCAGGGGTAAGGGAAAAGGGTGTATTTATATTAAATGGAGATGGACGTGATACGGAGTGTATGTGATAGCTGTGTCACGTGACCTGTTAAATAGCGCTAGCTCCAATGTGACCCACCAACATGAAAAGGCACTACCCTGAACGTGGTAGGAGGCTACTGTATGTAAAATTACGTAGGGTGGTATTGAGCGATATTTCAGGTGTTGAGATGTTTGTGAGCGATAATTCCAGTGTGGATACGTTCGTGGTGGCCAGTTAAACGATTCTGAGCCTCCTCCGGGCAATATTCGGCAACTTGAAATGACAGACTTCGTTAACCGAGACAGCCAAATGAGCTCGTATGCATACAACATACACCTCCTGAATAGCGTCTGTAATTATGACCTTACGAAGACAGACACATTTGAGAATTTAGAGGACCAATTCACGTGACACTGCCCATATGGCACGTGACCACACCATTCAAACACCCACTACCACCCATCAACACCATCTCCACGATATCCACCTCATTCACACTGAGTTTAATATCATGCCGGAGGAATGCACGCATATCGTAGACTCCGCCGATCCGGTTTAGTTGAGATCTACTTAAGACAAAAGTTCATTTAAAGGAGACATCTCGGGGTTTCCAGCATGGTCTATACCTGAAAGCTGCTTCAGAATAAAGAGGAGACGTCAGTGTCTTTATTGACCCACCAAATCACCCCTTGTCGTGGAAGATCCACGTGAAAACGCGTATATCTGAACCCTCTCTTACACTTGGACTTTGTTGGGCTACAACAGCAATCTTGATATTCGCTAAGAGTAGGCGTGAGAGACAGCACGTGACAATACACACACAGTCACGTGACCAAACAACTACCGCGTATTCCACAACTACGGAGAATTCTACCCCATGAGGTATTTACCAACGTTGACGTTTCGGAGTCCGCCTTTAGGATATCACTACTCGTAGCAAACGCGGACACTTTGAAAATCTACCGATGGCGACATTTGCCACTATCTGCTAAACTCTTTCCGCCCCGTCTAAGCGCTTGCACGGTCGGTGAGTGTCTCTGAGTCTGAGTCTGAGTCTGAGTCTGAGTGCCTGAGTGTCTGAGTCTATCTCTCTGACTAAGAGGTGTAATCGACCGTAATCAACGGCATCAACGTAATCAACGTAATCAGCTGTCATCAACCGTAATAAGCTGGGTGGGGGATTGTCAGAGCAATGCAAGACAAGGTGTCGAAGGACAGTGTACTGCACTGAAGGGCAATGAATCGAATGACAAGCATCGAGGGAAGCAAAGTTCAACGGCGGTCATTAATTATTGTATTCGTAACAGCCCGGTCAGTACGGAGTACTGTCATGTTTGGAGATGTGGGTGGTGGTGGGGGCTATATCTATCTATGATCATTGATATCTGTGTACCTGAAGCCGCCTGTTCCATGAGTACCAAATCGTTCTGAGTCCACTGCTCCTCACATGTCACGTGAATCATGCACTCCACCCCTCCCTTACTCATCCTGGTAATGCTTGCAAATCCGTGGCGCTGAATGGATGTCGACTTTGTCAGAGTTGTGCACTTTTCGTTTTCGCCTCGCAAACAAGCGCCTGGGACGCATTAGTCGTGAGTAGTCAGTTCTGACTGTATAAGGTTTGCCTTGTGTGACTGAGCATTTGAAGGTATTAGATAATTGAGTTGAGTTGGAGTAAGCAGGGTGAGGGGCGGGTTAACTTCATGAAAAATAGAGATATCAGTAATTAGACGGCAAATTTGGAAGGAAATAGGGAAAAATAAGTAGGGTCGTAGTAGCTACATTTTTCATACCACCCCTACAACCCAAGTTATAGACTAACCCCAACCAATCATCCCCAAAACCCAAATCAATGATTATGCACGGGTCACACGTAACCGCCCATCAAGTCTTTTTCTGCAGACATGCGTATCTCAGAACCGCGCTAAGAAATGTATATATACCACCGACGTCTCCCTGACATGACAACTTTCAGATGAACACACTCACATCACTCTTCTTCCTCACTCTAGCCGTTTTCGCCTCTCTACTCGGTCGAAAAGCGTACATTGCCAACCTCAACACCGACACCAACACCAACACGGTTGACACCCAGTCCTACGACATCAAAACACACACACACCCCGATCTAGACATGCCCTCTATCGCCAAACGAACCCCCGTTCTCTTCGTGCCCCACGGAGGCCCCACTCTCATGTACGAAGGAGACCCCAACTCGGATCAGAAGGCGTTTGCCTACCTGCGAGCCTTTGGCCGAGAACTGCTCAAGAAACACAAGGAGAACCCCGAGTCCGTCAAGGGCGTCATTGTCATGTCTGCTCACTGGGAAAGTGCCTACCAGAAGGACGAGAACCCTCGAGAGGTCGCCCCCAACAAGCTGCCCAAGATCACCCCCAAGCTCGGAAAGATCCCCGTCGGTATTGCCACCGATCCCGCTGACGGTATTGGACGACTCGAGTACGACTTCTTTGGCTTCCCCCGAAAGCTGTACGCGGAGAAGTTCTTCGCCCGACACTCTCACGAGCTTGCTCTCAAGGTTGCCGACCTGATCGACTCTTCCGACAAGTACCAGGCCCAGCTGCGAACCGACAAAAAGTGGGACCACGGTCTGTGGGTTTCTTCCAAGGTCATGTTCGAGCACGCTGGAGACGCCGACGGAGAAGTCCCCTTCCCTGTTCTGCAGATCTCTGAGCCTGCTGGAGACCAACTCAAGGCCAACGGAAACGAGGACGACGTGGCCAACCGGTTCTACGATCTCGGAAAGGTGCTTGCTCCGCTGCGAGAGCAGGGCTACTGGATCATTGGCTCCGGAATGTCCGTGCACAACCTGCGAGAGCTCGGAACCTACTACGGGGGCAACGCTGACTACGCCACGTCCTTTGAGAAGGAGGTGAATAACATTGTGCAGAACGTGTCTGCCAACGAGGACGGCAAGATCCCCGACGAGCAATACAAGAACAATGTCAAGTCGGTGTGGAACAGCAAGGACCGTCGACGAGCACACCCTACTGCCGAGCATCTCTTCCCTCTGTTTTTCGCTCTTGGAGCTGCTGATGGAGACAGGGGCAAGCAGGTCTACGCTGCTCCCCAGGCCTCTCTTTCTTGGGGCACCTACAAGTGGCAGTAGCTGCACGGTACGGTTGGCCACCACTTTTTTATAGATAGAATGGATTGTATATTTTTTTGATTCTTTGTGCACAACAATCATCTTCACCTCTGCTTCTCTCTCCAAAGTTAGGTTGCCTCGAAAGGCTATGTGTATAGTTCCATGTGGAGAAGTCATGTGGAGAAGCCAGAAAGCAGTATTATATAGACGTTGTAGGTGTGGTCATTACATGGGTTCAAGATCAAGGTGAGATTTAGGTCACGTTATTCAATAATAGGGATATAGTATAGCAGAGACCGGTACTCGTACCTCACAGGTGCAACATCCTCGGCTTATCTGATTAGAATCACGTGTATCTGTCGGAGTCTCCAGAACCACACAATGGCATCTTAGAGACGATTTAAGAGCACGGTTGGACTCTCCGCGCCATGGAGAATATCCGCAAAGTCGCCGTTTTCGCGTGTCGGCCGCGGGTCGGTAATTAACACAACAAGATCGCGCCCCTATGTCCCTATGGATTGTCATGCAGCTCTCCCCAAGCTTTTTCAGTCTAGACGTGTACATACAGACAGGACAGGTTGTTTTGGGTGTCTTTATTGGGCGTTGTGGAGGGGCTATAGAGACGGTGGAAGCTGGAATCGATAGCTGGAGTCAGGTGGAGTACAACGAGGCACTAGTAAACGTTTTAATTCATCTCAATCACCCCGAAAAAGCCGGCTCGGATTTTCCCTCCCCCCCAATAAAGTTAACCTCCCGAAACCAGGTTAGGGTTCCCGAGTCCGCCCGAATCATTGGTTGGGTCTTATCCTGGAAAACCGCTCTTCTTGATTTTCCCACCCACAGTCCAAAGGTGAGTACTGGGTGGATCAAAACGCGGGGAAGAAAAGCCAGGCTGTTTGCGGGCCTTGCCGTGGGCAATTGACTATGCCAAAGAGCCGTGAGAGACATGGGTATGACGTTGTATGAGCGAATACTCGCATGCCGAACATGTGCTGACGTGGTTACGATCTCCAAGTCACACAAACACGTACAGTTGAGTTGTATGTGGTAGCAGTGTAATTGGTTTTTGGTCTTTGGTCGTTGGGCTGTATAAGGGCCGGGTCATTGGCTAATTGAACCACATGGTCAAAGGTGACATGTCAGATGTGAACCGATCCAGACTGGTCAAAGAGGTGTCAATTGATGAGTGACTGGATGAGACTGGATGACAATGTGAACCGCAATGGCTTACATCATGTTTAAGGTGAATACCTACTGCAAGTCAAATCACAGGTGGTTGCATAGATACCTCACTCGCAGTTATCAATCAATCAATCATTCAATCCATCATTCAATCAGTCAATGGATCGCTCGAGACCTACGGCCTCTTGCTAATTATTGGGTCCGCTCGGACCTACGGCCCTCGCTACCGTTGCCCTCGCTGCCGTTGCCCTCACTACCGTTGCCCTCACTACCGTTCTAACACAGATGCTCCGAACAGTCCGACTAGCCAAGGTCTCTCGACCTCTCACCCTCCGACCCTTCTCCACCACTCCCGCCTTTTTCGGCAAGCGAGTCGAGAAGGACGCCTTTGGAGACATTGATGTCGACGACGCCGTCTACTGGGGCGCCCAGACCCAGCGATCTCTGCAGAACTTTGACATTGGCGGCGAGAAGGCCAAGATGCCCGAGCCCCTTGTCAAGGCCTTTGGTATTCTCAAGAAGGCTGCTGCCACCGTCAACATGAAGTACGGTCTGGACCCCAAGGTCGGCGAGGCCATCCAGAAGGCTGCCCAGGAGGTCATTGACGGCAAGCTCACCAAGGACTTCCCTCTGGTGGTCTTCCAGACCGGATCCGGCACCCAGTCCAACATGAACTCCAACGAGGTCATTTCCAACCGAGCCATCGAGATGCTGGGCGGAAAGCTCGGCTCCAAGTCCCCCGTGCACCCCAACGACCACGTCAACATGTCGCAGTCCTCCAACGACACCTTCCCCACCGTGATGCACATTGCCGCCGTGATGGAGATCACCCAGTCTCTGATCCCCCAGCTGCAGCTGCTCGAGGAGTCTCTCGCCAAGAAGTCTGCCGAGTTCGACAAGATCATCAAGATTGGCCGAACCCATCTGCAGGACGCCACCCCTCTGACTCTGGGCCAGGAGTTCTCCGGCTACGTGACCCAGGTCAAGTACGGCATCGAGCGAGTCAAGGACGTGCTCCCCCGACTCAGACACCTCGCTCAGGGAGGAACCGCCGTTGGCACTGGTCTTAACACCAAGAAGGGCTTCGACTCTGCCGTTGCCGCTGAGGTCTCCAAGATCACCGGCGAGGAGTTCTCCACCGCCCCCAACAAGTTCGAGGCTCTTGCTGCCCACGACGCCATTGTCGAGGCCTCCGGTGCTCTCAACACCGTTGCCGTGTCTCTGTTCAAGATCGCCAACGATATCCGATACCTCGGTTCCGGACCCCGATGTGGCTACGGCGAGCTTGCTCTCCCCGAGAACGAGCCCGGCTCCTCCATCATGCCCGGAAAGGTCAACCCCACCCAGAACGAGGCTCTGACCATGGTGTGCTGCCAGGTGTTTGGTAACAACTCGACCATCACCTACGCCGGCGCCTCCGGCCAGTTCGAGCTCAACGTGTTCAAGCCCGTCATGATCGCCAACCTGCTCGAGTCCATCCGACTGATTGCCGACGGCTCTCGATCGTTCCGAATCCACTGTGTCGACGGCATTGTCGCCAACGAGAAGCGAATCTCGCAGCTCATGAACGAGTCGCTCATGCTGGTGACCGCCCTCAACCCCAAGATTGGCTACGACATGGCCTCCAAGGTGGCCAAGAACGCCCACAAGAAGGGCATCACTCTCAAGGAGTCTGCCCTCGAGCTCAAGGCTCTGACTTCTGACGAGTTTGACCAGTGGGTCCGACCCGAGAAGATGATTGGCCCTTCTGATTAGGAGAGCTGAGTATGTAATGAAGTATGATTGATAATGAGTGCAATAGTGCAGCAACAGCGATATGAGCATGGCAGTAGTCAGGGTTGCAAGAGCGCAGCTATTGTAGAATACAAACTGCTACAGCTATTGTAGAATACAAATCTACAGCTGTGTATAGACACAAATCTACAGCTGTATAACTACATGTACAGTCACTTAGAGAGTATTGGCAATCAACTTTCAGAGCGGGAAAGTGAGTACAGTATATCTACGAATATTTGTATTGACAAGAACCAGGGTTTTGGTACCATTCGAATCAGAAGAAGACAAGGAGTCGAATGGTATAACTTTCACTATTTGTTGCTATAGTGAATTTTGGTCCTAGAGACCTTTAAACGCCTAAAGAGATGATTACCAATATGCTCAACTGACTACACTTCAGGCTACATCTACAAGTCTCAAAATCAAATAATAACATTCCCTAAGCGACAAGCGACACTTCGGGCTTACTCCCTTCTCGGATCATCCTCTCGAGCAAACACAAGAGCCACTCGGGAAGGAATGTAGATATGCATACAGTTTCGTCGTCCGTTCCACTCCAGAGGCTCGGTATGGCATCGGGTCTTTTCATGGTCGATTCGGCCAAAGCCTCCAAACTCGGGCGAGTCCGAATCCAGCACCAGGGTGTACGTCCCAGGCTGGTCGACTCCGATTCGGTAGTCCGTGAACGACTTGTTGGGGTGGAAGTTGAAGACAAACACCAGGCCGGCCCGCTCAAACACAATCACCTTGTCGTCCTCGTTCTTGAGAGACACATAGGCCTGGTCGGCAGAAAGCCAGCCGTAGTGGTCGCCGAGATGTTGCATGGCGGCGTCAAAGTTGTTGAGATGCTGGTACCGCAACAGCTCGTCGTCCACCACGGGCCATTGTCGTCGACAGTAGTGGAACGACGAGCCGTTGCCCTCTCGAGGGAAATCCAGCCACTCGGGATGGCCAAACTCATTACCCTCAAAGTTGAGGTATCCTTCTCCGCCCAGAGAATGGGTAATCAGTCGAATCAGCTTGTGGAGAGCAATACCTCGGTCAATGATGGGGTTATTGGTGGTCAGAATGGACATGGCAGTGTACATTTCCTTGTCCATGAGCCAGAAGGCCAGAGTCTTGTCTCCAACCAGAGCCTGGTCATGGGACTCGGCGTAGGCAATGGTTTTTTCTCGATGACGTCGGTTGGTCAGAGTGTGGCAAATGTTGCCCATGTCCCAGTCCTCGTCTCGGGTGTCCTTGACCAGCTTGATCCACATGTCGGGAACAGCCATGGCCAGACGGTAGTCAAAACCAACACCTCCCTCGGAAACAGGTCGACACAGCGCAGGCATGCCCGACACGTCTTCGGCGATGGACAGAAAGTTGCCTGCGTCCTTTCCAGGTCGAAGAAGAGGTTGCAGCTCCTTCATGAGCTCATGGGCCAACATGAGATAGACCACGGCCTGCTGGTCGACATTTTCGTCGCCAAAGTACTCATGGTAGCCGCCAGAGAAACCTGTGCCGAGACCATGGTGTTTGTAGAGCATGGAGGTGACTCCGTCGAACCGAAAGCCGTCGAAATGGTACTCTTCAATGTAGAACCGCAGGTTGGAGAGCAGGAACCGCAGCACCTCGTACTTGCCGTAATCAAACAGCTTGGAGTCCCATTGGGGATGGTCTCCCTTGGCTCCTCCATGGAAGTACTGGTGGTCGGTTCCATCAAAGTTGTTGAGACCGTCGTCGACGTTTTTGCAGGCATGAGAATGCACCACATCGAGCAGAACGGTGATGCCCATGCCGTGGGCGGTGTCGATGAGTTCCTTGAGGTCTTCGGGGGTGCCGTATCGCGACGAAATGGCGAAAAACGAAGTCACCTGGTAGCCGAAGGACGCATAGTAGGCGTGCTCCATGATTGCCATGAGCTGGATCACGTTGTAGCCGAGCTTGTGGATTCGGGGCAGAATGTTCTGGGTGAACTCCTTGTAGGTGCCGACTCGGGGTTCGCTGGACGAGATGCCCACGTGGGCCTCGTAGATCTGGGCGTTGGCGGGGGTGGGGGGCGATTTGTTATTCCACTGGTACTTTTCAGACTCCGGAGGGTTCCAGAAGACTGCCTCGTAGATGGACGACTTGGCCAGGTCCTGAACCACGTAGGTGGACCAGGCGGGCAGTCGATCGACCCATTGGCCGTTGGACAGCTTGAGGGCCAGCTTGAGCTTTGAGTTGTGGGGGATAGCCACCTTTCCGTCCTTGGTGGCAGGAACAGTCACGGTCCAGACTCCGTATTCGTCTCGAGACATGTGGAACTGCTGTCGATCCCAGCCGTTGAAGTCACCCGTGAGAACGGCTTCCGAGGCGCCAGGAGCCCATTCTCGGTACGTGACCGAGTTGTCCTTGTTGACGTGGAGTCCGTAGCGTTTGTAGGAGGCGGCGAATTCGGCCAGTCCTCCCTCCTTGGCAAAGTGGTCCTTCCACTGGCCCACGAGCGCCTGTCGTCGCCGCAGCTCGTCTTGAAACGGCTCGAGCCAAGGGTCGTCTTTGCACACTTGTAGGGTCATCTTGGTGTTGGTGGGTGTGGTGGTGGGTGTGGTGGTGGGTGTGGTGGTGGGTGTGGTGGTGTGGTTGTAGCTAGTTGTGGTTCTGTGATAGCGAGCTATTATTCAGTGTCTTTGTGTTGCTCAATGCTCAATTCAATTCCTCGATCTGTCGCCAGTTCGATCGCTCAATTGCAAGGTACTTGTAGCGTTTGATACACAACCACCTGTTGATCGACCCATAGAGGCTGGGAGGGGAAGTCTAAAGAGGACATGAAATCTGTAATAGGGTAACTTTGGAGAGGAGCCTGAAATGCCTCATTGGGGGGCGACGACGATCGCGACGAGGTGGACACGTACTTTTTCGACCGCAAATGTTGCATTGAAAAACAATTCACGTCGATCCCACCATTTCTCGGAAAGATAGACCCGCCACAATCCGTCTCAACCGAGGCTTCATGCACCCCAGTTAAAGTTGCTGATATACGAGATTGCTGTCCCAACAGAAGTGCAGCATACGTCCATGGTCCAGGTGAGTTTTTCCGGCAGAGGGGCAGGCAACAGGTGGGGATAACACAAGGATGGGTTTCCCGTGGGACCGTGGGGAATATATTGATAGAGTGACGTGAGTGGTGTAACACAGATGGGTGATGTACGAGTACGTACATTTGTGTTGGGTACAATTACACTTAGCCGAAGAGCTACATTGCACTCCACACCGTATACCGTCCTCAGAACTGACCAGCTGACAAAACAAAGTACCGTACCGTCTAGTCTCCGCGGACAGGCTCCAGAGTTTGTGTCGAGTTTGTGTCGAGTTTGTGTCGAGTTTGTGTCGAGTTGTGTCGAGTTTGTGTCGAGTGGAGTCAAGTCTGTGTCTCACTTGTTTGAACGGATGAACTGATGCTTCGGAAGTGCACACTGTTCCCCTCTCTGTAGAGTATACGTGAGAGTGTACTCGTACCGGTATTCGTACCGGCACAACTGTCTCAGACGTATAGTGGACGTAAAAGTAGGATAGCAGAGTCATTGGCAGTACTCAGGAACGTACAGTATTTGTAGTATTTGTAGTACAATCGGCACCTTTCGACTCCCATCAACGCTACAACTGCAGAACGGCGCTAATCCTACAGTGCTCCAACATCTGTCATGCACAGAATTGACAGACGTTTGGTCAGGCTCTTCCGAAAGTGGTGACAACTGGGGAGACATCTGGTTAGACACCGGTATGTACTGTAGTTGAATACAAGTAGTACAAACATACTGTGCAACGTCCACTGTGAAGTATCTGTAAAGAGCAGCCTCTGAGAAGCGACTTTTCAGTACAGAGAACAGTCCTGCTTCTCTTCAGTGTACAGAGAAGCATCTCTTCTAGACACAGCTGCCCGAACGCCCTCATTACAGGCAGTTGCTCTTAACAGACAGGAATTACAAGTGCCTCTAAAATACGGTGAGGTTTCGTAAACCACCAAGACAACCTCCTTACTGTATTGTAGCCACCTACTGTACTTGTAACATGTTCATATGGAATAAGAACATGGAATAGCTACAAGTAGTCAGTACAGCCCTTCAACTCAGTACTTGTAGAATGACAGACTATGGCGATAAAAGCAACACCAATCAACTCCCCACTTCTGTTGATTCCAGTGGTACCATGGAAATCACGCCAACGCCTGAAGATACACCCCTCAAACAGCCAACACGAGTGCCCTGTCAACCTTAGCTGTGAATGAATGACATTGACCAAGTTCAGCTAACTAAAGAAACTGCAGTTACTTGGGCGTCACTAACTACATAGTTAGCTATTCTGGATTCGCCAAAAAAGCACGGATTCGCTGTCTGAAAAGCCTCACACCCTTTCCAGACCCTCCCCACCACCCCCCTATTGTCCATCGTCTCGGACCGTACCTATTTTCCAGCCTTTTCTCTTCCCTTCAACCCACCCAATGATTTGATTTACAACATCCATTAGGGTTACAGAGGTGTCCCATTTGGGCAAAACCAGGTCCTGAGGGGGGTCACTACAAGGCCGGTAGTAGGGGCGCTAGAAGGTCAGGAACCGGATAAAACTACTCTCCTGATCTCAAATAATGTCATGTGCCGTTTTTGACCACCACATCTCCCCTTCATCCTCCCCTATTCACACACCCCCTCTCCTGCTGTGACTGCTTTTCGCCAAATCACATGACTAGTCCCAACTGCGAAACTCTAAAATTTCCACCTCCCCCTGCACGGTGTAAATTTTCACACCAACCTTCCTGCCCTTTCTCCCCTCAACAACACATACAGAAATGTCCACTCGACCTCAGGTTTCCGTCCACGGTGTGTCCGGCTCCGACGCCGGTGTCACCATCGTTCTCCCCGCCGTCTTCAAGGCCCCCATCCGACCCGATATCGTCCACTCCGTCTGGACCGGTGTTGCCAAGAACAAGCGACAGGCCTACGCCGTTGCTTCCAACGCTGGAGAGCAGACCTCCGCTGAGTCCTGGGGTACTGGTCGAGCCGTTGCCCGAATCCCCCGAGTTGGAGGATCCGGAACCCACCGATCTGGCCAGGCCGCTTTCGGTAACATGTGCCGAGGCGGACGAATGTTCGCCCCCACCAAGACCTGGAGAAAGTGGCACGTCAAGGTGAACCTCAACGAGAAGCGATACGCCACCGCCTCTGCCATTGCCGCCTCTGCCGTTGCTCCTCTGGTTCTTGCCCGAGGCCACCGAGTCGAGACCATTGCCGAGGTCCCTCTCGTTGTCGCCAACGACATTGAGTCCATCACCAAGACCAAGGACGCCGTTGCCGCTCTCAAGGCCGTCGGTGCCCACCGAGACGTTGCCCGAGTCGTCAAGTCCAAGACCATCCGAGCCGGAAAGGGTAAGCTCCGAAACCGACGATGGACCCAGCGACGAGGTCCCCTCGTTGTCTACTCCGAGGACAAGGGTCTGGTTAACGCCTTCCGAAACATCCCCGGTGTTGAGACCTGCGACGTGCGACACCTCAACCTGCTGCAGCTCGCTCCCGGCTCTCACCTTGGCCGATTCGTCATCTGGACCGAGGGTGCCTTCAACCTGCTCGACAACATCTGGGGCTCCGAGTCCGTTGCCTCCGCCAAGTCTGGCTACACTCTGCCCTCCAACATTCTGGCCAACGCTGATGTCTCTCGAATCATCGAGTCTCAGGAGATCCAGTCTGTCCTGAAGCCCGCCAAGGAGATCCAGGAGAAGGACATCCGAAAGATGAACCCTCTCAAGAACAAGCAGGAGATGCTCCGACTTAACCCTTACGCCAAGACCTTTGTTGAGCAGAAGCTCGGCTCCATCAAGGAGCCCAAGACCAAGGTCAAGAACGCCCAGAAGGCCAAGTTCATGCAGATCCTCAAGGACAACTAAGCGGTGTACACCATTTAGTCAAAATAAAATTCTGTTAACTTAACAAGTGTATTGTAGATGAGTGAGCTGTACAAATCGTAGACAAATCAGAAGGTGAAGCTCTGTGAACGCTCTATCACGCAGCTGTTTTAGCTGTCTACAGATCGTACGAATCAATGAAGCATATTGGTTGTGAAGTGGAAGGGCGTGAATGATATGAGAATACAAGCACTTAGACAAGTATTAGAATCACTATGAAACAACAAGTTGTTGAACAGTGTAATTGTTACCCCCCATCACCAGAAGACATGGTAAGTGTCACGCTAGAGGCCCCCCAAACATCTACAGTTTATACAAGTATTGTAGCCAACATCCAGGAAGCTCGACTGAATGTACTTGTACTCGTACTTGCGAGATCTTCAGTGAAACATTCTCAACCTGCAGTGTACTTGTACGTACCAGGTTGAGTGAAGTTGACCGTAAGCCATGTTGAATAGGCATACGGTCTTCTTGTAGGTACGGTACCATCCAAAGTACGCACAGCACTGGTACACTATGTACAGACAGGTCATCCACCTGCTCCTTGTATGTGAGATAGTGGTAGAACAAACTACACTGAAACAGAGCTGGGCAACTACAAATGTCTCTGTTGTATGTGTTAGTAAGAATACCCTGTGGTTGATGCTCGAGTACACATGAAGGTCTTCCACCACTCCCGTTCGATTGTGTGCAAAGAAACCTGAGTGTTTCAAGGACCGGAAAATGAAAAATGAAAAATTGTTCCTTATGGATCACCTCTTTGAAGTCCACGCCTTGTTACCACGCTCGTATCATTTGCTGTGAGCTTCTAAAATTCAGTAGTGCTGCAAGGACATACTTGTAGTGCCAGAATGCCCACAATCTCACTCGGCCAATAGCTCTATCTGTTACAGAAATCTGCATTCCGTTAATCATTGCTCTCTATAAGTATGTACGCGGATCCTGAGATTGTTTCGATATGACTCTGGTAGCTTGACAGTTATAAGCAAGAACGAGAGAAACGCAGAGAGTAGCAAAGTAAAAGTACAAGTACATACGAGTAGTGTAAACAGCTCGACCGCAAGGGTGTTTTCAGCTTTCTCTGCACAATCTCATGGTCTTTTCTCCTCCATATGATCATGAAGAGCGATCCCTGGAACACTCTACTTTTTCATCCAGCATAGGCTCACCAGTAAGAGTCCTGGAAAGTGATAGTCCTCGTGATCTGACCAAAGAACGGCCTGACTAAAGATCAACTGCTCCAATACTTCAAACGACAAACCTCTTCAGCACTCTCTTTGGTATCTTCTGTGCTTCTACTTCCAGTTGTATAGCCACCAAGACTGGCTGCTAGTAACATCTACGCCCTCATTTTTTATAAGGGAAGCTGCAGTAACAACTCCAGCTCTTGAGCATGTCTACCATCAACATCACCTGTTATCACCCTAGCTATCCACCGAGCAGTACAGCCACAGCATACACATATGGCTCCACAACTGTCTCACCTGCTCAGGCACCGTTGTTTTTGAGACATGTCTTAAATCTGCCCCATTCATCATACAAACAACTCCATATCATTACAACTATTTCACCTAACTTTTGTGTTAATTAGCTACTCATAAATAAAAACCGTACAATCTCCCTGATGTGTGTGTGTGTGTGTGTGTGTGTGTGTGTGTGTGTGTGAGTGTATGAGTGGTGGAATGATGGCAAAGGCGCGTGCAGGCAATGTGTACATACGATAGTGTCTTTTCGTCAACGTTCGTTTATCCAGCCTAACAATGCTCTAGGGTAGGCCGGCGGTTCACACGACGCAACGCCACGGGGAAAAGGGAAAACACGGGAAAACACGGTAAAAAACACGGGAAAACACGGTCAAAAAAACAACACCCATGCTTCTCACTCGGTACACTCAACGGACTCAATGCAACTCAACTCAACCAACTCAACCAACTCAACTCTTACTGGTGAGCCTGGTGGGGCATGTGCCCGGGCTGCGCAGCCATGTACCGTTGCTGCTGCTGCTGCTGCTGCTGCTGCTGCTGGGGCATCGACAGGTAATGCTGGTACGCCTGTGCTGCAGAGTCCTGGTTCATGTTGTAGTTCATGCCGGGCTGCATGCCTCCCATGTTGGGAGGAGGGCCTCTTCCGGCCAGACCGGGGTGGCCTCCAAGCTGGTCCTCCACCAGCTGATCGGGCAGCTCACCACCAGCCACCTGAGAGCCTCCGGGCCCGTTGGCCTGGCTGTTGACGTGGCTGCTGTGGCGCTGCTGGTGTTGCTGCTGCTGCTGCCGGGCGTCTTGGCTCTCTGCCGCGGCGACAGGAACATCGTCCGAGGCGTTGAGGCAGGCCTGGATCAGGTTCTTGCCCTCGGGCTTTGTGACCAGCGGCTGCAGCTTCGGGGTGGTGAAGGTGTAGACCAGCCCGGTCTCGGACACGACCAGCAGCAGCACCTGGGTGCCGGTGAGCACCGACAGCTCGTAGGCCTTTTTCATGATGCCGGCCTTTCGCTTGGAAAAGGTGATGTGGCGTCGCGACTTGTCCTGGATGAACTTGATTTCGATCTTTCGTCGCTCTCGGCCGAGCTTGCCGCCGGCGTCGTCGTCGTCGGAGCCCACGTCGCCAGGGCCGCCCTGGGACGATTCTCGCTTGAGAACGTTGTCGGCTTGCTGGAGAGAGTCTCCAAGAGAGGGGTCAGCTAGTCCTTCGTCAGACCTGAGTTAGTATGCGACATAAAGTACAATGCACTGCACGGACCACGCCACTGCTTGACGCCTCAACCACAGCACGCAACACAGAGGCAGCAGTGGAATGGGGCAGCACACAACAAGCTTGGTGAAATGGGCAGCATGGAATGGCAGCAGTGGCAACGGTGGCAACAGTGGCAACGGCGGTGATGTGTGGCAGCAACAGTGGCACCGTCGTTAGCATCACCACCAACAATGTCACCCCATTGCACCACCACCCCATTGCACCACCAACATGGCACCACCAACATCTAGCCAAGGCAGCAGACCGGCCAATTATCGGACACCACACCACCACCAACCACAACATCCACCACCAACACCACCATCAACGGCAATGTCTATGGACACGTGTCCTCTGGTCTTGTGGAGTTTCCGTCCATAGACTAGTCTGTCCTCTGGGGTGTAATCGTGCTGTCTCGTGGTGAGGCGCGACAATGGTGGCGTGGTGAGGAGTGGTACCGTCGGGGGGAAAATCACGCAGCGGCAATATCGGGGGCGTGGTGGTGGCGGATCCGTGCGGTGCTGGTGTGGGGCGCGTTGGGGCGCTTGGGGCTCGTCATGTTGATACTCACATTGTGGACGCGTAATAATTTTGGTGAAGTACAGTAGTATTCCGTAAAAGGACGAGGGTAAAGGGATACTGCTGAATGTGGACAAATGTGCAAGATGGGACGAGGTGTCCTTAAATGGGAATTTTGGCCAGCCCGTACCCTGAAGCATAAACAAGCGGGGACAGGGTAACCGGATTAGAGTTTCAGCTCTAGGCGAGGTTCAACAACATTGTTGACCCGTGACAAGTGCCCAGTGGGATGGGAGGAACGCGGGAAAAGTGGGAAATAATAGCCAAGGCGTGGTAGGGTGGGTTTACACAACGCTGAACCAGCCAGTTTAACACCCGGCAGCTCGTGCTGATGACACCCCCCCTCTTCTCTGCTGTTCGACATAGAATACACATCCCTGCTGACTCTGCTGACTCCTCACCAGCTCTTGGACTTGCCTCTTCCCCATAACAGAGCGGAAACTAAGTTGTGGTGGTGGTTTGGGCGGTGGGAGGAGGGTGTGTTGTTGACGATGAAGAACATCGAGTGATGGGTAAGAAAAACAAGGTGAGGGAAAGAAAATAAGAGGAAACGATGCGAGTTATATGATGCAGACGTGTGTTTGTGTAACTGGAATTGATATAGCATCGGACTGCTGTCAGAACACCACTGCCATCAGAACAATGTAGCACGTTCAACACAGACATTCCATCTACCAAGCAATTGCTGCCATACTAAATTAACATGATCGATTAATGTCTAAATGGTATTATGAGAAAATATGAAGGGTTGACGACAGTCGGACTTAGTACTGGGGAGCAGCTCGTCCCTTCTTGAAGGCCATCAGCTTTCGGAAGAAGAAAATGCTGAACAGAAGAACGCCTGGGTTAGTATGGAGGGGAGGAGGGACATTGCAGGTGCCATAGCACAGTGACAGCACAGTGTGACAGCATATTGGTAGTACACTGGCGACAACGTAACAGACACAAACAGAACGACGAACAGAACGACAATCACAATCACAGAGACAGCAATGGCAACGAAGACAGAATGTCAGCGACGACAAACACAGAGACAACAATGTCAGCGACGACGACGATGAATGCGACCGTAATTAACACAGAATAGTAATCGGCAATCGGCGCTGCCATACACAACCTGCCAATCACAATGCCCCTGTCAATTCCTTTCTGTGTCGTTGTCAATCCGTCATTCGAACGCGTCTTTGCCATGCTCCTGTTGCACATCCTGTCTATGTCGTCTGTCTGTCGTCCTATGACTATCGCCATGTTGTGATTGTCGTGTCGGGTTGTCGCCTTATGTGGTGCACCCCATCGAGGAGTGCACCCTGTGTGTCGACCGTGATGTAATGCTGTACTGCTTTTTTTTTTCCGGCCACGGTTTTCTGACCACAACTAATACTCACCAACAAGACCAATGAGAATGATAACGAGAATGACACCGGCGGGCAACATGTTGAAAGTGTGTGGTGAAAGAGAGTGCTGCTGAAGAAGTTGGGCGAACTATGGGTTAATAAGGATGCGGACGAAATTTAGAATTTCCGCGGCTGGAAAATCACTCAGATATAAGGTTGTAAACAACCAGATGGAACCGTCACGACGGGGGGATGATTGGTTCAAACGGGGGTAAGGGGAGAGATTGAGAAGCTGAAATTGGAGATGTAGGTATTTCACGACTCGGCGAACACACCCATGTAGTTCGTTTGCCGCCTAGTGCCCCCTATCAACCACAATACCGTCCCCCATTTCCCGGACTTAATAACTCAATATACCGTTTTGTGCAAGTAGCCTCCATTTTAGGACAAGCGACTAGGCACTGTATTGGGCCAATCAAAATCCGATGCACGGCCGGGGTTAGGGTTCGAGCCTGTGGTGTGTGTGCAACATGGCAACCAGAGCCCACACACAGACGAGAAACAAAAAGCGGAACCTGAGATCAAACTGAAATTTTGAAATTTTCGAGACGTCCTGAAAAATCAACCAAAGGACTGGTGGGGCTCGGGAAGCCCTTACCCTGCGGATACTCACACCTGTTGACGTTGAAGCTGCCACTCTGGGGCCACTTGCACGCTGCTTATATATCCGACTTTGCGGCATTAAGGGTGTGGGTAGACTGGAGTATAACGATGAGAGCGGAGTATATAACGGCGGGTAAAAGTGGTGATAAAAGTACAGATTTTTGACAGTAGATGGAACCGTCGCCGGGGATTCCAATTATTCACTCAGATTCCAGATATCTCAACTACTAGCCGTTCTACTCCAGCTCTCCATTTCACGGACTTGGGATACGGCTGCAGATATCCAGCATGTCTCGGATTCAGGGGTGAATTTGAAGCTCTGAACGTTGGCCGATTGGCTTGGAAAAGTGCAAATCCAATTCTGAGGGATTAGCGTGACAGGAGTCATTGAGGGATTGAGTCGGTTAGACGGTTGAGCCGTGTCGGAGTGTATTAAAGAGTTGTACAGTAGCTACAGTAGGAGATAACGATTGGTTGTGCTGCACAGATCAAGGCTTTTACTAGTATCTCTATGTCTTTACAAGTACCACACGGCACGTATACCCGTACAATCCGACATCTTACATACAGTGGACTCTACAGACACCTCTACAGACCAATGTTTGAATGTTCGAAATGTTAGCAGTGGTAGGGCACAATGTACTTCTTGAGTGTGCTGTACATCTTCAAGGGCTCAGCAGCATTGTACATCTTCAAGTAAGGGGTTCTGCCTGTATCAAATGAAATTAAATCCACTTTCAGACGTCTCCGCCCAGCCAAGCCGGCTTCGATGCTTCGATTTCTCGCTTGTACACCTGGCCAAGGCCTTTCCCGGATCAAAAGGGCCAAATGGCCGTATCTCCATCGATCATGCATGAGTTAATTATGCACGAGCAGCGAAAGTTTGCAAAAATTGACGGAGAGATGGGGGGTCTATGAGGTGTGTATGAATGATCAGATTTGATATTGCAGAGCATAGATGTACTCGCTGAGGTGTGGAGAATCGATTGAGCTACTTTTTGTACCTTTGCGGTCTCTCAATCTCGCAAAAACTACCCCTCTCTCCCAGATCTCTCTGTAAAGTCCTTTCAGGTGCTTTCAATCGGCTGAACCAAAATCCCCAAAACGGAAGGCAGTGGTCCAGTTCGGGACATATACAAACGTCGCAACCTTGTTGGCTCACACGATAGAACAAACACGATAGGCGACGTTTCATGGCGGCAGTTTCCTGCCAGACAAGGGGAGAAAGGAGGCCGAAATTGAATAATAAAAAAAGGGAAAAAAGGAGACAGACGAAGAGAAGAGAAAAGGAGGGCATAAAGAAAAAAACTGGACAAACGATCAGACGGCCCAACAAATGAGGGGAAACAGGTGACTATAGCGGCAATAACTACCCCCCAGTGACTCTGTTTGTGTGTACACATTGTTTGTTTGTTTGTTTGTTGGTCTATCCAACGGTCCACTGTGTTAGTGTGTGCCACTGTATGGCCAATCAGAGCCCGGTCAATCGTTAGCCACAGTATTATCGTTTGGCTAGGTTCGAGCCTTGTCAAGTACGTCGTCGTAATGACACAACCGTACGGACGATTGGGTTTGCAAAGGAGGTGATATCGTGTATTTGGAGGTCATGGTTTGTAAGTCGACCAACAGTATTTGTATGTGCTGAAGCCACGACTGTAGACTTTTCTACGGACTCGACTGTATATCTAGTTAGGTACGAGCACCAGTTTTCGACGAGGTACTTCTCGTATACAACTCATGCATTACCACTTGTCAACCACCCTCCGCTAACGCCCTCCAATTAATACCAAATCAGGTATACCCAACTCTTGTCTTGGTCCAGTGTTCCGGAGATGTAATGCACGCACGGGTGTAAGCGGGAGTAGATGCAATCAGGGCACGTGATTGTAAGGGAGTGGTCGTCGCAGCTACAAGCAACTATCTTCTGCTGAGTAAGAGAGGTGTGTAGAAGACGTCGTGTCCTGCCTACAAGTACAAGTACATCATCAAGAAAGGACGAGCAGAGTACAAGTACAAGCACACAGAGTCTCCAAACCAAATCAACTCTGGATGCGTTATCTTAACCCCGAGTGTCCCTGAAACTTCGTCCCTGAAACTTCGTCCCTGAAACTCACATCGGTGGAGGTATTCTGTCATTCTGTCATACAAGTTCTGGTCAGGAGGAAGATACGACAGCATTAAGCGACCCTTGCCAACAGCAAGCACCGGTAGATGCGGTAGATACTTTCCGACACTGAAAACAGCATTCGGATCGGTCCCATACTGCTGAAACTGGTTTGTTGTGTCCAATACTGTGGATCAAGGCACTCTATATACTTGAAGAGGAGATTGTAAAAGTCCATTTCAACCTCCAATCACAGGAAATCGAACTTGGTAATAGTTCATAGTTCTTAACTGGAACACTGACTAAGCGGTTGAGAGCTGAGGATTGATCAGAAGTGAATGCTGGGGCTGGAATTGTACTGCTGGCCGAAAGTGAACTGGCCAAACGTGAGCGGTAGGAGAACTGAAAGTCCGCTTCTATTCGAGCGTGAAAGAGAGCAGCACCAAGAAAGAGATAGGGTGGATGACTACGAGATTCCAGGTAGCAGAAGACCGATTGATATCAGCGCTTACCAAGTACCGATGACTACGTGTAGCTTGATCTCCCTCAGGTGGTTAATGAGTGATGTGCTTCACAACCAATCCGTCCAAGCACAGTACAAGTGCATACACAAGCCACGAGCTATCTGTTTCCAACGATCCTCTATATGAGCTCACCCCCTCGCCCTATCCATCTGATAACTATCCATCTGACAACGCAATGTGGGATACAGATGGTCGTTATCAGATGCATCTTATCGGGCTTAGACTGCAGTAAATTCGGTGAGTGAGGTTTGAGGGAGTGCTGAATCTTGTGGAATCGGAGTTTCCAATCTTCTCGTGCCATCACAGCCCCCCAAACAGGCCCTTCTCTAGTGACGGTCATCCCTAGTTAAGCCTACTTCTGACTCCCAACTGTAACTACTCGTTTTGACGACCTAAACACCACCCCCCCTTCTGAGCTCCCAACCATTCTTTAACAGAACCTATCATCTTCAACCGCACCATACACCTCATGTCAAACATCTCCGAACTCCACCATACCACTTCTCCCACTACCCTAACCCCCCACTGCCCTCCTCTCCAACCCTTCTCCACGTAATTCTAGCCGCCTCTCCATCCTCCAACACGCCTGAGGCTTACATTCCATAGACTATCTTTTTAGCGTGTTTTGCAGGCGCGTCTGGGGGACTTGATTGTTTATCGTGCATGACTGCCGGGTAACCGAAGGGCTGGCTGGCTGGGGGGATGCATTTTGGGAGGGCCCTGAGCACGGCATAGCGAGGTCAATTGGGGTCGGGTCTGTGCGAAAAGTAGATGGCCGGCACCGTCATAACCTGACAAGTTGATTGAAATCTTCGACGCGCGATTTACGACGTTTTCAATCTATCCCCACGTCCTCACGTCTTCACCCCCATTGTTTTGTTTGTTTTGTTTTGTTTACTAAAGCCCTGGCTCGCTGGCTCGCCCTTAAGACATTTAGAGTTTCCTGTACTCTAGGTCCCAACCAGCCACCGCAACCTAACTAGTGCAACAACAGAAGAGCAGTAAAACACCACTCTCCACTCTACCCGATACTTGTGATATCTACACCGTTTCCGACTACAGTATCACCCCCGACATGTCGCAATTCACCAAGCTTCAGTACATGAAGAAGGCCGAGCTCATGAACCTGGCTCTGTCTCTGGACCTGGTCGCCGAGGGCACCAAAACCAACCTGGAGGAGCGTATCACACGGGCTCTGTCTTCCCGACGGCCCGAGCTCGAGGCCACCGACGAGTTCAACTTCCTGTACACGTCCAGTCCGCGAAAACGCGTGGTTCGAGCTCCTCGAGTTGCTGCCATTGTCCAGCCCGACGTCAAGGTCAGCAGTCTGGATGCTGAGGACGAGGAGGAGGATGAGGAGGAAGATGACGAAGAGGACGATGAGGACGATGATGAGGACGACGAAGAGGAGGAGGAGAGCGAGCCCACCGAGACTCTGGCCGAACACTGGGCCCGATGGAAGGAGGTGGTTGGAGGCCACGTCGAAGACCTGTACCGAGAGGTCGAGTTCCAGGTCGAGGAGGCCGTGTCGTTTGCGCGATACCAGCTCTCCACCGTCGAGTCCGCCACCATCTTCACCCTGCTGCTCGAGCTCTACTACGTGCTGGTCCAGCTGATCCCCTTCCAGCTGGGGCTGCGATGGGGCCGATTCCCCACCCGTGTGGGCCACTCGCTCATCCAGCACCTGGAGGGCGGCGAGCATCACGTGCTCAAGGCCGGATGGTTCGACCTCAACGACTGGTTCCCCGTGCACGTGGTCCAGACGCCCGACTTCTCGGTGCTGCTCAAGTGCAAGACCTGGACCACGCTGGTCTTTTGGTTTGTGGGCGCCATTGCTCTGCCCGCCACCGTGGCCTACTTTGTCAACTTCACCGCCACCAAGAAGAAGACCCCCGCCAAGACCCACACCGCCATTGTCTATCTGCGGCAGATTGACCCCTTTGTGTTCAACCTGGTTCGGGTCATCAACTACTACATTCTGACCCGGGGTCTGCTGACCGTGGTCCCCTTTGTGGCCTCCTGGACCTGGGGCCTGCTGCGGGCCAACCGACAGGCCATTGTCCTGAACGCGGCCTACGGCGACCTGCCTCTCTTCAGCGGTCTTGCCCTTGTTCTTCTTGCCATTTACGCTCAGATCTAGAGTGAGATGACACGTGAGGCTAACAATGGGGGTGGAGCGTGGGGGACGCGGTTTGAAGACAACCGGTTTTTTGCCGCCGGTTTTGCGACAAACACTTTCGCTCGAATGGTTTTTGCTACGATTCATGTTTGCAGACGAAAAAGCCATAGACTTTTGTATTTTTATGTGTAAGATTAATCGATTAATAATAGGATGGTCGCGCAGCTGTCAAACGGGTTTACGCAGAGCTGCCAAAACAATCAAAACAATCAAAACAAACGGCCTTCAAAACCAAAACAAATGGCAAAAGCAAAAATACGTGTGCCAAACGCGTCAGCCGTGTTCAACGGCCCAAACAATTGTTTACTTGTTTGAGTTTAGCGTGTTTTGGCGGTTGGCGGTTACCAGGCTGTTGGAAATCATTTGTTTAATAAATTCATTCTCCTAAATTTGTGTATAAGTGTAGATGGTCGTAGAATGGTACGAGTACGTGTATATCTCACATGTTTGTCCTACAAGGGGTCATTAAGACACCGAGAGAATGGTAACACCTACGAGTACAGTACGAGTACCAACTTCACAGCCAGTGACGGTCTAGAGCAGGCTGTTGTGGACTCAATAGTAATTACGAGTAGCTACTAAAGCCATCAATCTCAGATATACTGTACAGCAGGTCCACTATAATTGGTGTGCTACGTGCTGTGTGATCCTCAAATAACGTCTCTGGGGTCTCTCAAACACTCTCAGATGGGTGCCTCTTGAACACACAACACAACGTCTCATAGAAGTACAACTGAACGGTCTATCAAATGGTACACTCCATGTCGGCCTGATTACAGGTACAGCAACACCGTCATGATGTTCTGGCACTGGTGCAGACAATGTACCGGTACTGCATACTCCTTACCGCAAAATACACCAGATGTCGTTTTTGGCTTAGCTACAACGCTTCTTCCAGGGCTGTAAAACTGTCATTGCATCGATACGAGTGTTCTATACATGTTCAAGGTCATGTACATACTCTGTTTGTAGGTGACTGATCAGCTATGGAGGGTAATTCAACCCAAGCGGTTGTCTCCAAACTATTTAACCGCCTAAACCAACTGCTTGTAGAGGGCTCGGATTGTGCTTTGATTGCAGTGTCTAGGTACGAGTTCTCTTAGTCAAAAACAATCAGAATCGTGCTCGTCTGGGTTGTCGAATTCGTCATTGTCGGCTCTGCAGGTACGCTCTCACGTGATTCGCTGTGCTCGTCACGTCAACACACGATGAGCGTAGCGAATCGTGTTCGCTCATCACTTGTTAATCGCGTACACCCTCTCCACCGGCTCAATCCCCTCCTCCTTAAACCTATCGCTCTTGTCAATCTCCTCCAACACCGTCAATCTCCACTTGCCGAACAATCTCTGCACCTCGGCATCGGAAACAGCATGTGGGGGACCCTTCATCTTGGACTGATCATAATCCAGAGTGATGGTGAGACCCTGGGGCTCGCTCAGCAGTCCTACCAGGTGAGAAGCGTACCGTTCTCGCATATCCGGAGGCAGGGCAATCACAGACGCTCTGTCATAGACTGCAGAGACGTTCTTGACATCCTCTGACTCCAGATCAAACAGATCTCCACACCAAATCTGGGTGTTTCCAGCTCTGTAGATGGTGAACTTGCCATTGGAGCTTTTGGTCACTTCGGGCTCCCGTCCAATCAGCTCAAAGTACTGCTGGCAGCCCTTTTCGGCCAGTTCCACGCCCAGCACCTTGTATCCCTGGTCTTCGAGCCATTGCATGTCTAGTGATTTGCCACAGAGCGGGACGAGTACTGTGGATCCTGGGGCAAGGTTGAGAGAAGGCCAGTACTTGACCAGGTTCGGGTTGGCCGTCTTTTGTTGCCAGTGGATGTGGTCCTTGTTCCATCGATCTTGCCAAAATTCGGGTTTCATGGTGGAGGAGTGTGGGAAGAAGAAGAGGTGTGAATTGTGAAGACGTGAATGGCTCCGTGTATGCAGAAATGTGCAAGAGGAAGAGTGAAAATGAGAGTTGCGTGTTTAGTGTGGGGAAGAAGGCCAGACTGGGGTCTTACTAATGTGTAAAAGGCCAGACTTGGGTCTTTACTGTAAATACTAAAGTTGCAACAGGTGAAACATTGGCTCGGTCAATTGAGTTTGAAAGATGGAGGTGGTGGTTGGTATCGATAAATTTGTAACAGCACTTTCAGTCACGTGATTGAGGATATGTTTTTGTGCAACGCTTTTGATCATTCCAATTTCATCTCCTCTTGTTTCTGTGTCAATTGGTCGCTTCCATCCCGTCTGTTCCAATGACCCCCCCAATCAACGTGCACAAATGACAAACCTCCCAATCATGCATAAAACGTGAGATCTTCGTTGGAGGCGGATGTCCTGATTTTATAAACTTGCGATTGGAGCGACCAAACCAAAACAAAACAACACCTCTACTCGAAACGACAACCACCAACACCCTTAAATGACCCTAGCACGACTTTGGAAAGGCCCACGGGCTATGGTGGCCCGCAAAGAAGGCTGCTGCGGCGGATGCAGCCACCCGGTCAAATCTCCACCGGATTCCTTCGGACACGCCTTTGATTTGTTGCAGGGGTGGTGTTAGGAGGTGGCAGGTGTCACGACATTGCTGCCATTGAATCAGCTCTGGTGATCAGTCATGATGGACAATGACGTCTATCAGCTGACAGAACGGTGTAGGCTACATGGGTGCAGCAAGAGGGTGTTATATAGAGGTTGTCTCTACCACACCACAAGACCAACTACAGCCTACTGTAGAGTGCCCAAAACAACTACCACAACAACACTCCCACCACAACAATCACAGCTATCAATTACACCTACACAATGAACTCGGAACAATGCCAGTACTGTCGCAAGTTTGTCTACAAAGGTCTGTGGGAGACCCATGTCCAGGAGTGCAAGATTGGAATCGGCATAGCTGCTCACACCAAGGATAAGCGATGATAAATAGGTAATCAAAAATGGGGGAGCGAGACTACGGTAAGACTGCACATTTTTTCCTGCTGGTCACACTTGTTCTCGTGCTGGCCCAGATAAAGTTCACTATCTCAGATTTAGATACAGCTCACATGCAGTCAAGTCGATAGCCCCAAATCGTCCACACATGGACAGGGCCAAACAGCTGGACAAGGCGAGGTTCAATTTGACCTGTCGTTTGTAATATAACACTCTCTACCGATAACTCTACAGTGCGAGAACCAGAGCAATATCCAGAGCCCCATTACGTCATCAGAAGAGGTGTGACTCAAGGGGTGTAATCAGTACAGTCTCAGAGTCGTCTATATCAGATCATCAGAAGACTTGCGAACTCCACCAAACTGATTGTTCACAGTTGTTTTCCTACCACCTCCTCTTCATGACCGACCCACCATCTCTCAAGGCGATCACTCAATGCGACTGGTGCGGCGAGTTTATGACTGTTCGAGAGGAACGTCGTCATCTTCAAGTGTGCCCCAAAAAGAAGAAAGCGTGAGAGAAGGTGACCGCTTGAATGCAGCCAGTTTGACCTTATCTCTTACACAACACACTGCGAAGAGATTGCTTTGCTGGAGTTCTAGTTGCTCAAGATCAACAGCATCTACAACAGCTCATCTGCTCTAACACCAAAGTTACACAGCTTCTCAACTCGAAATTCAGCTTCAAGTACAGCCCCCTTTCCACCATGAGAAACGAGAAAAAAGGCGTTCGATGCGACCAATGTGGAAAGACCATCCATATTGACGACTGGCGCTATCACAAGGCCAAGTGCGGTGCTTAGACGAACTAGCCTGATTGTTTAGTAATATGATGACTATCTATGTACGTATTGTAGACAGACTGTGGTTCTACTATCGAACAGGACATTAGTTACAGCTTCTCGTAAGAAGATTACAGTACAATCCTGTGACTACAAAAATTGTATCCAAACTTCAAACATCAATTGATTAGTATTGCTTTGACCGGCTACGGAGACGGAGCCTCATCGCCTCTGTAGAGTCGACACTCGACAAAATGGTCCAGGTAGATGGCACGGGGGAAGTTTTGGCCGCAATAAGGGCATTTGTGTGTTTCTTCGGGCATGTTGGGCAGCAGATGTTGACGAGGTTGTTGTAGCTGAGACAAAAGTAGGATGTCGTGTAAGAGCAGGAAACACCCACCCTTATATAGAAGTTTTGGTTACTGTAGTGGTCACGATGTTATTGTGTCATTTCATTTCACATCTACGTCATCATCTACATATTAGCCCCATGATGCAAATTTATTTTTTATTCAGAAAGAGCCAGATGACCGATGCAGAGGATGTCGAATGACCAATGCAGAAGCCTGAGGCAGAACTTGGATTACATAAGCCCTACTTGACACTCTTGAGCTTCTGGTAGTACTCCGAACAGGCCTTGACATGGACGTCAATCTCCTTGCAGGGAAAATAGCCCTTGCAAATGTCGCACAGTTGCAGAGAGTTGCTCATATCGGTTTGGGCGGAGGTGGTGTTTTTGGCGGTGTTTTTGGTGTTGGTGTCACTGATATTGCTAATGTTGTCGATGCTGTTAGTCGTGTTGCTGGTACTGGTGAGAATAGCCGAAGTCGTCTTGTAGGTCGTTTTAGTCGTCGGTAGGTTGGATGCCATTTACCCCGAAAGAAGAAAGACAGTCAAAGATATAGCACCACAAGAGACACTGAGCTTGAGACCGGGTCAGTAGATGCAAGACGGATGGGCTGCCCTAAGACTGCACGCATTGTACCTGACTCGACGATGGGGCTTGAGGTGGAGGTTGAGTTTGTGACGGTTGATTCGTTGTTCGTTGTTTCAGGCCCCAAAGACGTAATAAGTGTGGTCAGCCCCAACATCACGACCACTTGGTAATCCTGCCGTTTTTGACCCGGCCAAGAAGCAGAAAACAGGCGTCGATATGGACGCGGAAATCCGTCGCAGTGTACTCGGCTCCGCAATACTGGCACTTGATCATCTCCTGAGACATTGTGTGGTTGAGCAAGGAAGAAGATACGTACGTATTCCCCAGAGCTATCTTGATCACGCAACCACACCACACTAACAAGGCGTACGAGAGGAGAGCGCACTTGTGGCCTAGCTAGGTGCAGCTGCATGACAAGGGCTGAACCGAGTCATGTTAAGTCAAGTCATGTGATCAATAACCAGATGATTGGCTGATAACCATCTTGTGACTAGGATCTTTTTTCCACAACGAAAAACTCACAACTGGCCGCTGTTCAGACCACATTTCAAGGTCGTATTTTCGTCGGGGGAATAGAGTTTCGTATTCAACCTAATTCAGACGCTAAATTAAGCTCGGGTTCATTCTCGTGATGCACGCGATGAGGCACATAGTGAGGTGGATATACGTCGATATATAGACGACAATGGGGCCGGAAAAGACGCTCACCTGTTGAAAGAGAAACAGTGTTTGTAAAGACCGAATATGTACACTCTGGGGAACGTTTTTGGCATACCGTAGCTGTGGGGCCAGCTTGGCATTTACCCCCACAAAAAACTCTAAAAATTCAGCACTACAGTAGAGCCGAAATACACCGATATCGGGGTGCACATTGTAGAAGACCAAAAAGAAATGGGCCCAACCGGGAATTGAACCCGGGACCTCTCGCAAATTGCTCAGGAACACCCTAAGCGAGAATTATACCACTAAACCATCGGGCCGCCGTATTGAGATTCGGGGGAAACGTGGGGGTACAGGGGGTGAAAAGTGTGATTTTGAAAATTTCGTGTTTACGCAGGAATGACGAGGTGATAGTGACTGTATAAAATGTCAATATGTGGATCTGTCTCTGTAGCACATCCTGAAGAGTTTTCAGGGTGTTCCGGTATCTACCCGTCCCTTTCTGGGGTCGTGCTTTTCTCACTCGACCCACGTAGATGAACTATCAATGTTTCTTGCTCAATATACATTTTTTCTGGCTGGAGTCTTTACACTCACGTGATTATAAGTATGTTACACTATTACTAAAGTTACAGCTAGCCAAGACCTCCCCAACCCACCTCTAGAACGACCATGAACCCCACCACTAGAAAAACAGGAAGTTAGTTATCTCAAGAAGTAACAATCACAAACTCTTGAAAACAACTCCACCAGAAAGAACCGCTCCTTGTGGTTCTTTTGGTACCTCTTGTTCCTAATTTGCTTCATCAGACGTAAGTAGAGATCATGCTCTAGCTCAGACATCACTATGAAGCATCCAGTGTATGTATGCAAATAAATTAGTATTGTTCTATATATCAAACCACCTCTTCGTCTCTACAAGTACTTCTGCAACCACTCAACTTCGATGGCGGATGCAATGTCCATCTTTTGAACGTTGAGAGTGACTTTTCGCTGGACGTAATCATCTCGGATGCCGTAGACCTCGCCCTTGGAAGCCCCCGTGCCTCCCTTGGACGCTCTTCCCTTTCCGTTGATGCCCAGGTTCTTTTTTCCACAGATACCGGTGATGTTGATGACCGAGTAGGACTCCAGGGCGCTGCAGACGTCGAGAAACTCGTTGAAGGGCAGCGGAGCGATCATTCGGTGTTTCTTGCAGCTGGCCGTGTAGTGATCGAAGAGTCTCTGGATGGTCAGAGGCACATCGACACCTGAGGTGATTGCTTCGATGGACAGTTGTTTTTCCGCCGAGGCTACAGTGCAGAGAACGGCCTTTTGCTGGAGGTTGAGCATTTTGATGCGCTGCGAGTTGTTTCCGCCAAACACCTGACTGCACACTCTTGCCATGGTTGCGATGGAAACGAGGGGTTTGGTTTCGTTGCCCTGCGCCAGTTTCTGGATGAATTCCTGTTCGGAGATCTCCAGGGCCTTTCGGCAGATATCAAACGCCTTTCGGAGGTCACCTGTGTTTGCCGAAGCCTTTCTGGCACACAATTGGATCGCTGCTGGGTGGATAGCTGTGGGTGTGGGGGTTTGTTTGAGGTCCACAGGAGTATGAGGAGGAGTGAGGACTAGGTCGACATCAACACGTGTCTTTTTGGGTGTATCGAAAGGTGACAACGCCTGGGGTTCCTCCTTTTTGATGCTGGATTCGTTTTTGATCTCTTTGACCTGCTCCGTCTTCAATTCCTCCACAGCCTTCACAATTCGACTGCTGATAATGGAGGCAATCTGAGACGCGTCGTAGGGCTTGAATTTCAACAGCTGCGGGTAAAAGTTGTTGGCCTTGAGTCTGGGCAGAAACCGGTCCGTGAGATCCAAAGCGTTGGCGATTCCCACCAGAATCAGCCGCGATCCCTGGCAAAAGGCCCACTCGAAAATGCGGAACAAAATGTCCTGGTCCTTGGTCATAATGTGGTCGATTTCGTCCAGAACAACGATGGACGTGCCTCTCTGAGCAAACTCGTCGTGCGACTGGCACATGAACAGCTCCTCCAGCTTGGCCACGCTTTTGTCGAACGAAATATCCGCAGCCAATCCCTCGGTCTCCTCGTCAACTCCACTCAACTGTTTGTAGATGAGATTCATGATCGCTCGAGCCGACGGAGCCAGCATGCAGTTGATGGACGCGACCTTGATGCCCTCTTTACCGCGAAACACCTTGTCCATCACCCGCTGCAACAGCGCGGTTTTGCCTGTTCCGGGAGGTCCACTGACGTAGAGAGCTGCGCCCGGGTCGGAGAATTTGGCCTGCAATCGGCCCTCAAAGTAATGCAAGAGGGTCGATTCTTCGTTCTGGCGCCCGACCATTTCCTGGTCACGTGCCAGAATGTGTCCTTTGCTTCCTCGTGAAAACATGCTTTTGATTTTGTTCAGTTCCATGAGGTGGGGGTGGACTGCGGCGGGAGACGCAACAGGTGATTGGATACGGTCGGTAAAGGGATCCCCAGACTCACTCTCTGGAGTCATCACACAACCTCTGTCGTCCTCATAACACTCCACCTTTCTCTTTTTCATCGGCAACGGCTCGCAAGACACCTCTCTGTCCACCTCGCCCATCTGTTGAAAACCCAGGTCGGTCGAATTCACCGTCAAGGGCTTGAGAGGCACTCGCACGGGTTCTCGTCGCACTCGCTTCTGTGGTCGTTTGGGGGTTGCTACTGCCATGACAAAAATCGGGGTTGTCGAGTTGGGAAATGTGCAAGAGTGTTGTTTCTGTACAGGTTCCTCTCTCCTCCCTATATCAATTACATGTCTGTTTCTGGCCTTAATGAAAAACGCTAATGCCCGAGTTTAACGCGTGTGCGCGCGTGGTGCAGGAATGTACATCGTGGAAAAGCGAGTAAAGGGGTGTTCAAAGGCGGGAAATCGCGTCAGATTGCGATGGTCACGTGATGAAACGTGTATATCACGTGAAAACATCAAAAAAACTACCCCAATCACCCCAATCATACCCCCCTCATACCACCCACCCCTACCGTCAATCCAATTAATGCAATGCACCAGCCTCAATATTCTCACCATTTAAGGTTTGGAGGTGGAGGACCAAAAGGAGAGGGTTTTGGAAGGTGACCACAAGGGTTTCAAACAGCCTCAAATTGTGGCCGAAAAAGACCAGATTGAAACAGGGGGGTCATGTGATGGGGTTTTGTCACGTGATGGCTTTCATTTCACGAAAATACCTCTTTAGCCGCCACATAGCCCCCCTCAATCCACCCCTACCAAGTACAGCACATGCATCAAAGCAAAACACGCGTGGTCACCTACCAGCTCACACACGCAGGAGCAAGACGCGTGGCAAGGAAGGCATGGTGGTGGCACAAACGGGAAATGTGGGAATAATATTCGTGGTGCTGGCCTAATGGGGTATTTTGTTGCACTGTACGGGCTGTATTGGGCTGTACTATTGACTGTATTGGGCTGTATGACTGCTCCACGTGGTGGAAATCGTGCATCATCGTCAGAAATGCCGCCGACAAGACACCTAAAGATAGACGATCCTACAGCACACGAGAGACGCATATATGGGCTGAGAAGAGGCGAGGAGGTCACGTGATGATGCGGGGAATAGGTGCTGTAGGCCGTATGGAAGATAGATCACGTGATTGGGGAGAGCCTCTGACATTAATAATCGGTGGTGGTCAGTGGGGGTAATTAGACCTCATCAGATGGACACCATGATCTTGTTAATGAAGACGTTGGTGAGATGTGATCGCGAATATTTGTAGTACAAAGGGTCATTATTACTGTACCATTCGAATCAGCAGAAGACTATGAGTCGAATGGTATAACTTTTGATACTGGCTGCCATGTGGGAGATCAAATTCATGTCAGCTATGAGATCTAAGGGTTGCTATGAGTTCTGTTCAAGTAGGCACCTGCTGATGGTTCGGGTTGGTTCTTGCCGGTTCCGCGTCGCTCTTTATCGACGGAAAGAACGACCCGAACAGCGGGTAAGGCTGCTGCGAGTACTCTGGAATGAACAGGTACTCGAACAAGAAAGGTGAAGCCCAGGGAGCGAGAAACAGCCAGAACTTTGAAGCCACATCAGAAACCAGTTTCCAAGCGACGGGATCCCACCCAAGTCGAAAGAAGGTGAATATCAGGGTCAGTACGAACAGCAACCAAAAGTAGTTGGTAGTTAGCATCGGTTGTCGGGTTCGTTGGTGGATCATGTCTGCTCTTTTGGTGACAATGGAAAAGACAGCTGCGTCAAAAAGTACCAAGGTCCAGAACGTGGTTGGATCTCTAATGTTTCCCTTGAACCATCGAAAGCCGATCCAGACGCTGTGTAAGAGACAGCCTGCGTACATTGCTGCTGTTGACAGAACAAGTACCGTTTTGCGAAAGGCATTGCGACTTTTGAAGACCGAAGTGGTGTAAAGACGAAGCGTGGAGGAAACGAAGAGCGCGACTCCAGGCGGTATCAAAACCCATGCTAAATAAACCAGGCTGCTTTGAGCCATGTCTTTTTCTTTTCCTTGAGACACCACTAAGAAAATGAAGCATCCCGGGAAAACTGAGAGAATTAGCCAGACACCCACGCAATCGATCAAGATATCCATATTGAACATGTCGGTGGCGGAAAACTTGTGATGAGGATCCGTCTACATTTTGATACCCCAAGAAGCTGGTAGATGTACCCTCCTCACTCTATTCAGACACCTCGAGACCTGGCAAGAATTAGTTCAACAGGTAAGTATAACGTGAGTGGGTGAGTGTGAGACAGTCCACCTGTTACTTTATGGGGTTTGATAACGTATGTAACCTATGTTGAGTCATGCTGGCTGTACTGCTATACTCGAACCTCAGCTGAGAACACAGTCTCATGAACAGTTTGATACCACAGAGATGAAAGTGTCGCACTACATCTTGTTACACTACAGAGACCCTCCTCTGGAGCATCTGGGGAGCTTGAGCAGATTTCAACCCGCTCCCTACCTCCTCCAGCGACTCAGGAATAAGAGCGTACTCAAAAAGTATAGGCGATACCCAGATGACTCCATAAACCCAGGATCCAGATACCAGGGGCTGACAAACAGGATCGAGCCACAAACGAAGCCCAGAAAATATCAGAGCCGGCACAAGAAGTAAACCGAGATGGCAGGAGTTGAAAGAAGGAGCCCCTGTTTGGTTCTGAATCAGCTTAGCCATGAGAACAAAACAGGGTGGAAGATCCCACGTCAGCTTATTCACAGAAAAGCAGGCTCAAGAACTCTGGTTGTCTCAGATTACATTAATTTTAGGGAATTTTTTCCCGTGGTGACACATCTTGGTGTCATTCGTTGTGTTACTTAGAGAAACTGAGATGTATATCTTGTCATCACATTCACCGCTAAGGCCATGGCCTCAAGTTAGGAAGAATTTCAATTGCGATGGTTGCACTTTGTGGTGCTTTTTGCGGTGTGGTTTGTTTTGGTATGTTTCGCCATTGTGTCGACAGACGATGAATTTCAACCAGACGACGGCGCAATCTTTATCTGGTTGTGGACATTGTGATTGCCTTCTCGGCAGTTTTCATCTCTATTTTCTGGACATCAAAACATGCGACAACGGGTCCTCAGGGTAGCCGTGAACGGTTACGGCGAATGAGACCAGGCTCGTCTATAATCTGAGACAGTTGTGTACAATGAAAGCATAACAATCGACTACTCAAAAGCATTGACAATCAACAGTGTTCATGTCAGTCTAGTTCAAGGCTTAATCTCAATAGGGCGTCTATTGACAGCTCGTTCCTGTCAGAGAACAAACCTCCTTATCGCACCATCCACTTCCTCCCTCTACACACAACATGTTTGGAGGCCTGGCATTCCATACCAAAGGAGAACTACTAACTCAAGTCACCAGTGTGAGTCTCAACACCACTCTGCTGCTCTCATTTGCTCACATTTTTTGGTACGGTTACAGATGGTACAATGACGAAGAGCTCAAGGTGTCTCTCATCAGTCAATGTGTACTTGGACAACTCGCCGTGAGCTCCATGTTCCACAAACACAACCTGATGGCAAGTCGAAAACAAAAGAAGCGGTCTCCTTTGAGTCTCAGCTCAAGACTACTGGCTACAGCTGTTGTGTTCGAGGGTCTACGTCTCTATATCGACCAAGAAGCTCTCGATCTCGTTTCCGCCATCTTTTTCAGATTCTGGATGTTTGGCGCCATTCTCATGACTCCTCTGATCTACGAGTATTTGATTCTTCCCTGGAACGAAGATGAGGACCAACTAGGGCCGTTGTTGGTGACAAACAGACAGACCAACAATGTCAGTGGAAACAGTCGTCCTCCTTCTTACCATACTGTAGATGGAGAGAGGGTTTGTTGAGTGGAGGATATCACGAGTAATAGAATGTACCAGTGAACTACAGTACCAGTGCTTACTATCCCGCAAGTACACACTACGCAAAGATCGTACCAGTAGCAAGACCAGTACCCATCCCTTCCGTTAAAATGGATATAATACATTCATCAATAAATACCAATTACCAAGGGGTGGCGGCTGAGTTAGTTTGTGTTTGAGAGGTGGTGGTGTGGTGCTCTGAAAGCTCAAGGATATGACTCTTGATGAATAATACGCAGACGAGTCTAAGCATCATTCATCAAAGTCATACCATAATGAGCCACACTTTGAGCACGTGATTACCGGTGGCAAATGTATTCTGGGCAACAGAAACAGAAGCAAAAGAATTCACAGTCAGCCAAGTTGCACAACCAGAAGGGTCCACAGTCAGTCAACTTACACAGAACACAGAGAACAGCAGAACACAGGTCAGAACTGCTCAAAAAGCAGTCAGACGATCAGGTGAACCGGTCTGCCCTTCCTTTCTGTGTACCGAGCTCCTTCTGTGTCCGTTTGCCCTGTCTGTGTCTCTTCCTGTCTGTGTCTCTTCCTGTCTGTGTGTCTTCCTGTCTGTGTAACTTGTACTGCCCGTATCTCCTTGCCTGTCTGTGTCTCCTAATCTGATCACAGCCTCCATCTCACCGGTATCACCCATTACACAGTCCGTGTAATCAATACTCACCCTGCTGAGTAGGCAACAGGTTGAATCGCTTCTTGAGAGTAACTCGCTGTCGAGAGTACTTGTCGTCGGGAGAAAATCGGGCGGGGTGGGCGCTCTTGGTGATCTCGCCAGAAGCGGTGTTCTTCTGCAGAGTGTAGACACGCTTGCCGTCGCTTCCGAGAGTGTACATAAGATGCATTTTGAGAGGTTGTGTATGTGTTGAAGTTGAGAGGTTGCACAAGATTTTTCATGTACAAAAAAATTGTCCAGTGCGCAAAACCTTAACCTTGTTTCAACACACCGTTGGAATAGAGGGGGATGTATAAAAGGGATAGACGATATTAGAATGGAAATATTTGCTATTGAGTCTATAGGAAAGACACATCAGTACCCCCTAGACGTTTTATAATATTTTCAGCATATTGATGCGGGGAGCTAGCCGTATTTACAATGTATGGCGTCCTGCTCTACAAAAAAGCTCTCAATATCTAATCATGATAACCGACACAAGAGTAAAAACTTATTTACAAGTTGAACTAGCCCAATCATACCACTACTCATCCCACTAGACTCATTCAAGTATTTCTGTCGAGCTCTAGGTCACGTGACCATTTAAAGACCTTAAAAAAGTAAAGCTTAATTTCTCAACACCACCAAACTTTAATCGGACAGTGCACAACATCACATCACGAAACCACCAAAAACGCGCCACAACAAATATGGAAAACCCACACGAGAAAGACCAGTCGGACGCGCTTGCGCGAATCATTTCCGGCGTTTCCAAGCTCAACTCGTCGATTGCGCGTGTCAACGAGATCCAGGAGGAGGTTTATTCTCGCAACCTGAATCTCTCGGTGGTGTCTGAAATCATGCAAAACTACCAGGCCTCGGTCGACTACTATCTGAGAGAGAGTGGAGCCATGAAGGAGCCGTTCAAGAATGATGACTAGGTGGGCCTGGCGTCACGTGAGGTGTTTGACGACTCAGGGAACACATGGTCATTACACAGCACAGAACATGGGCTGAGACAGGAGTCATGGTACGAACAAACGGCTCGACACATACACAAACGGCTTGAGAGTCTGTGTGAATGAAACAGTCATGATCAGCAGGCTTTGGGTTTCTCCTCTCTGCAATCAGTCAGCTCTTTCCCCTGCTGTGCTTCTTTCAACCACACAGGCACGTATTTATATCTATTTATCCAATGAGACTAATGATCTAGCCTGGCATAGTGTAGAGGTGTATAATATTTGAGGAGTCGACTCAAACGAGAGCCTGAGTGGTTTGTTGCGACCGAAATAGGCATCCCCGAAGGCATTCCCTAACAAGTGTATGAACTACTGTAGCCTTAAGTAAGAATTTGAGCCATGGGAAGAAACTGGTCAATCTGTTTATCACGCTCAACAGGCTGCTACATGAACACAGCTCTGAACAAGAGCAGATCGACGCGTTTCCGACTCAACCAAGTCTGGACCCTTTCAATCCACTTTTCTAGTGTGCAGTATGTATCGTACTTGTATCCCCACTCTCACCGTATCCCAAAGACCCACTCATAACCTGTACAGTTTTATATCTTCCCCCCTCATAACCTGTTCCCCACACCTTTTCTCAACACTTGCTTCTAATCAAGTTGCTCGGGCTTATGCCTGCTTACAGTAGTTTGCATTTCAAACCAATTTTGGCTCGGCACTAAAGCAGCCGTCACAGATAAGGCGGACAAAACGGCTTATCTACTGGTTAGGAGTGGTCGAGAGAGTCCGAAGAAGATACACGGACTCTGGGTGGCCGTCTGAAACTACTTGTAGTCTAAACGTTGGCAATACAAAAAAGCAAGTTTTTATCGTCATGACAATGTCTCAGTGGGTATCCACAATATAGAGTTGCTGGAAAAAGGGTCCAAAAGGTCCAAAAGAGGTCCAAACGAGCTTCTAAAAAATAGTCGAAAATCTGACGTCAGTGGGGTAGTGATGGGTTTATTTATGACCATTTTATTGTATTATCGTGGGCTATAGTATTCCGGTTCAAAGCTCCCGTTTCCACCCTTCCCCGTTGTTCAAAATAAGCTTTTGCCGAGACCAATAATAGATGTGTGAAACTGACCAGGCGTCTGACACACAAAAGCGATGCCAAGAGCCAAGAGTCGAGATAAAGAGGCGAAAGTCAAAAGCGGTCCGGAAAAGGTCTGGAATGATTAAGCGAGAATAAATGTGCGTGGTTTTTACGGATTTTTTGGTTTTGTGCGATTTTTCGAGCGATTTTCAAAATTGCCACTATCCTCGAGCAATCTACGCCTCGGTAAAAGCACACTTGCTTTGTCCACATGCACTGTTTCCCACGCGGCTTGGAAAGTTTTCGATAAGGTGAGATCAGGCGGAAGATGGGAAGATGGGGGAGAGATTGTGGAGAGAGAGAAGGGTGTAACGGTAGGAGACACATCTTAATGCATTGTACAGTAATTGCTGCGTCTTTGGAAGAGCTTTCTCTTCACCCCCCTTCTTCATAAATGTTCTTGTACAGCCTCTCGCAGGGCTTTGGCTAATATGCTTGTAATAGCTTAACGCAAATGCCGTATACCAATTAGCTAGCTACAGTAGCGGGGAAAGGGGTCTGTCTAAATCGGCCGTGGAAATATTTCAGGCAAGAGGGAGAGAGATGTATGTACTCGGAGGAGTCTGGGGAGTACGTTGAAATTCGTCTTTTCTTTATCGAGCGGGTTTTGGGGGAGTTAGATGGAGTCCTTTGGTATCTTTGGTTTCTGTCGTTGGAGGAGGAACAGTAAGGCTGAGCATCGTACACTCGTACCACTTGTGCTATTGGCTGGGTGACGTATATCAACCAACTGCGGTATCATGGCAGCCACGATATCTACTCTGCCACAAGCCTGCAACAGTGTGATAGTTTGGGTCGACAATCTGAGTTATCCCGGACACCCATGTGATGTCTTACAGCCGTTGATACAGAACGGCTTGTGTCTGGATCGTGCAGTGTTCGAAAGCAGTAAATGAAAGGATCCAATCCAGCTCACCAGACACAGACAGCCATCAACATCGTTCCATCGACGCCCTCTTGCCCTCTTGTGACACTCTATAATACCCCTTGCCAGATTCAAGATGATGTGCATGCAATTATGCGTTCTATGCAGCCACGCTGACCGGGACTCAGATTCCGTCTGGAGATCCGGAGCAACTAAATAGAGGATGAACTGTTCTTGACCGCAACAATCCAGAAACAAAGACCGTAAGTAGCCATTCAGCAGATCTTCATCCATACAACCACCATCTACTTGACTACTCGTACATCTCAGAACACCCGATGGAAGGTTAATACTAAGCGAGGATACAACTCTACTGTTATGGGCTTAAAATGAGCGGGGAGAAAAGGGGGAGATTTGACTGAGCCGGACAAGTGTCCAAATCGAAGGAATTGCCATTCTGACACCTCTAATGTCCCCGTCAGTTTTCCTCAACACTGCCCAGACTCGATATGCAAGCAGTATGCACGTTTGCTTGTCTTGCGACCATTAAGCTTCGGTCTGTTTTTTTAAGGTACCGAATAAGGTTCGGCTTGCTTGGATATATGGGATCCTCTGGCTCTTCTTTCCTGTCACTATAAGGAAGGTCTCCTAGTCACGACCAACCAACCAACACAGGAGGAGTCGGTCACCGCGAGCATTGCTGCGATACAACAGGGACAGAAGCAGCAACACAAACGCACATCGCCTCACAGCTCCAGTACGATCGACACTTACGAAACAAGATCACAACACAGAGCATTGTGACACAAGCGACAGACACAACAAGCAGTTTGTCATATTCACTGCTGCTGGCATATTCACCTAAAACGCTCTAGATACCCGCAACTGTATACCCAGTTTATCAAAGGTAACACACACAAACACAAACGCAAACACTTTTCTCAGAACACACACAACATGGGTTGGGATCAGCTGGGTATCGACGACGCCCACCTGGCTTACGCCATCATCGGCACCTTCACCATGATCTTCTCGGTGGTGTCGCTGTTCGTCAAGGAAAAGCTCTACATCGGAGAGGCCACGGTTGCCACCATCTGTGGTCTCATTGTGGGGCCTCACTGTCTCAAGTGGTTCACTCCCGACACCTGGGGCAACACCGACTACATCACGCTCGAGCTCAGTCGAGTGTGTCTGGTGATTCAGATTTTCGCCGTGGCCGTCGAGCTGCCGAAAAAGTACATTTGGAAACACGCGCTCTCCGTCTTCTATCTGCTGTTCCCCATCATGGCCTTTGGCTGGCTCATTTCGTCCCTGTTCATCTGGGCGCTCATCAAGGACCTGCGATGGAAGGAGGGGCTCGTCATGGCCGCCTGCATCACCGCCACCGACCCCGTTCTGGCTTCTGCCGTTGTCGGTAAGGGTCGGTTCTCGCAGCGACTGCCCACGCATTTGCGAAACCTGCTGTCGGCCGAATCCGGATGCAACGACGGTATGGCTTTCCCCTTCACGTTCATTTCGCTCAACCTGATTCTGCATTACGGCAACGCCGGCGAAATCTGCAAGGAGTTCTTCGTCATCACCGTTCTGTACGAGTGCATGACCGGTATTTGTCTGGGCATTGTGATTGGCTGGGGAGGCCGAATTCTCATCAAGTTTGCCGAAAAACGCCAACTCATCGACAGAGAGTCGTTCCTGGCCTTCTACCTGGTTCTGGCTCTCATGTGTGCCGGTTTCGGAACCATCATTGGTGTCGACGATCTGCTGGCAGCCTTTGCTGCTGGCACAGCCTTCTCTTGGGACGGCTGGTTTGCCAAGGAGACCGAGGAAAGTCATGTTTCCAACGTGATCGATCTGCTTCTCAACACGTCGTTCTTCGTCTACTTTGGCTCCGTGGTCCCCTGGGCCGATTTCAACAACAAGGATATTGGTCTGGACGTCTGGCGACTCATTGTCATTGCGATTCTGATTCTGCTGTTCCGAAGAATCCCGGCCATGCTCATTCTGTCCCCGCTCGTTCCAGATATCCGAAACTGGCGAGAAGCGCTTTTCTGCGGCCATTTCGGGCCCATCGGAGTCGGAGCAGTCTACATGAGTCTGATTGCGCGAGCGGAGCTGGAGTCTGGAGGCCCCTCTCCGCTCCGGAAGGAAGACTGGCCGCAAAAGGGACAGCCGAATTGGCTGGCGGTGCAAACCATCTGGCCCGTCTGTTCGTTCCTGATCATTTCGTCCATCGTGGTCCACGGATCGTCTCTGTTTGTCTTCTTCCTCGGTAAGCATGTGTCCAACCTGTCCATCACCATCAACTCCACCACCACTGCCGGCGACGAGAGCCACATGTGGATTTCGCGACTGCCTGGCATTGGCGACAATGGTCGTACCATTTCCATTTCTCGAGTCGACACCAAGGAGCCCGGTCTCATCACGTTTGGAGAAAAGAGAAAGGCTGCTCGAAAGCGAGAGATCGAATCTCAGATGGAGAAGCATGGAGACGAGCGTCTGGCCACGGCTGACACGGCTGCCAAGCTGCGAAAGCCCCGACGACGAACGTCCAAGGACCCTCCTGTCAACCGACCTCTTTCTCTTGGTCAGGGTCGACATCGGGATCACATTGATACCTTTGAGGAGGGCAATCACATCATTCAGGAGAACGACGACGGCGATATTGTTGCCGAGTACGACCGAGAGAAGGCTGGAAGCAGCTCTGGCACCGATGCCGATGGCGACGATCACAGCCCTCACATTACCGATCGACGGCAGTCGCATCCCCACAACCTGGCAGCTATTGCTGACAAACACCATCTCCATCACGAGAAGGTCAAGGCTGTGGCATACAAGATTGACGACGAGCTGATTGTGGAGAACGAGGACGGAGACATTCTCAAGCGATACAAGATTCGACAGAAGGACCACCGAGCTGGCTCGCCCAACGAGGAGGAGTACGTCAGCCCCAAGCCCGAGGGCGGAGTCACCAAGTTCTTTGACCGGTTCCTCGGCAAGAATCTGCAGGACATTCGGGACATCCACAAGGACAAGGGTCCCGCCACGGACTTTGTGGATCTCGAGAAGAACGAGCCCCTGGACGTTGCTCTGGCTCGAGACGGCATTCTCAGTGGTGTGCATGACCATCCTGCCGACGGCGCTGTTCAGGGCACCACCACCATTCTGCGTCCTACCATGACTCCTTGCAACGACGAGGAGTGTCTGGACGATCCTCTGCAGCGTGCCACCATTGTCGAGGGCTCTTTTGAGCGACGAGACACCTCTCGGTCGCGACACAGCAGTCGACGAGGCTCGATCGGCTCGTTCATTCTGCGACGAGACTCCAAGGGCGAGACTCCTCCCCCTGGTCCCTCTGAGGCTGACCTTCCCGAGGAGACTCCTGCCGAGAAGCGGCGACGAATGAGTGCTCTGGGTCTTGGCAACTCTGCCAAGGACGACGACGACGAGGAGGAGCAGACCGTGGTGCATCCTATCCGGGAAGATGAGGAGGATGCTCCTCGAATTGTTTGGGGAGATACGGTGAGAGGAGGATAGACAAGTTTGGATCTTTCATTAAAGGCATAAATAAAAAGTATAGATGTTAAAAGACATGTTTTAATAACCACACATGTATGTGCTCGTGCTGTATGAAAGATGTTGTTGTATTTCGTTGGGTGTCTCTTGGTGTCTTAACAGGGAATCATTTACTGTAGTTTGATGGTGGTGGAGTGCAAAGACGTGTTTATTTCACCATATTAGTATGTACTCTAGAGGGCTGAGTCAATTGGTATGACTTACTATTTGCTGCTAGACTGTTAAATACTGTACATGGGTGTAGTTGTTGGGACTAACCCCAAATCTCTGAGGGAACTCCAAGTTGGCGAGCACTGCGACAACGGAGAACTTCCTCCAAGACACGGTCGTATTTGTACTTGCCGCTGAATCTGGACACGAGGTTTTTCGTCGTCTCTTCTGGGTCTTCGTTGGGGTTTCTCTCGACGTATTTGTCCACAAACTTGGCTGCTGAGGGAGTCATCGTGAACAGGGGGGTTGTACTTTTGAGACCGATTTTGTAAGCGCTTAGACGGCTGTTGTACTTGTAGCTCTTCTGAGAACACTCGTAAGTGTATAAGGAGTCTCATCCATCAGTTAGCCTCATGGCTACCCCTCAAAAGAAACAAAGACAAGGGGCTGAGGTTATGAGAATGTGTTTCGTGGAGTACTGTAGTGGATACAAGCGGCTGAGAGGGAGGATCACAAGAGATTCGTTCTGGGTTACCGGCACTATGGAGGGGAGTCTTGTTTTTTTTTTTTTTTTTTTTTTTTTTTTTTTTTTTTTTTTTTTTTTTTTTTTTTTTTTTTTTTTTTTTTTTTTTTTTTTTTTTTTTTTTTTTTTTTTTTTTTTTTTTTTTTTTTTTTTTTTTTTTTTTTTTTTTTTTTTTTTTTTTTTTTTTTTTTTTTTTTTTTTTTTTTTTTTTTTTTTTTTTTTTTTTTTTTTTTTTTTTTTTTTTTTTTTTTTTTTTTTTTTTTTTTTTTTTTTTTTTTTTTTTTTTTTTTTTTTTTTTTTTTTTTTTTTTTTTTTTTTTTTTTTTTTTTTTTTTTTTTTTTTTTTTTTTTTTTTTTTTTTTTTTTTTTTTTTTTTTTTTTTTTTTTTTTTTTTTTTTTTTTTTTTTTTTTTTTTTTTTTTTTTTTTTTTTTTTTTTTTTTTTTTTTTTTTTTTTTTTTTTTTTTTTTTTTTTTTTTTTTTTTTTTTTTTTTTTTTTTTTTTTTTTTTTTTTTTTTTTTTTTTTTTTTTTTTTTTTTTTTTTTTTTTTTTTTTTTTTTTTTTTTTTTTTTTTTTTTTTTTTTTTTTTTTTTTTTTTTTTTTTTTTTTTTTTTTTTTTTTTTTTTTTTTTTTTTTTTTTTTTTTTTTTTTTTTTTTTTTTTTTTTTTTTTTTTTTTTTTTTTTTTTTTTTTTTTTTTTTTTTTTTTTTTTTTTTTTTGAGCGCTTCCACAGTATTAGTCAGCTTATGTTTGGTGGTTAGTTGAATCATCACAAGTGTGTGTTGTATCATACATACTGTACTCCTGTGAGTCCAGAATTGATGAATAATACAGTTCACGTATTGTATCTGTAGCAACCAGTATCTCTCGGTGTATGTTGAGCCTGAACAATCAGTCCCATTAATTAGCTGCACTTCGCACTCTCCAGACTCATCATGCAACAGGATATGACGGATGTGAATGGAGGTGTAGTATTGACAAATGCGATGAGGAGTTCTAGGGCGATATTTGAGAGCAAATAAGTATTCCAAAGTCAGCTGACACACAATCTGGACCTTTGATGTATTCTTCTGTTCGTTATCATCTCTTTTTCTCCGTTTTTTAATCGCGCCAAAATGGGCAAAATGAGCTCTGATTAACGTTTGTCGAATTACCTCACTGCCACCGTCTCTCGAGTGTTCAACTTAAGCAGCTATACGACATGGTTGATGCGACTAACAAAAGAACAGCTGAAGAAAGAGATGAAGATGCTACCCTGACTGTGGATGAGTCAGCAGAACAGACAGCCGATGAGTCAGCAGAACAGACGAAATCGACAGACCAATCAGATCAACCATCTGCCCTCGAAACTGTCCTGGAACAGGAACTAAACAGTGAGCTTCTGCAACCTGTTCAAAAGAGAGCCAAGATAGAGACCTCAACGGACGGTCACGTGACTCCCCGTCCAGCGACCTCCATTCAGTTTTCTCGTTTCGCTTCTCCGCACGAATTCCACCATGTTCTGAACGATTGGGCCATGCAATCCAGCTTTGCTTTCAATACAGGCAAAGAGCGGGTTTCGGACAAATCCATCGCCATTACTTACGCCTGTTGTCGAACCAACCAGGGTAAAAGCTGCAGCTTTGAAGTCCGGGGCAAAAAACGAAAAGATGAAGACTTTTGGACTCTTCATAAAATGGACGTCAGGGGTACAGGACATAACCATTCTACTGGAGAAGATGTTGTGCTTTCCAAAGATCAACAGATTCTCGTGGATCTGGCGGAACGACAGCGATTATGTGACATTCCTTCGTTTTACCACCCGTCTCTTCCTCCGAGATTTGTCGCGTATTCTTCCTCAGATACTCTCTACTCCGGTCTCAACGATTGGGCTCGTCACCAGGACTTTTTTTTCCGTCTAGGCACCAATTGGGCGACGAAATCGGGCAACGAAAACCAAACGTATTACTGCGGGATTTCTGGCTGCTCGTATGCTGTCACAGGCATCAGATTGGCAGGCCAACAGTCGTGGTCGATCAGAACATACAACGCTCGACATGTGGAACACAACCACGAAGGAGCCAGTGCCAAGAACAAGGAGCAGATCAGCTCTGTGTCTCTTCCGCCCGTTGCAGACAAGTATCCGTCTTTTCCAGCGCTTCACGAGGCTCTCAATGGATGGTCCACTACAAAGAACTTTGCATTCAAAACAGGAACGTCTTCCACGGGTCATACCAACGGTCTCGTCAGTAAATACATGGTGTGTTGCATGGTGGCCAGTGATACGGGAGATCCCTGTGAATACAGCGTGATTGTCAAGGAGGCCAAAGACGGAATGTGGAGTGTCAGCCAGGCGATGAAAGCCCGAAAAGACCACAATCACAGCCTTGAGGGAGAGCTCACGCACCAACAACAGTCGTTATTGGACGCTGCAGAGACCCGAAGGATCATTCAAATGCCAGACTACGCTCCGGAACATCTTCCTTCTAGAACAGTGACGTTTCCCGACAGACAAAAGCTGTTTCTTCATTTGGAGAAGTTTGCCAAGCAGCGCAATTTCAAGTTTGCCATCAAACGGAGCAAGAAGGAGAAGAACGGTCGGGTTCTTGTGAATTATGAGTGCGCCAAGAACAGAAAGCAGCAGACAAAGTGTCCTTATCACGTGTATGCTCGGGAGAGCAAGGACGGACTGTGGAGTGTTTCGTATCCCTACAATTTGAAGAACGAGCATAATCATGAGTAGGGAGATCGAGCGATAGGGAGAAGGAGCGGCGAGTGGATGTGTTACATAATTGTGAGACATTTTGTTACAGAGTGTGTAAGGTGATGGAAGAGTTATAGTCACGGGTAATGAATGTTCTGTTTTGTATTCTGATGCAGAGTGGTAACCAGAGCAACAGCCAGACAGCCGTCTTTTCCTAAAGAAGCACGAAAAGTGGAGGTTCTACCGGGTCCTATTGATACAGAGTGCTACATTTAGCATAATTAGACCATATACAGTGCAACATTGAAAGGGAGGTTTTTTAGGATTCCGAGAGAGGATTCCGAGAGATGTCCGAGAACCGTCTCAGCCACCTTATAGACAACCTACTTGAACTCGAAAGTGTGCGCCAGTAGTTGAGGTATTTGTGGGTTTACGGAGGGCCAACTGGTCACAAAACAAAAGCCATTGGCCACAATCAAAGCCACTGGCCACAATCAAAGCCACTGGCCACAAAACACCCCGCCACAAAGACCTGGTCACGCTACCCTGGGATCGCCCGACAGCCAACGGCTCCATCTACGGCACCATCCATGCACCTGTCAGCCACGGTGCTTATCACACGGCACTGAGTTTATTGGGGTGGGCCATATGCAAGGGTCTGAGGGGAGTGGGGAGTGTACCAGTTGCTCAGTTGGCTTATATAATCAAATAAATGACGAAAATGATCAACAGCAATCATGCCTTGGCATTATCAGTCGCTACAGACTCGTCTTGAACTGTTTGTACCACCACTTTCTCCACTGTCAAATCGCCGTCAGTTCCTAACGGCCAAACCTTTTTTTCAATCTCGAGACACTATCTTCTTTATCTCCCAATCATTGAGCTTGGCGAGCCATTGTACCTGCATGGTGGGCGGTTGATGGGGTCTTGCAAACGAGTCGACAAGAAGAGCTTCGACAGGGAGTATTACTAATAACTATTTTTTAGCACGTGATTTGTCAGTTTCCAAAAATACAACGTCATCCAAGAGCCAGAACCCCCCTTTTCAACGCCCCCTCTTCGACTGCCCCGTTTCAGGTCTAACTTTACGCCAATGCAACACGACAGAACCGTCTCGGCTAGTGCCGAATGTAAACAGAGCGTGGGAACGGTTGGAGGAGTGTGTCGATTTGAAGAGCGGCGTCTTTGGGTGGGGGTTTCGAAGTTTTGAGGTGGATCGGGTGAATATACGAGATTATGAGGTGCCTTAAACGACACCAAACACCACACCTCTATACAGCACAGCAACCCCACATGATCTTCATAACTAATTATCTCTCCGACAGATTGAACCTAATGACAGGGTGGGCGATGCCGTTTGACTGTATCTGAGAGTTTTAATTCCTACTTAAACCCAGACGTGTCCGGTTCATCATACCTCATCACAACCTACCATGCTCTTCTCAAACCTGCTACTAGCCACCGTGGCTACTCTGGCTACAGCTGAGTCCTTCACTCTCAACTCCATCCCCCACCGATCTCTCTCCACCCAAACCAACAACGGTCTCGGTCTGGACACGGTCACCGAGTACACAGGCTACCTGACTGCCAACGAGACCCAGCACTTTTTCTACTGGGCGTTTGAGTCGCGAAACGACCCTCTGAACGACCCCGTCATTCTGTGGCTTCAGGGCGGACCGGGCTCGTCTTCAGAGCTCGGAAACCTGTTTGAGAACGGCCCCTCTCGAATCGGATCCGATCTCAAACCCATCCACAACCCCCACGCCTGGAACAACAATGCTACAATCGTCTATCTCGACCAGCCTGCAGACGTGGGCTTCTCATACACCGATGATCCTCATTCAGTGGTCAACAGCGCCCAGGGAGCCACAGAGGTGTACAACTTTCTGGAGCTGTTTTTCGCCAAGTACGACCATCTGCCCAAAAAGCTGCACGTGACCGCAGAGTCCTACGGAGGCCACTACGGACCTGCCACGGCCTACGAGATTCTGCAGCACCCCGACCGGTCCTTTACCCTGGAGTCTCTGGTGGTCGGCAACGGAATGACCGATCCTCTCAACCAGTACACCGAGTACGGCCCCATGATGTGTGGACAGGGCGGAGTGGCCCCTGTGGTTGACCAGAGCACCTGTAAGCGTGTGGACCAGGCTGCCAAGCAGTGCATTCCTTTGATCCAGAAGTGCTACGACTCTGGAGCTGCCAGTGATTGTGTTAACGCCGTCAACTTTTGCAACGACCGGGTCCTGGGTCTCTATCCTTCTTCTCTCAACCCTTACGATGAGACCAAGCAGTGTGAGCCTGCCGAAGATAACGGCTGCTACACGGAAACCGACTACATGACCAAGTGGCTCAATCTGCCCTCCACTCTTTCTGCCATTGGAGCCCAGCACAACTGGACCGGATCTTCATCTACGGTTTACCAGGATTTCACCGAGACTTCCGGAGACTGGATGCTCCCTGTCGTTCGAGACATCCCCGCCATTCTCAAGGAGGTGCCCGTGCTCATCTACGCCGGAGACAAGGACTGGATCTGCAACTGGCTGGGCCAGAAGAAATGGACCGAGGCTCTGGAGTGGCCCGGAAAGCAGGGATTCAACGATGCGCAGTTCAAGCCGTTTTCCGCGGGCGGAAAGCAGGCTGGCGAGGTCCGAAACTACGAACAGTTTACGTTTCTGCGAATCTTTGACGCCGGACACATGGTCCCTCATGACCAGCCCGTTGCCACGTCTGAGATGATTGTTAGATGGATGGCCGGAGATCATAGTCTGGAGTAGGCGGTAGACTCACGTGACTCTCAGTGCGACGACCGACTTTACGACCGACTTCACGACCGACTTCACGACCGACTTCACTTCCAATTATAACTTACATTTTCATTAATAGAATCATTCACCTGAATTGAAGGCCTGTAGCAGTTAGCCAACAACTCCTCTGTCTCTTAGTAGTGAATAGCATCGAACCGATTCCAAGAAGCTCACGGAACCGTTGAACAGCTCCGGATGTTTGTATCAATGATTTTGGGGTACTTCTTTACGTAGACAGCTGTAAGACGCAAGATCCAGTGCAGCCAGAACCAAGAAATGGAGTACCCCATACCTTTTTGTTAACCGCTATTGTCGCAAGTCCTGGCCGCTTCTGTACCGCGAGTAAGGCAGATCGGTTTCAGATCTCTTCATAATAATTATTGAGAAGAGTCGATTTTGTTGCACTGCTCGAATCATCAGAAGGAGATGAGTAGAATGGACTAACTGTTACTCGTAGTTGCCATAGTAAATTCTCATCCTAGAGGCCATTGAACACCCACATACAGTATGGAGTACACGGAGCGTAGTCGACTGATTGCAGATCTACGTCCAACGCAACGAAATCAGATAAAAACTCACTCGGACATGATACAGACCTATCCGTGCTGCAGCTCCGTCTTTTTTTGGGTCATCTCGGGTCAAGCACGGTTTAGTAGGTCCCTCGGAACACTCCGAAAAGGGGTCCGAAAATTAGTCTTCTAGTAAGGTTTGGTTTTGGAAGAGATTGCGGAGGAGGTTGAGGTGCATATAACGGGGTATTCTTGTATAGCTGGTGGTGCTGAATAGTATTGTTTTGATCGCTAAAACCGGGAGAGCAGATCGATACAAATTACAGCTTAAGTCGCCATACAAAATCCTGTCTTGAAAGGACATTATCTTCGTGTCTCATTTTACCATTGTCATCTGCACGGCTGCGCGACCCAACTTTGTTCTGAAAACGGGAGTGTTCCGAGCTGGCGAAAAAGCATCAGATTTTGCCAGACTGTTTTTCATGTTCAATCCCCAGCTCTGAGTAGCAATATGATACCAAGAATCCCTTGAATCCGAGCAAATTAGCTCAAAAAAACCATTTCTCGCCAACGTCTCTATACGTCTCTACATGCTCAACCGCAACCCAAAAGACTATCTCCTTCCGACGGTTTCACGGACGCAAAGAAACGGCCTACAACGACAAAGAAACGACCAACCTTCTGTTCCGTTGCGTGGCGATGTGGAGTAAATGGACCTGCTTCCTTCCATCTTTCGGATTATCCGTTGGCTGTGGTGCAGTGCTGTATACACAAAGCGAGGCCATCGGTACATACTGTACTGTAGTTCTGATGGTTATTTGGGCAAATGGTTGTCTCCTAGAAGCTACCAGGATTCTACAGTAGCTAATGTGTGTATAAAGATAGTATTTACCAAGTCACATCAGTCCCTTGACTTTGTTTGTTCCTTCATAATGCACTTACCTTCTCTCGAATTACTGCACTCTCACTGTGCCTTTCTTCACCACCTCCTCCACCCTCCGCATGCATTTCGGAAGCAGGGACCACCCCGAAACGCTCTCGGAAACATCGTCACTAGTCTCTAATCACTGTATGACTATTTGTGGCTCGAAAAAGATGAAACACCTTATATAAGGATGGTGGCGCGGCCTGATTTTATACCACAACATCCAATACCATGTCTACAACAAGCGAAGAACAGATTGTCGACCAGGCTGTCTTCAGCCACGATTCTGAGAAGAACACCACTGTTGTTAACAAGAGCAATGACGTCAACGAACCAGTCCTAGACGCCACCCCCTCTATCCCTCCACCTGATCAAGGAAAAGCATGGTTAGCCATGATTGGAGCTGCTTTCGGATTGTACTCCTCCTTTGGATACATCAACGTGGTTGGTCTCTATGAAGCTTACTACCTGCACCACCAGCTCAGTGATTACTCAGCGTCAACCATCTCCTGGATCACGTCTCTGCAAATCTTCATTCTGTTTGTGGGCGGCATCTTTTTTGGCCGGATCGCCGAAATGTACGGTCCCCAGAAACTCGCAGCGTTTGGAACCGTTTTCACCATCACCGGAATCATGACCACCAGCGTGTGCACGGAGTACTACCAGTTTCTGTTGGCCCAGGGAATCTGCACCAGTATCGGCAACTCGGCCATCTACTACGCTTCTCTGTTGGCAGCCACCACCTGGTTCCAGAAGAAACGGTCTCTGGCGCTAGGAGTGGTTGTTGCAGGCTCTTCTCTCGGAGGTACAACGATGCCGTTCATTTTCACCAAACTGCAGCCCCGAATCGGCTTTCCCCAGACCGTTCGAGCCATTGGATACCTCATGATTGGCGTCTGTTTGCTGTGCACTCTTCTGGTCTCGTCTCGATTCCCCCCAAACAAAAAGCTGCGCAAAGAGTTCTTCAACTTCAGACAAGAAGTTATGGAGCCCTACTCCAAGCCCTCCATTCTTCTTCTGACTGCAGCCATGTTCCTCTCCTTTTGGGGACTCTTTACGGCCATTGGATACATGTCGACCCACGCCATTGCTCACGGAATGTCTGAAGAAACATCATACTACCTGGTGTCCATCTACAACGGCTCTTCGCTAGTCGGACGAATTATTCCCGGGTTTGTGGCCGATAAAGTCGGAGCATACAACATGCATTCCCTCTGTACCGTGATCTGTGGAGTGTTCCTGTTGGCCATGTGGATTCCGGCCAGAACCAACCCCGTGATCATCGCCTTCAGTTCCTGTTTCGGAGTCATCTCTGGAGCCACCGTGTCTCTCTTCCCAGCTCTGGTGGCCTGTATTACTCCCCCCACAGAAGTAGGACGACGAATGGGCGTCCTCTCCTTTTTCTACTCCTTTTCCTCGCTCACAGCCATGCCTATCGCTGGTCAAATTCTGCACAGCAACGATGGCAGTTTCACCGGGTTGCAGGTGTGGGCAGGAGTGACCATGTTGGTTGGAGGAGTGTGTGTTTTCGCCAGTAAGATGTGTATTTCCGGTGAGACTTGGAGGAGTAAGTTCTGATGGAGCAGGACAAACAAGATGAGTCACTATCAGTGTCTTGGGTTCATTTACTATCACGGTCTTGGATGATTCACTATCACGGTCTTGGATGAGTCACTATCACGGTCTTGGATAGAGTCACAGTTTGACATCTTCATCAATAAAGATTGCTTCCTTTCTGCCTGGTCTGACGTTTCGGTTGCTCCACGATACGTGCTCTTATCTGGCCTGGTACGACACATGAGACACTGTCAAGAGGCGCCCACATATCGCCCACAAAAACATGCTCCTTGGAGCCTACAAGTACAGTAGCCTACAAGGTACACTGATGTAGTCTACAGCACGTAACGAAATATATTCCACGGGGGGTTCCCAAATTCCGCGGTGGTTGTCCGTCAGATGAAGTTATGAAATGACGTACCTGGTACCTGGTGTACTTGTAGACATGAGGTCTCGTAGATCATATGACTAATACATCAAAGACAATCGATCTGCACCAATTAATTTGCAAGTCCTGGCTTCTCCCTGAGTCTCTCTCTCGCGTCCTGTTTCTAATCCAGGACTTGCTAACTACGAAGGGTGGTGTCACCTTATCCTATCGGGAATCCACGCCCGCACATTGGTAGCACCGGTACGACTTTGGCAGGGCGAGAGGAGGACTTTTAGTGCGGCTAAAAAAGCAGAGAAAATTCTATTTCGACAGCCGACATGCCAGAAATTATGTCGAATCGCGATGTGACGTGTGGTAGTGCTCTTTGATGGTGGTTAGAGCGACGGGAAGAAGTGAGAATCGAAAACCGTCGTCTATCGGCATGTTTCAGGCACTCTTAAGATGGAATTAAAATAGTTTTCCGACACGGCTTTTGAGACGGTGTGCCAATGCGTCTTTGAGGTGTGGGGGTGCATTCCTCACGTACGTGCTACTTGTAGCTCACGGAAAAGGTTCCTTTTACAGTTGACTCGAAACGTTAGCAGTGAGCGACACAAAGAGACAGAGTTTGGGAGTCTAACTAAAAGAGAGTCACTTCCTTCACAAGGTAATATCGTGACTCAGACGTGGGGGGAAGTAAGGCACATGGATACAAATATATTTATATAGGAATATATATATAGACACGTCTGCCCCTCAAAATCCCATAGACCAAACAAAACCTCAAACACAGCTTCTTCTTCAACACCACATGCAGGAAGGACGATACGACAAAACAGCAGACAGTACCACCACAAACACACAAACGCCAACCACAGTCACAACAGTCACAGTCACCGCCTCGCAATGCTCCCTTACCCCGATCTCGTCCGATCTCGAATCGTTTGTCGCCGATGAAGATAAAGACCCCTACAGCCGGTTCCCGTTCCGGCAAAAGTGCGTCTTCACGCTCGTCGTGGCCTGTGTCTTTTTCCAGCCGTTTCTGGTCGCCTACGGCCTCATGCCTGCCCTGGACAAAATTGCCGCCGAGTTCAACGTCTCCGACACCGTGGTCATCATTGGAAACGCGCTCTTCTACATTGTCCAGGGCCTGTCTGTGTTTTTTGTGGGGCCCCTGTGCGAGACTTACGGTCGCAAAGCTGGTCTGCTGACCTGCTGCTTCTTCTTCTGTGTCTCGGGTATCGGCCTGGCTCTGTCGCCCAACCTCGCCTGCTACTACGTCTTCCGAGCCCTGTCGGCTGTGGGAGGCAACTCCACCTTTTCCGTGGGCGTGGCCGTCATCTCTGACATTTGGAAACCCGAGCAACGGTCCAAGGCCGTGGGATTTTGCTTGGCAGGCACCCAGATTGGCTCGGCGCTGGGACCCGTTCTGGGAGGCCTCATCGTCATGAAATCCACCTGGAGAAACATCTTCTGGCTGCAGTGCGGAGTCGGAGGACTGGCGTTTGTGGTGGTGGCCATTGTTATGAGAGAAACAAAGCCCAACACGCCCTTTTCGCTGCGAAAACCGGGACAGTGGTTCTTCCCCTTGCATTGTACCCACATTCTCAGAGCCTTTGCCAAACGCCACATTATGATTGTGACCCTGTCTCTCATCTTTGCTCTTTACGTCAACGAGACACTTATTGCCCCCATTGCGTCGATCATGAAACCCCGGTTCAATCTCCACAACGAGCTCATTCTGGGTCTCTTCTACGTGCCCCAGGGAGTCGGCTACTTTTTCGGCTGTCTGGTTGGAGGCTGGTACGCTGACGTGCAGGTGAAAAAGTGGGCGAAAATCAAGGGACGACGAGTGCCCGAGGACAGACTGAGAAGTGTCATTTTCTGCACGCTCATCACGGGACCGCTGTTCATGATTCTCTACGGCTGGTCGCTGAAAAAGGAGTTTGGGGGAATGGCTCTGCCCATTGTGGCCATGCTGTTGATCGGCTTCTCCCTGTCGGTCTACTACCCCAGCGTCAATGCTTACTACGCAGACTCGACTCCTGATCTGGGAGGTGCGGCTGTCATGATCAACTACTCTGCGCGAAACGTTGGATCCTGTGTGACCGCAGCCAGCACCTTGTCGGCTATCCGAAACATTGGAATTGGCTGGGCTGCCACCATTGCCGGCATAGTGTGTATTTTGGCTGCTCTGCCTCTCATTTTCCTCATCTACAGAGGAGAAGCCATTCGAGAAGCGGAGTATGGCCGAATCAAGGTGTTGGAGGACGAGAAGAAAAAGATGGAGGAGGATCCATGCGATGACAACAACATTTGTGTTGGAGAGTATGGAAGGATGGATGTCGACTGACGGCAACGGTTGATTCAGATATAAAATTAATTAATGTGTTATGCTAGAGCTTGTAGCTCGCTCCTTCACAAGCTGGGTTGAGCTTTCGCTTCCTCCCACGCTGGATGGTGTCTTCGCCTCCTCACACTCCTCTGGATTGTACATCCGTCGATGATACTCCAGAAGCAGGTAGTACAGATACAGCTCCATCTTCTTGCGGGAACCTCTGTGCCGGATGTCTCTGGCTCCTCTTGAAGCAAACGCCTGGCCCACAGCAGTCGTGTGTTTTTCACTGAGAAGCTGGTTGACCAACTCAGTGTCGTTTCCAGACAGCTGGACTGGCACAAAAGACACCCAGGCGTTGGTGGTGTACAGATCCAGCCAGGTTCTCCATCTGCTGGCTCTCAGAACAGTGGATCTGGACTTGAGGGCTCCCAGAAAGGCGAGGTTATCAAGACTCTTGGAGGAGTACTGTTTGCCGTTGACCGGCACTGTTTCTGCCGGGGTCTTGGTGTCTTTGACAAGCGCCTTTTGAAAGTCGAGGTAGCTCCAGTCACCTGCCTTGACACGTGACACTCCGCTCTGCTTATCCATATGGTACGTGTCCTTTTCGGGCTTGTAATTCATGTCTGGATCGGGCGCGTAAAAGTCATACGAAGGGTAGACTAGGTCTGAATGCATGGAGCTGGAAAAATCCGAAAAGACGGGAAGAACGGCGATAGCAGACACGGCAGGAGTTTCGCCCCAGTCGGTTCGAATGTAGCAGACTTCGCTGTATGTCAAGACGTTGCCTCCCCCAAGAAGTCCATCTTTGAACACTCCCTTCAGAGCCTCAGGTTTGATTCCAGAACACATTTCAGTCACGTGTCTATCGAGATTGTATCCTTCAGGTACAGCCCAGGGGGTGTCTTTTGCCGGCAGCTCTTTTCGCAGCTTCTGGAGCCGTTTAGGAAACTTGAGCACTCGAGGAAACGGTTCCACGTTGAGAGCCAGTTCCATATCGGGAAGCTGCTTGGCCACTGAGCTGAGCATTTCGATGAATCCGTCCAACAAACGTTGACTCACTTCGTTGAGCTGTTTGTCCTGACCAATCCTCTCAACTGCTCCATTGGTAATTCTGATACCTTCGATTCCCGGACCCTTGAGTGCCTCTCCGAGCGCATCTTGCAATGCCTTTCCCTTAGGCAACTTTTGCAGCTGCTGAGCCACCTGGTCAATCATGTCTTCGTCCCATCCTCCCCTGGCGATAGCATAGTTGTACATGTCTTCAAACTGCGGAGGAAGACACGTCTTGGTAAGAGTCTTGTACGAGTCTTTGGCCTCCTTTAAAGAGAACCTGCCTGGGGCCATCAACTGGTCCTTGGCGATAGCGTGAAACATTCCGTTGAGTAGCGGAGGCAGTTGGTCTGCTGAACGGAAGGCTCTCACGTAAGGATCCGTCATGTGTTTCATGTAGCTGTGGAGCTGGTTGTTGATCTCTGGAGTGTCGTCTGGATCCCACCGGGTGTTTCTGTAGGGCAGGTAGAGTTGCTCGGGGTCCTCATCTTCCTTGTGTTGCAGTCGAAACTTGTACTCCACGTCGGACGCTCGAACCATTTGCGTGTAGTTGGGAGCCTTGATGAAGAAGTAGGAGCACAGCGTGAGAACGGTGAGGATTCCACATGCGAAGAGCACGGCCTTTGGGACCATGATAGGGGTGTAGATGTCTAGACCTGTGAAATCTGATGTCTCTGGGAAGACAGATCGAGACAGAGTCAATTGAAGCCGTCAGGTTTCTGGCAGACGTCAAACGAGGGAGACAGTTAATGAGTGGTAGGGAGTAGTGAGAGACTGGAAATTCGAAGGAGCGTGTTAGACCGTAATTGAGAGACTGAATGGGGCTCCGGGAAGTTGAAGGGGACAAGCTGGGTGAAGTTAGAGACCGAATGAAGACAGGTGAAGACAGGAAGACAGACTGGGGTGAAAGAAACGCGTTGCCCACCTACCCCACAACTCATAATATCCGCACCATATCCTAACCACTCCCGCTGACAACCTTGACAGGGGTGGCGGTCTGGTCTCCAAAGAACCCCCAGGGTTCGGTAAAGCCGACATAGTCTCTAGGCAGCCAGACATGCGGCTGCACTAGTGTCTTAGGGTGGAGGAGGTAAGACTGGTTGTAGAAGAGCAAGATTGAGTAGACCGAGAGATTGAGATAGCAGAGTGTAGTCCAAACTTCACATGGTCACGTGATGATCAACAAAAGATCGCCCATCGCCCGTCCCCTCGGTATAATTTTTCACCATCTTCATCTCGTTTAAAAGAGTCTATCTCGTGTGGTTGTTTTTCCTGCATGTCAAACGCAGCGCAAAACTGTAAGCGAGAGTTTAACACGTTGTGATAAAGACGATGTTGGAGAATAGAGAGCCAGTTTGAAACGGTCACAGAAACAGGTCGGAAAAAAAAGACTCGAAAATATCACCATCTCTTCAACCCCTCCAACAATGGCTCTCAATCAGCTGCAATAATCGGTCATCGAACACAGTTACGGCAGATCGAAGAACATGTGCAGGTGAGACATTACAGGGGGGTTTATTGCAAGGGTGGGCGCGTCTAGATTGAGGGGGTGACAAATGTTTTTTTACGATGACTGTACTCGTACTCGTACTGGCGGCTCCAGTGATTGGTGGTTATGCTCTTTCAGTACTGTAGGGTGTAGCTAGTATCAGAAGTTTCCCCATCGGTCGTGCTTTTCTAGGCTATCATAACTCATCGCTCGTGCTGTCAACGTCAATGGCTCGAGAACAAAGAAAATTTAGCAGAATTTTATAAACCGTTGGACCCTGGCTGGACCGTGAAATACGTATAAGATTTCTTCTTGTAAGTCCAGCGACTGTATGGGGTTGCTGAGGGGTAGCATACGATTCCCGCACAACTATCAAATGCTTGTAGTTAACTGTTCAGGAAGACCCCATCAACAGTCTCACTCTGAAGCAGCCACTATGCTTGCCGGCCCGAATGATAGTTCTGTTCACTGAGACTCCACGGAAAGCTACAGTGAGGAAAGCTACAGTGAAGAATGGGGTTTGTGGGAAAAGCACGTCTTGAGGAGTTCACGGTATTTGTAGCTTACAGTAGCAGGTGTCTGGGGAGGGGTGTCTACGATGAAGAAACTGGTGGTAGCAAGAGAGAAGATTTTTATAGCCAACGAGGCACAAATGCTACCCCAAACTTGTACTCGAAACTGTCTCAGGCTGGAAATCCGGTTTGTAATCCAACAAGCAAGAAAGGTGTCTCACGTACAGTACAAGGGTGTGCTCATTGGGTTGACAGGATGATTTCTGGAAGACCAATTCGTTTTCTGAACGTCAATGAGCCCGTGGGTAGGCTTGATTTACACAGATGGTTGAACATTAGTTGGGAGAAATTTAATTCAAGCGCGCAGTCAACAAAACACACCTTTTAATTAGTAGCCTCCTTAAGCACAGTTCAATCCAGCCACTCCATCCAAACACTGAATATTCACGCAATTGATCTGAAAATTTACAGTAACAACGGTCACCACAATAAGACATCACATTTTAATTTTACCCGCACTAACTACCAAACTGCGTATTCTACACGCTCTCAATATTTACCAGTCGAATATTTCAAAACTTAATCACATAATCAATAATAACAGATCAACCTCTCCAGTTCACCATCACTATGACCAAATGTCGACTAGCTACAGAAAAGGACATACCCATGTTGACAGGTTTGGATACCATTGTGTCACGTGACCCGTCACGTGCTTCACAAATCGCAAACTGGTGCAAACACAATGAATGTTACATTTTGGAAGACGCTGATACCAACATTGCTCAGGCCTATGGGGTGCTCAATTACCATTTTTTCGGGTGTGGATTCATCGAGATGGTGATGGTCGGAGAACATGAAAGAAGACAGGGGCTTGGGAGAGCGTTGATTGGGGTGTTGGAGGCGAAATGTGACAATGCAAAGCTGTTTTCTTCCACCAATGAGTCCAATGTTGCCATGAGGAGGCTGCTGGAACAACAGGGGTTTATCCAGAGTGGTCGGATTGAGAATTTGGACGAGGGGGATCCGGAGGTGGTTTATTTCAAGGGGCTGAGATCAGTTTAGAGCTACGTTAAACAGAAACGTATCTGAGACGAGATCAGGTGATATCAGGTTATGCAGATTTATCGGGTTGTCAGAATGTTCATACACCTACAACGTTCATTAGCTTGTCTGACTGCTACAATATTCAACTTGCTTTGTTCTTGTCCTAGTTGCTCCAGCAGCATCATCCTGCTTGTCTTGACTATGAAATCAACCTCCACGGACTTTCCAATTCTCAGCCTGAACTTGTTTCAGCGCAAACTCGGACTACGTCCTCGTTTGCTCGTTCGCTACACCGTCCAACACTCATCAGCCCTCTCCTCATCATAAACACACTCGGTATTAGCCACCCGGCTTTCCTCCTCATCGAAACTCCAGTCGGTTCCCCAAACAAACGACATTTCATTGCCCAGACTATCCCTAGCAGCAACACATTGCACGCCTGGAATCTCGTCCTGAAGATGTTTGAAGGGCTGGTAAAGCGCACTCTTCAAATGAAGACAGTTTCCGTTTTCCCCACAACTATCAGAAGGCAACTTTCTACGGGTCACGTGCACTTTGAGGTGGTGTCTGAATCCGGGAGAAAACGTGTAGTGAGCCAAGTCTTCTGGGCATTTCCAAAAGGCATTGGCAACCATCATGTCTGTCACATGAATGGGATCCATGTCTCCGAGCGTCTCAGGTTCTTTGGAAGGATCGGAATGGGGCAAAGAAAAAGCACACACCTTGGCGGTGACGGAGTCGTTGCCAGAGAACGTTAGCGGAGGTCGAAACTCGAGGTAAATATCTTTGGGAGGAGGCTTCATGTAGGAGTTGTAGAGAGACATGAGGTGAGGCAGCATCTGTGGATAGAGCAGGGGGAGGAGGTTCAAGCCGAGCGAGAGGAAAGCCAGAAAGATTGTGAAGTGATGGATTCGAGAGAGTCTGGGGGTGTTGGTGGGGGTGGTCGAAGCACCAGTATCACTGGCCTCAACCATCCAGTCTAAAAGAGATTTATCCGAGTCATTCTGAGAGTTCTCTTCCAAGTCGATCTGTTTGTCGTCAGTCAGGTCTCGTTTGATGTCAGTCATGTTGGAGATGAACCAAAAAAGAACAATGCCAGAAAATCTGTACCTGTACAAGTATATATATAACCAACTATAAATAGCTAGCTAGCAGCTATATGCGGAATTGTTTCATACGAAAACATGTACGGCCTCCAGAACGTTCCCCTTAGGATCACCCAAGAATCTCTTTGTTAGGATCGGCTATAAACCTGCTGAAAAAGAATTCGTGCATGTTGAGCTACGACGCCCGCATTGGCTCGTATTCGCGTATCTAATCTCTTGGCGCTCATCACATGCATCGACTTAGCCCCGATTATGCGCACGGCACCAAGGCGAAAAGCTATGACGTCATTTGGTCACGTGACCCGGGAGAATAGTACAGATGATGATCAATTGAAAAATTACAGATATTGGAAGGCGATCAATGTCGTAGACCGCACTTTACTTCTTCCTCCTCAGGAACGTTTCACTGTACGAAACGAGACTTGGAAGATCGAGACATATACATCTTGATGTGAACCAAGGCTGTTTGATTCATCAAGCAAACGATTCACGCGTACAATGTACAGCCAGATCTCAATAAATCACACCTAAATTACAGATTCTTTGGCCATGTCTGAATATCTGAGAACTCTAGTATCTCTTTCTGTACCGACTGAAAGGGGTCCACGTGACCGAAAAAGATTGAGCAGACACCACAAGAACGATTCAAATCCAACCCGGTCTTCTTTGATCGCATTGTTGCCTCCTCTCGCCCACCACATTCCCCACTAAACCTCTAACTAAGCTCCCAACAAATCTCATCTTTTACTTCACCCATCACCCCCTCGCCACCCTTTCCAACTCCTCCTTGTCGATCGTAGCAAGCCAAGAAAGCTATCGCCCGAATACACCAGACCAAGTCTAAGCCATCTGGTCACACTTCGACCACCTCCTTGGTCTCTACCGCCACCCTCCCCATGACTTTCCACACCGCCCCAGCCAATCAAGCAACCGCAAAACGAAGCACATCACGTGACTCAGGTCACCCTCCCGGTTCGTTTGATATACTTTGCGCCCCCTTTCTTTCCGCTCACTGCGTGGTGGATCGCTTTTCGTCGTTTGCTTGTTTACTTTGCGGGTCGGTCTCTCCCACCTCTCCGAGCCGTATGTAGGGTAACTGTAGGGTAACGATTGGGGGCAGACTGAATGTCCCTTTGCAGGATAGAAAATATTTAGAGAATCAGAGAAATACCAAAACTCGACGCGGAAAAGGGCTAAAAATACGAAAGTAGTTGGAGAGTGATCCTCAAGGCGGCTCAAATATTGTCCAGAATTTCCCTTATTTTTCCCAAAATAATTCGATTTCTTCTGATTTTTGCAGTGTTGGCTCCCTCCCACTTTTCGAATCCACTCGTACCTAAACCTACATTATCGGTGTCAAAGTTGGACAAATGAGACATGATGTAATGAGGAGGCAAAAAGCGGCCGAAAAAGCGCAGAAACCACCCGAACCAAATACGCTTAGCACAGCCTTGTGGAGCGCCAAGACCTGGCGACACATGTGCGGCCGTGTCCCTGTGTCTCACGTACCGTAGTCTGAAATGTTACATGGCTCATGTGGTGGGCACACCGATAATGTAAGGACGACATGGCTCATGTGGTGGCCATGACAGGAGCTCTGTGGTGGCCACCCAGCTGAGGCAATTTCCTATTCTGTCAAAAGAGCGAATAGAGGGGCCATTAGAGTTGCAGCTTGGGGAAGAAAAGGGGTACAACTTGGTGAATAAATATGTTGCACGTGTGAAAATCGAGCAGCTGACTAATACTGGCTGTGGGAGGCTTTTGGGATTTTCTGATATTTATTTCGATTTTATTCGCCTCAAAAATCTCTTGTTTACCCCTCTCAGAAGGTTGAAACCTAGTTTCGCATTTTGGTCGCCGTTTAGGCGATGCCTGAGCGTGCCTGGTACCGGCAAATTACTGTCTCACGTAAAAGCGCGCAGGAATGGACTGCGGTCTGTATATTATCTGCCCGGTGGAGTGATCCATCACATTACCCGTGTCGTGCCCACGACATTCCCCAGGTTGTGGTCACTACATTTCCTCTGTTGCCCATCACATTCCCTCCGTGGTGCCCATCACATTCCCCCTGTGGTGCCACAACCTACCCCATGTGGGCCCCACACTCCCCATGTCGTGCCCATCACCTTGCCCATGTCGTGGCGTGTTATCAGTGTTGCTCACGCCAAAGGTGGGCAATCATACACGTGATAAATCGGCCTCCTGCCACAAGCCATTTCGCTGAGACAATCTGCATACTTGTATCGTACACACGCCGCATACAGAAGTGTCATTTCGGAAACGCACCATTTTGCAGCACTGCTGTGGGGAAAACGCAAAGTTGGCAAAAGAAATTCAGAAAAATCGGAAAAATATCGCTGAGCCAAGCGCATAATAGCGCACCACCGGTTCTACCTGTCGGTGTCTTTACCTCTCTTTTAGACGTCACTAGTGGTGTTACCCAATGTCACGTTTGAGACATCGGTCATGGTTGAGGGGTTCGGGTTAGAACTGTGAGAAGTTATTGAATAGATAGGATAGTAGTACTGTTTTGAAGAGTGGAGGCTAAGTATTACAATGGTATACTTTTCTCGTTGATGTTCAATTTCTCTGAATTGTTATCAATTATCTACCCCTTCCCACCACCGCCCCAACATTAGCTTTCATTCATACTTTTACGAAAGTGTAAAAAGTGCCAATATATGGGGCAAACTTTCGAGGCTACAAAATTCGAAAAAAAATTGGTCTGGAGAGTAATCCCAGGGCCGGTAGAAATAGGCATGGATTAGCCTTCTGGGAGGCGTGCAAATGAGGGTTTGAGAATTTTGCGTGGTTGGAAGAGGAGGAATACGGTCGTAGAGAAGAGTGTAGCGACACGGAGGAGCTGTCTGGATGGAGTTTGGGGGTGTTTAGTCAAGCTCCTCATTTTTCCCGGGTTTTACGGACCTTTCCCGTTGTTTTAGCGAATTTACCCGAATTGTTTCCAATTAACCCGCATTTTCCCCCTCCGGACTCTAATTATGTTTGGATTTCTTCCGTATTTTCGCCGAATAATCGCATTTAATTAATATCTCGCTGGCCAGGGCCCACAGCGAAAAACCAAAACAGCCAGCGTGCGCGCCTCACCGTAAACTCTCGTTAGTCGCTTATTCCGCGGCGCTTGCATCGCCCCTCGCCTTTTTCGTCCATATCCCCTGGACCAGTGACTTGGCGATGCATCAAGGTTGCAGAGCAATAGGCGAGGTTTTGGATTTGTCGCGGGTTGGAGGAGCTGCCATAAACCGAGCAAGCGTCAGATCGGGGCGGAAAAATGTTGGCAAATACGGGGGCTACGGCGGCTATTTTCCCTTTATTTTAGCCGATTTTCTCCGCTGCCCAATCATTCGAATATCTGATCCTTCGCCGCCCACCCCCTGACCGATGACATCATCAGCTCTTTACATTATTTACATTGGGTAGTTTAGACTTGTATTGTGGGAGTGAAAGTTGCTGAGACGAGTTTGCGTCTAAAGTTTGAAGCGTGAGCTGAGAAAGAATATACAGGGCGGTGTAGACGTGGTAGCAATAAAAAAATAACACCGTTGTCACCACCACGTCGCCAGCTTCAACATTATCTACTTTTCATATCGCTAGCACCCCTACTTCCCCAAATACAACTCCCCCTCTGTCAACTTTAGTCTCAGCCTCGTGCGCAAAGCCTATACTGTCCGCTGGCTCAGCTCCCGCGACTTGCCGCAAACAATGTCAGAACGACGAGGTATATATAAGGGTGGGACTAGAGTCGTAGCGGGATGTAAAAACGCGGAAAAATTTGTTCTCTCCAACCACATCTGCCGTTGAATTTGCGCATATTTACTGCGATTACTGTTGGCCAAACGACAACCAGCTGCTTTGGCGTGCGTTTCGAGAAAAACTTTCCCAGCTCGCGCAATCTTGCCCGGATAAATCTGGAAAAATCGCCATAAACACGGGCTCGACGAGAACCATCGCCAGCTCTTTTCCGCCGATTTCTACCGCCACCACACCACCCCCTTCTCTGCCATTCCCCGCCCCAGAATGGGAACTCAAATTTTTGAAAAAAACTCTGCTGCTGCAAGCTGTGCTACTCGACCCGGTGCAGTCCACGGTTCCTCTCATCCACACCACCACCTCAACATCCCCCATTCCCACCACCCCCACGCTCCCCCCTCGCCGCCACGGTCGCCGCCACACATGAAATCCGACGTGATGGAGTCTGGAGCCGACGACAAGGAAAAGTCCGACTTTTCGTCCAAGGCCGCCAAATTTGGAGCGTCGTTGCTGGGACGCAAAAAGCTGGCCGTGAACACCAACCCCACGAGCGCAGCCAAGGAAAAGGAAAAGGACAAGGACGGAAGGGTGTCTGTGTCCCCGGGCGCAACGCCGGTCGACAAGATTGCGCCCAAGCTGAGCAACACCAGCGTGCGGTCTGCTGGAGCGGGTGCGGCGGCGGCGGTGGCCTCTGCGGCTACCACTGCTGTGAGACCTGTTGCTGGAGTGGCAGGTCCCAGTCCTGCTGCAGTTAGGTCGCCTCCGCAGACTGCAGTAGGCGCCACTGGCAGCTCGGGAGTTCGATCCCCCGGTGCTGCTGCTGCTGCTGCTGCTGCGTCAGCCCCATCAGGCACCACCCGCTCCACCCCCTCACCTTTGCCCAGCCCCATCTGTGCGCCCACCACAGCTGCCCTGTCGGCCCGCATCCCCCCTGCAGACCTGCGGGACGTGGGCTCGTCGGTTCGAAGCAGCAGCCGTGCATCGTCCAGCACCACGTCGCTCACGCTTAAGGACACGGTGCCCAACGCGGGTGCAGCCCCCGCCACAGGAGGCGTGTCGGCCGCGGCCAAAAAGGAGCCCACCAAGCGGTTTTTCGCCTACGACAACGGCACCCACGAGCACTGTCTCAAGGCCGCCAAACGGCACGAGAAAATCGGCAACATGATCAAGGATCTGCTGGGCGCCAAAAAGCTGCGAGATGAGGCTGTTTCTGCCGTGCCCCAGATTCTCGCAGGCGCAAACGCCCCCAACGGAGGAAGCGGCGCCAACGGCGATTTGCCACCGTCGCTGATGCACGGCTTCCTCAAGCAGATCAATGACCCCAACTCGCCCAACCCGCAGGTGCAGCATGCCCATCCTGCGCCCGAAAAGGACGGCAAAAACCCGTACGTGTGCAACCACCCGGCCACCACGTCCGGCTCGTTTCTGGAAAAGTACGGCCGGTGCCAGGAAGTGATTGGCAAGGGCGCGTTTGGCGTGGTGCGGATTTCCCACAAAGCCGCGGACCGCAAAAGCGGCACGGCCGAACAGCTGTACGCGGTCAAGGAGTTCAAGCGGCGGCCCAACGAGACGGAAAAACACTACAACAAGCGGCTGACGTCCGAGTTCTGCATCTCGTCGTCGCTGCACCACCCCAACATCATCCACACGCTGGACCTGCTGCAGGACGCCAAGGGCGACTACTGCGAGGTGATGGAGTTTTGTTCCGGCGGCGACCTGTACACTTTGATTCTGTCTGCCGGCAAGCTCGAGTTTTCCGAGGCCGACTGCTTTTTCAAGCAGATCATCCGAGGTGTCAACTACATGCACGACATGGGCGTGGCGCACCGGGACCTCAAGCCCGAAAACATTCTGCTCACGCTCAAGGGCACGGTCAAAATCACCGACTTTGGCAACGGCGAGTGTTTCCGAATGGCGTGGGAAAAGGAGGTGCATCTCAGCAACGGGCTGTGCGGCTCTGCGCCGTACATTGCGCCCGAGGAGTACCACGAGGAGGAGTTTGACCCGCGACCGGTCGACATCTGGGCCTGTGGAGTCATCTACATGGCGATGCGGACCGGGCGGCATCTGTGGCGCACCGCCAACGCCGAGGAGGACGAGTTCTACACGCGGTACCTGCAGGGCCGCAAGGACGAGGACGGCTACGAGCCCATTGAGCATTTGAAGCGGGCGCGGTGCCGAAACGTCATTTATTCGATTCTGGACCCCGTGCCGAGTAGACGGATCACGGGCAAGCAGATTCTGAATAGTGAGTGGGGTCGGGAGATTAAGGTGTGTGAGGCGGGAGAGACGGGCCATTAACCCACGAACAGTGTAGCTGTGAGTAGGTTGATGGGTCGGTGAGCAGCGTAGCTACTGGGTGTGGTTCGGGGTGATGAGCAGGTTTAGTTGTCTACCTTGTAGACGGCTAAGACATGTCACCCACAGAATCTGACTTGGTCAGCTTCTGTTCGTTTCGCCGCCTCAGCGACACCGTTTGAGTTTCTTCTGTTGTTCGTTGTTCGTTGTTCATTCATGTTCATGTTCGTGGAGCGGTCAGTTTGCTCAAGCGCAGTCAGCAAGAAAGGGAAGCTGGCGTTTTTTATTGAAAAGCCGAAAGGCACGCATATAATGGAATTAGCATATTTATCGGAATGTGCGAGGACGTAGTCTGGGCATCGTTGGTAGGTGTCCAGTGTAAGGAGCTTTACTGTAGCCAGGTGTAAAGACAGAGCATCTGAGACTGGGCCATTAGACCTCTAGAGGAATGCTGTAGAAAGCGCTACTTGTACTGTATTTATCAGCTGGTGGGAATGGACGTGTTTATTGATTGCACCACGTTTGAACTTCTGACATGGCTGATACGTGTAATGGAGGGGAGTCTGGTGTGGGTTGGAATAGAGATACAAGGATGGGAATAGAACCATTGAGTAGCTGGAGCTCTGACGAGTCTTTTGGTACCCTTGAAGATGATCCAACCTTTCCAGCAGCTAGTTCATTACCTTGTGCACAGCCAATTGGACCGAACGATTGGTGCACTACTTGCTGAGTCAGCTCTCATCAGATCGTCGGTATTTGGCGTAAATACGTAATAGGAGACAACGCGGTAGCTCGAGACGTTCATTCCAGTCACTGTATTGGTCACCAGTCTGCTTTAGAGCGATAGACTCCTCCCTTCACTCCGTACTATTTTACTTGCTGTTAGTTAGCTCGGTTTAGTTAGGACTAGATCGCGATATGAAGCTTCCAATGCCCTACAGTACTTCATCAACCACTCTAGGACTACCAGCGATACTCCAAGAATGAATATTGATGGGATAATAAATAAGTATGGGGCTCAACAGTACACTCCTACCAACGGCCCCATTTCATTCCTCCCCTTATGAATGATGCATAATCGACGCACCTATCCCAATACAACTTTCCACATCCACGTATCACCAACTCGCAGCGGACATAAACGGTTTACTCACAGATCACCACTCCACACAAACTGGTCGTCCATTTCAAATCACACAATGAGCGAAGAGAAAGTTACATCAACGGCTAGTACGAAAAAGAGCATCAAGGATCTCAAACTTGGTGGGACGAAGACAGCATGCACGCGAGAAGAATTCGACAAGCAGATTGAAGGGAAACTGAGGTCTCAATGCACACTGAAGGACGTGGGGACATTCTATTTCGTATTTGGAGAAATTCTCACCGGTGACAAGGAGGGCAGGTACAACGTCTACCTCAAGTTCTACAATGATGAAGAAGGTATGGAACACACGTCGCCAAAAGCGACGTTCAATTGCCCCCGGAATAGCAGTAGTCTGGTTCATGCCATTGATCAAAACACGTTTTGTTTCGATGACTGTCTAATCTCAATGAGTAAAGACTGGACTGGCCACAATTTCGTCCGACTGAACACCTCCAACAAAACCGCGCTGGCTGGCTTCCTGTCCGAACAAACAGACGTCCACAAGTCTGGGTTGTCTCGGATTAAGCGGACAGCCGACTCCGACTTTACTTTGGAGAGTGGCGACGGTGAAACTGCGTCTGTGCACAGATCTGTCATGGAGGGGCTTTGGCCTTTTTTCAAGGGTATGGTTGAATCTAACATGGAGGAGACTTCTAACAAACGCGTCAAACTGAGCATGCCTAAAAGCACTATGGATGTTCTCGTTCGGTACCTTTACGGAGAGGAGCTCAATCTGCAATTTGAAGATGCAGCCAATCTCATTGTTTACGCACAGATGTACGATTTGCCGGAACTGCTGGAAATCGCTACTACCAAGGTCAAGAGCGTGACACTTACCATTCAGCAGGCCATCTATTTATGGCGCAAGGCGTTTGAGGCAAAGAATGAGGATGTCAGAGGGTATTCTGCGGGTAAAATCGAAGTTCTGATCCCTAAAACGAGTGATTTCAATGGGGAGATTGAATCGTTGGAGAAGAACGAGGTGGTGAGCTTGTTCTCAGATGTCGCTGTTGCCATGGCTAAGAAGTGATCCATTGCGGCGAGATTCAGCGCTTGTATTGGAGGGAAGTCAGGTAAATATTTTGATCACTATTATGAACCTATGTTCAGTTATTACAAGCACCTGTGAGAACACGGCATTATGTGTGATCCCGTAGCTCAAGTTAAAAGTTGGAACGTCCATGAATCTCTTGGTTGTGCACACTGGGATCAGGTTAATATGTTCCTTACTTGAACTACCTTCGCCTCTGTGATTTATTGATAGCGTTTAGCTACACTCCTGGTACACTTACGATAGGTGCACTCATAGTTGTATCTGAGAACACGCTTATCTGGTAGCTAGTCTTCTTATGTGATATTATGATATAGAAGAGAACAGCCACTAGTGGAACCTCTGGACATTCGTTCTGGTCGCTATTATGATCATCAGTCAATTTCTGATTAATATAAGGCATTCGCCCCTCTTCTCCTATTCGTGATGGAAGACATCTATCTCAGCCGTTATTGTTTAGCCGAATGTGACACTAAACTCTACACGATCACTCGAACGAATGGAGCTTGGTCTGTGTTCCATCTTCAAAAACCACACTTTAACAGAGATACCCTCAGAATGACAATACAAAGGGATCACCATTGACTTACGATGTACCACATTTACCCAATCAAGAAAATACCTTTCTTCCCAGCAATACCACCACTACGGCACCCCCCTTTCAAATTGAGGCTGATCACTCACCCAGTTTTGAGGCTGCCCCTTCTAAGCAGGGGTTATGAGATACAGATGAGTCGTCGGATTGCTTTGATAAAATCCTCTGCCCCTTCGTCACCAATCAGTCTATATAAAAGGTGCTCTCGCCTCGTCTTTCAGTCTCTCTCTCATACTCACGTCATCATCGTCTACACCACGATACGATACGATACGATACTGTAAGTGCTCTGGGTCCACCTGCATTATCGACGCACCTGCCCCGATACAACTTTCAACATCTACGATCGTCACCATTCAAATTCGTCACTTTCCATATCCGCCACTTCAGCCTCAAAACCGTTCGCTCACCTACCATCAATCCAATGAGTGACGACAAGGTTACAGCAGTGGGTAACATTTCCACGAACATCAAGGACCACAATATTGGAGGGATCAAAACAGTATGCACTCGAGAAGAATTCGATAAGCAGATTAAAGCGAACTTTGGGACTCAATGCACACTCAAGAACGTGGGGACTTTCCATTTTGTCTTTGGTGAAGCCGTTAAAAACAAAGGGGAACGGCACACGGTTTACCTCAAGTTCTACAATGATGAAGAAGGCATCGTACATACGTCGGTGTCTTGGGTATTCACAATACCCAAGAGCCCTCTTGGGCCCTGTCATGCCATTAACCAAGACACATTTTGTTTTGAACGGTACATGATCGCATTGAACAAAGACTGGTCCAAGCAACATCTCATTCTCCTGAGTGCCCCTTCGTTGTCCGCACTGGCTGGCTTCCTGTCTAAGCAGACAGGCATTCACAATACTGGACTTTCTCGAATCAAAAGGACAGCTGAATGCGACTTTACCTTGGAGAGTTGCGACGGTGGAACCGCGTCTGTACACAAAACAGTCATGGAGGGGCTGTGGCCTTTTTTCAAGGGTATGGTTGATTCGAACATGAGGGAGGCTACCAAAAAACGCATCAAACTGAGCATGCCGAAGGGTACCATGGACGTCCTCGTTCGCTACCTCTATGGAGAAGATCTCAACCTTCAATTTCGTGATGCTGCGAATCTCGTTGTGTATGCTCAGATGTATGATCTGCCTGAGCTGCTGGATATCGCTACTACCAACGTCAAGAGCGTGGCTATGACTATTCAGCAGGCCATGTATTTATGGCGCGAGGCGCTTGATGCAAAGAACGAGAACGTCAGGGAGTATGCTGCGGGCAGAATCAAAGAACTGATTCCCAAAACGAGTGATTTCAACGCCATCATTGGTTCGCTTAATAGTAACGAGGTAATGATTTTGTTCTCGGACGTTGCCGTTGCCATGGCTAAGTGATCAGTGACATCTGGTATATACTTTGAGTACAATTATGAGCCTGTTTTCTGAGCCTATGGAATGAAATCCATAGCTTCAATCTATTACGATACAAGTAAGTACAGTATAACACATGTAATAATCGTTCGCTCTATTGGCAACGTTTCCATTCTTGTTCTTTGGTTTTGATAAGTGCAAAATATGTTAGACCATATAGACTATACATCACGTGATACTTCCCCTAAAATACAAAGTCACCTCTTTTTCTTCTCTAAATCCCCTTCATCCAACACACCCCAAAACCGTCTTTACGTGCGGCTCGGAAATTATGTTCACCCAAATCAGTAATAACTTTAATACCACACGAACATCTCTACACATCACTCCTCGACGACACCATCAAATGAGTAAAATCAAAGTCGATGACATTCTCAACTCCGTGGAGCTGCACAGCTACAAACACAACTCGAACGAAACAGTGTACCTCTATTACCACGAAGAAATCGGGGAAGGAATCGCGATCGTCAACAAAACAACCAATGTGGTAATGGAGTTCCCAAAAGCAGTACCTTCATACTTTGAACCGATCCAGGAGTTTCTCCAATTGGACTGTGGCTTGTATCTGCTGAAAACGAAACATCAACGTCGAATACTGTCACGTTACCGAGATCTTGGACTGGGACAAACTGATGTGTCCGCGTACATGTGCAACCTTCTGGAACAGAATCTACCGAACCTAGCAGCTAAGAGGAAGAATAACAGCCTGTCTTTGATTCGAGCTAATGGAAGTTTTGACTTTGAGATTGTTTCCAAGGAAGGGACCTCTATTGGGGTCCATACTCTAGTTCTGGCAGCAGTGTGGCCCTTCTTCAAGGGTCTTCTGGACTCGAACATGAAGGAAACAGACGAGAAGAAGCTGGTACTGCCATATCCTCATTCTTGGATTGAAGCCATGGTATCCTACTTCTACGAGCAGCAGGTTGGGATGGACATGGACGAGGCTACAGGAGTATTGGTCTTGTCTGGTGTCTATGACATTCCCGAACTTCGGGCTGAGGCAATAGTCCGAATCAAATCCATGCATCTGACTGTCGATATGTGTCTACGAGGCTGGAGAAATGCCTTTGAGGCTCAATGTGAGGAAATCCAGCTGTTTCTTGCCAACCAATTACGTGAAAACCTCTCTCTGCTTCATTCTCTAGACGAGTTTCTCGGTGAGTTTTCCCAACAAGAAGCTATCCAGTTGGTCAAAGATATCTCGAGGTGTTAACCGGGGTAAAAATCCGTATCATATCTTATTCTTCTATTTAATTAGCCGATTGGCTGGTATTATAATGCCAAATTGGGGAAGAAGTAGACGTTCTGTATTCGTCTCTTCTTCGCCCACCTCGTCGCTTCGCTCCTCGGTTCGCTCCTCAAAGGGCGGCTAAACGACAGTGCCAAAAGCACGCTTCTTCTGCGATCTCTCCTCGGCCTCCTTGGCCTCAACAGCGTCAATAAACTCCTTCTTGTGATGCAGGTCCCAGTTTTGCTTGATGAAACGCAGACCGGCCAGATTGTAGCCAATCTCCTGCTTTTGTCGAGCCAGACACTTTCGAATGTTGTGTCGCACCTCCTCCAGCATAGGCTTGAGCTCTCGAGAAGCCACAATCTGCTTATGATGGGTTCGAGTGACAAAGAAGAGAACTCGACACACCAGGGGGATAGACCACTCCTTGGCAGTCCAGATCTGGATGAACCGAACCAGCTTCATCACGTGACTGAACGGCAGCACCAGCAGAGAATCCTCCAGCTGGGCAGGCTTAATCTTCTCCACAACGTTGAGAACATGTCGCTCAGCAGACAGCTTGAGAGTGGCGAGAATCACGTGACGAGGAGGACAAGCAGCGTTGGGGTTGGTTGCCTGGGCAATCTTCCAGTTCTCAATCAGATCCAGATCCTCAGTGCCCATTTCCAGAGCCTCCATCAGCTTTTCTCCGCCCTTTAGAGTCTCTCCGGTCTGCATATGCACTTTATCGACAACGGCGTCTTCCTTGTCGTCTTCATCGAGCTCCTGGCCCTCTCCTTCCAGAGACACGGCCAGGGTGGACTCGTACATCTCCTCCAGCTCCTTTTCTCGCTCTTCCTCGAGGAAAATCTCGTCATCGGACTCCATCCAGACTCGGATGCTCTTATCGTGCGATCCAGAGACGACAAAGTCGCCGGAAGAAGACACACAGAGAGCCCAGACCTCGCCGACGTGGCCCACGAGTCGCTGGATGCAGTCAAACTTGTCTCCGTCCCAGTACTTGACCAGTCTGTCTTTTCCGGCAGAAAAGAAGTTGTGTGAGCCCGGAACAAACTTGACGCTCATGACGGAGTCCGCGTGTCCAAACATGGACTTTCGACAATCTCCAAAGTCCAGACCCCACAGCTTGATGTTCTTATCGGCCGAACACGTGACAATGATGTTGGAGTCGCTGGAAATGTCCATGGCCAAAACAGGCAGCTTGTGGCCGTACAAGTTGAGGTAGAACTTGAGGGAGTCGACAAAGAAGACCTTGACGGTGGAGTCCAGCAGAGAACAGGCAATGTACTTATTGTCGGAGGACAGAGTGACGCACAGAACGTCATCGGACAGCTCCAACACTCGGGTCTGCTTGAGCTTGAGCTTCTGGGTGGTCTCTCCAGTTCCGGGAACGGTTTCGGAAGAAACAGCAAGTTCCCAGAAACACACTCGCTTGTCGGAACCGCCGGTAACAACGGTTTTTCCGTCACTGGAAACATCACAAGACCAGAGAGAACCCTCATGAGCGTCAACAGTGTCAATAAGAGAAGAGGAAGCCACGTCAAACAGCTGGATCTGGCCAGACTTGGTTCCCACAATCACCAGAGCGTCTCCAGGCAGGAACTTGACACACAGAGCATATCCACAATCCATGGACCGAATGCAGTTTGTGGTTCGCAGGTTCCAGATTTTGAGCTGACCGTTGGAGGTGGAAGCCACCATCTTATCGTCAGAAGAAAGAGACAGAGCTCGAATGTCGGCCCGATGGCCACACAGATCGATCACGTGATCCCGGCTAAACTTGGCGTCCTCCAACTCCAGAGTGTAGTACTCGAGCGAGTTGTTTGTCAGAGCCACAAGCAGACCGGCAGTGTCCTTGTTACCTCCAGAAACACTCTCGGAGCCCGTCCACGTGACATTTCGAATCTTGGCAGAGGTCTTGAAGTTGACCACCTGGACCCAAATCTCGTTGACGCTGTTCTCATCGTACTCGTCCTCATCAACGGTATCTCCCTTCTTAATTCGTCGCTTGATCTTCTTGGAAATACCCTTTTTGATTTCGGCCGAAGATCGTCGTCGCCAAAGCTCCACCGTCTTGTCGTTGCCGGAAAAGACCACATGACCTCCATCCTTGGAAAACTCAATGTCGATGCCTCGGTCGTTGGAAACCCGCTCCAGCGAGCCCTGCTGACTCAGCATCTCGCCGTCCTTGGCCTCCACGTTGACTGCCCACACCTTGACCTCCTTTTCTCGACCCACAGTCATAACCGTGTCGCTGTAAACATCCATGGCCCACACCTCGGAGCCGCCCACACGGGTCTCGATGCAGTCACGTGACTCCAGATCCCAGATCTTCACGAGACCGTCCTTGGCGCACGTGATCAGCTTCTTCTCGTCCAGAAACTTGACTCCCGTGACCTGATCTCGGTGGGATCGCAGCCGCGAAACTCCCACCTCTTCAACCAGATCCCACAGAATCACGTTGGAGTCACGTGAGCCCGAAACAAGCCGGGTTCCACTTGCGTCAAACTCCAGACATGTGATTGAAGACTTGTGGCCCTTGAAGGTGGTCATCACCTGGCCGGATCGAGAGTCAAACACCCGGATGCTTCCGTCGGTGTATCCGGCCGCTAACAGCTCGGAAAAGTAGTTTGCAAGCACAGAAACAACGGGAGGCGATGCGGTGGCCACCGTGGCTCCTGTTCCGACCGTCAGATCACTGTCAGACAGCTTTTGCACGCAGTTTCCAGCCTTGATGTCCCATGCCAAAACGGTCTCCAGAGCTCCTGTCACGGCTCGTCCGGTGCTGGAATTTGAATTTTTCAGCCACAGGGCGTTGCTCGACGACACGACGCCAAACACGGCCTCGGCCTCGAATCGGTTGTATGATTTCACCATGGTGTGCTGGGGGTTGTAGATGGGGTGCAAATTGCAGGTGTCGCTATCTGCATGCAAATAAAAATATTTTAAGGTTCGACTTAAGCTTCGAGGTGGTGGCCACAGATTATGACCTAGTCTTCGGCACCAAGACGAAATCGGTATCTAAATGATGCTTGAGACTGTGTGGTTTTAGTAGTGCAAGATTCGGCTTTGTAGCGTTGGTATTCACAGAGCTGTGGTGTACACCAGAATTAAGGTGGCAAATTGATTTAAAGTATTTTCGTTGAAAATAGCTTAAATTTGTTGGAAAATTAGTTACTTTGCGGTGACAAATGATTTCAAGAATTCTCGCTGTAATTTGCTGGAAAATCAGTTACTTGTACTCGTACTGTACTTTGCGTATCTCTAAATGCATTACGTCTACAGTACAATTACAGTCGGTTAGCTCCTCCTTCGCCTACAAGCCCAGATCCAGAACAATCTTCTTGCCCTTCTTGGTGGTCTTGAGAGTGTTGGGGTTTTCGGGCTCCTCGTAGGGCGAATGCAGAGAAGAGGCTCCCCACTGACCAGGAGGAACCACGGGGTTGACGCGGCCGTATTTTTTGGGAGCGGCCTTGGGAAGAGCCGGGAAGTCGGACTCGTTACGCACAATCTTCTTGGAGGATTTGGGAGCAGGAGTGCCCCAAGAGGGAGAAGACGACGACGAAGAAGCACCACCTGGCGACGAAATCGACAGCCCGTTCATTCGGCCTGCAAGGTTAGTAGATGACGAAGCTCGTGACGACGAGGCGCTTCCGGTTCGCGACGAAGAAGCAGAAGATCCATTCGCTCCTCCTCCTCCTAGAGCAGGAAAGGCAGACTCGCTTCGAGTGTCGATCCTGCCGGAGGCTCTGGTGCCGGAAGAAGACCCAGCTGACGATGCAGACCATGCCGAGTTGATCATGGGTTTGTTCTTGGGCACCAGTCGCAGCGTGGGCGCGGTCTTGCTCTTCTTGTGCTCCTCCCATGCAATTCGCAGCTTGTGCTTGACGCCCGAGTTCTGCACCAGACCAGCCACCTCTTCAATGAGCAGTCCCAGATCGGAGGTGGACGTTCCGGCGAAGAGCGTCACGAAGCCAAACACCAGCTTCTTGCCGTCAATCTGGTACTTGAGAAACTTGTTGGTCATCTCCTCAAACTCCTCAAACTTGGCCATGTTGTAGCCCAGGTAGTTTCGGGCCCTCTCGTGCAGACGCCGGATCTGCAGCTGTCGCGAAGAGGGCTCTGCGGGGGCAGAAGGAGTGGAGCTTCCCGACCGACTGCTGTTGCCAGCTGCAGAACTGCTGCCTCCAAGAGCAGGAAAATCGGTGGCAGAAAAGGCGGGGCCTGTTCGTTCCACCACTGTCGGTTGCTGCTGCTGCTGCTGCTGCTGATGATGATGGTGATGCTGGTTCCGCTGGTTTTGCTGCTGAGGAGCCTGCTGAGAAATGGTACTCAGTTCTCCACCAAACCCTCGTCTTCGGCTGTTTCCGCCTCCCCGAACAGGCTCAAACGCCACGTCAATGTTGCGGGACGCCTTGCCGGCATACAGGTTGGGATGCTGCTCGATCTGATGGGCCTTGAGATCAATGTCGTTGTCAAAGGCCACGAACTTGGCGTCCAGACACGACTGCACCGTGCACACGTAATGCTCGTCCTTGAAATGCTCAAACAGATGGTCGTAGTTGCGGAAGTACCGCGGCTGGAACTCGGGGTTGCCGCGGTTCAGCTTTTCGCACATGTGGCACTTTTCGTGCTTGTCTCGCATGTGTTTGAACAGGTGGTCGCCGTCGTAGAACCGTTCGTGGCAGAACTTGCACTCGGGATGGCCGGTGAAGCCAATCTCCTGGGCTAGACCCCGTTGCATGTGGTCTGTCAGCTGCTTGGAGCCGTAGAGACGCCGTTCGATGGGGAACTGTTTCTTGTGGGCAAAACACAGGTGGCAGCCCTGCTTGTGATGGGCGTCGCGCACGTGATCCTTGAAGTGCTGCTGGTTGTTGAGCAGCGTCTTGCAGATCGGACACTTGTGTTTGAGCAGCAACAACGAGTCGTTCTTGATCGGCTCGCTCTCAAACTTCATATGGAACTCGTCCGAGCTCGCCTTGAGATCCAACAGGCTGTACTCCTCGAACCGCTTGTCGGCGGTGTTGGCGATCACCACATAGTCGTGTTCACTTCGGCAGAACTCGCACTTTCGGCTTCCAAACAACGCCTCTCGTCTCAGAGGACATTTGTGACACATGACGTTGTTGCACTGCGTGATGGCGTAGTACTTGACTTTTTCAGCACAGATATGGCAAATGTCGGCATCGTCGTCTTCCTCCTCCTCTTCCTTAGTCTCCTCCTCGTCCTCGGAGTCTCCTTCTTCCTTTTCTTCGTTGGGCTTGTCGTCTCCCTTTTCTCTTTCTCGTCTGGGTCGTGATTTGCCCCCTCTGTTGCCTCGCTTTTTGCCGGGCTGTAGAGCCGACGAGACTCCCGTGGGCTTGGGCTTGGGTTCCAGTTTTCCGGTCTCAACTCGCATCGTGTGTCGTGTGGTAGCAGAGATCACAAAAAGTTGGTTCAAAAAGTTGATTCAAAAGTTGATTCAGAAGTTGGTCATGATTTTTTGGAGGTCCCAGTTAGAGTTAAGCGGGAGAGAAAACTGGAGAAGTGGGGGAGGGGGTGTTTTTTCGGGGTGTAGAAGTGGTAGAAGAATGCAACTAGTACCATTCGATTCAGCCCGTCGATACGCGTCGATTCCAGCTCTCAAATTTCGTATTGGACCATTCCTTCATCCACAACACTCGACTCCCTAAACCCGTCATAGACGCATTTCACAGGCATCAGCAAGACTAACAATCACACTGCGCAGAGACATTTTCACCTGCCAAAAACTAGTATGTCACGTGACCGAAAACATGCCCCGTTCACTGATCCGGCAGTGAGAACACAGGTTATGACTCGTACTTGGCGATCCTTCGGATTGATATCTGTCATTTCCTATTCGGGAAGGTGCAACAAAGGGTATACTATGATGGATGGCATATTGTAGAGAGGCTTCAATGCCGCAATAGAGGGGCTGTCTCTGTCGCATATCACGTGATCCTGAGTCGCGCAAATTTGAGTCACGTGACTGGAATGTTCTTCGGTTCCTGTGCAAGATTCTGTCCTTGGCTTGTTGACTCCATATATGACCTCTCTTTAACGTGTCTAAGGAAAGCTGGAATGGGGGGAACTGGGTCGACTGCAAAAGACAAAAACCGCATCAGATGTGCGTTGAATGCAAGTTCTGGACTGCCCTCTGGCTTATACAAGTAGCGATGACACCTATACTGTACTTGTAACAGTCTACAACTAGCTACTTGTACCAAAGGGGTGGTCCGAATATGAAGGTAAGCCGATTAATGTTTCAACAGCTGTTTCAGAAGTTTGAGTCCATGCATATTGAACACACCCAAATCCCCATCTATCGGATATGCCATCATACAAGTATGTTCCACCTGGCTAACGTCTGTTACTAATAGTGGTCACAATACAAACCATTGCTCAATACTTCCACACTCTCCAATGCTATAATATATTGCTGTCTACCTATGTAGAAGTGATAGCCCTTCGCTCATGTATACGCCCTAATTACAGAGAGATGGACAGCTGCTGGTCTTGGTAAGGATTGAACCAGTCGTTTAAAGGCCTGTGCTGATACACTCTCTATCAATACCGTCTTGAATCTGTCGTTGTCCGCTTGGACCTACGGCCCTCGCTTCCGTTATCTGATCGGCAACAAATTCTGCTCTCTCACGCCCTGTCGACACAATGGACACTCCGGCTTCTCCCGAACCCACTCGGAAATGCAATCCCAGCAAAAGAAATGGCCACAGGGAGTACATGCGGGAGCACTAATGTATGACAGACACAAGGTGCATGCTCTGGACGCCTCTGGAATGAACTTGAGCTGGCGAGGATCCTCCAATGTAATCGTATCCTCCGTCTCTCCCTCTGTGTCTTCAATAAACGGAATCGTCGACTTCTTTTTCGCAACAACAGGCTCCTTCTCATCTCCCTCCTTTTCTCCTCTCTTTTCCTCCACACCCTTCTCCAGCAATGCTCCGAGGTATTCTCGTCCAGTCTGCACGAACGAAGTGGCAAACCGCGCGAAAATCAACAGTCCGAGCATCTCATAGCCAATTCGGGGCTCGTTTTTGTCCAGCCGATGACCAAACACATACCGCATGCCCCAGATGCGCTTACTCAGCTGATAATAGGAGCCATAGACGTAGAAAATGGCCAGATGGATAGCTGTGAACCCCTCCAGCGCCGTGAACTTGTCAAACTTGTTGACAAACGTCTTGATGACCCGTTCCTTCCACGTCTCAGGGTTAGGTGAAGAAGGCTCGTCCTCATCATACTCCACCAAATGAGGGTACTCTCGCATCAGCTTTGCCCTCAACTTGCCCATGTAGCGCACAAACAGATAGGGAAACAAAGTGTTGGAAAGCACGTAGCCAAACCGTCGCACCACCCCCGGTAACGCACTCCGGTCCTTGATGGTGTACATGAGATTGGTGTACTCCTCTCCCAGAGTCTTGGAGCCCACCAGAGTGCACAGACCGAGATATGCAAACTTGGACGCCGTCTCCAGCTCCTCCTTGTACTGGTGGATGAACCGCACTCCCTTCCATTTCTGCAGGAAGGTCACCAGGTGTCGTTCCAGAACAGATTCAAAGTAATGGTCTTTTTGATTGGCCCGGATGATTTCTGCAGCTCCAGCATACGGCAGACGTTCCGTTCGGATCGGCTTGGGGCCCGGCGGATTTCGGATTGTCGGTGTGTCGCTCGTTTTATCGCCCATGGTGGTGGTTGTAGATGTGTTTAGATGTGTGTGTGTTCAGAGATCAGGTCCTGGAATTATGCATGTGAACTTTCTCCACATTTAGCCGAGGTTGTATTAGTAAGCGGGGAGGGGGGTATGTGCAAGTACAAGAGGAGATATTTGTATCAGTGACCACGCCACCTTTGATTGCTAATATAGTAAAGATCACGTGATTGCCGAAGCACGTGTTGGTTATTTTTCGTTAAAGATGCAATACTGAATCCATGGCATCATTTCTTCAAGCTCTACCAAAACATAGTTGAGTTATCTAGTTGGGAATAGTTGAAGCAAAAGTGATTTAGGGGTGCTGTCTCGGGGTTAGAGAAGCTTTATAGCATTGGGAAAATACTCACGTGATAAAGGCATATTTACTCTTCAGCTAATTTTTGCACTGCTGCGCTAATGTCCATACAAATTCAAGAAATAACTGAACTTTTAACTATGAGTCCAAGTGGAAGTTGTTGGGTATTTTGTTTACGTTTACTTCAGTCAAAGCTTCTCGCGAAAGGAAGGACGGAATCTCACCCGGTACGCTTGGAAGCCCACTAAAAAGCTGAAATGACTTTTCTCACGGTATTAAAAACTACCGAATGTCAACCAGTAGCTCCACAACCCCCTCGGGCTCATCTCAACTCTTGTGTAGTCCACTCTGTCCATGAAACTGTAAGCTATCATGTCTTCTAGAGAATATTAACGAATTTCAAACACTTGAATCTACTAAATGGACTATGACAAATACACAGAGAGTATCCGTTTGCTGATATCCCCAGCATTCGAGGAGTTCCATGAAATCATACTGTATGTCGATAGACTGCTGACTGGAGCAGAGGTATAGAAGCAGAAGCAATACCAACTCACGTGACTTCCTGAATACTATCAACTACCAGATAGACTTCGATAACCAATACCCACTTACTTGCAGTCTTCTTTACGCTCTCAAACAGCCTAGAACGCGTCTGGACCTGACTAAGCACATTGGCACACTAGCACACGACACACGACACACTAAGAAACGCACCAAAGACAAATCCGAGACTAACACATGAGTTAGTTGAACATTAGAAGTACCTCGACTAACACCGGCCCGCATCTCAAGACGCTTCTGCACTTGTGCACGTGTCAGCAATGCTCGAGTGATCATCGTCTTTCTGATCAAGCAACCGATAAACAGATCTGCATTCCGAGAGGTGCGGCAGACACGACGGTGTTACAATTTGAGTCACAATCTGAGTCGCAAAATGAGTCGTTACCAATCATAACCTGAGTTCTACTCAGACACTCAGGAACAACCCCTGGACTCCACCTGCCTATAATTAGACGAGAGAGCTTATTATTATTGATGAGCAAGGAAATGACGTAATTAACCGTTGGTAAGAGGAGTGTACGTAGTAGGGCTGTGGTCACGTGGCGAGAAACAAAAACATGAAAAGTCGACGGTACATCACGTGACTAGTCGATTCACCACGTGATCAACACACCTCATCGTGATACAAACCCCCCTTACTAAGCACCTCTCCACCCCCCACCACCCCTTAAACTTCCACATTCATGCATGCACTCTCCGTATCAACATCATCATCACAACCTCATCACATTTCACACATTTCACACCACACCCACAACATCCAGCATGTCAGCTATACGCCGCAAGCCCGTGGGAGACCCGATGACCACGACCCGGCGACACTCGAGAGTCAAGTCCGGCATTTCTCGGGTCACGGAAAAATCGCTGTTCGACCAGGTTCTCAAGGTGTGTGTGCTGTCGTACCGATGCGAGCCGCGATTTCGAGGCGGAGGCAAACGGCAGTCACGTGATCTGGCTTCTCTGACGGTCTCGGATCCCACTCCTTCTTTTGGCGACCAGAAGCTGCCCAAGGAGGCTCCCAAGCTGCTACAACAGCAGCTCAACAAGCTGGCTCTTAACCAGGGTTCCAGCGACATCACAGACCCGCTGGTGCGTCGGTGTTTTCTCGCGTTTTACGCTCTGCTTTTGGACCCGGACTTTTCGCGCCGAATCAAGGAGAATCGACGTGCAGAAGACGTAGTCATGTTCTTCATTTCTTCGTCCACCAAAGAACTGGCCAAGAGTGGCTCACAACCACAGGAGACTAAGCGACTGGTCAATTACTTCACCGCCACGTTTGTCAAGTTTCTGATTGCTACGCTGCGAGAAGCAGGCTTCGAATCGTCCTGTGCTTCGCTCATTCGACAACTTCAGAGCTACGAATCAAAGCTCGTTAATGATACCGGCAACCTGGGAGAGTCTACAAACGGCAGTGGCCCCTATTCAGCAGGCCTTACGCCCACATTCGACGTGGCAGACATCCATCTCGCTAAATCACTAGGTCCGTACTTTCTCATGAGTGACAGTCTGATTCAAAAGGGGATCTCGGAGATCAAAGATACCGCCACAGAACAGGCAGCAGAGGCAGATCTACGACTCGCCCTCGACCAGCTCCGACAGGACAGATTCCCATTCTACCAGAGACAGTATTTCGGTTCGGACGAGGCTTATCAGGATTACAAGAGTCGAGCCATTGACGCCGTTCAAACACAACTGGCGGGGTACGGAACAGCTGCTGGTCAGGGTAGTACCACTACCTACTACTACATTCCCGAAGATCCACGTGCCTACGGCCGAATGCTGGTCAAAATCTGTCTTTCGCACGATCTCAAGCAAAAGAGCGATACCCTACTGAGCAAAAACTCGATTGCCATTCTCACAGAATCATTCAACCTGTGGCAAATCCCGTCCAGTACCCGAGCTGCGCTAGTCATGGACGTTTGTCAAGAACTGCTCAAGCTGAAGGAGCTTCCCATCTCTCTCATTGAAGACTCTGTGTCTTTCATTTCGCATGTGGGACGTGAAAACGGCAAACGGGAATGGGACTCGTCTCTGTGGCCCGTATGTGACAGAGAAGTGTACGTTTTGGGACTCAAGGAGGTGCTGGTCTTCGTGATAGACTTGATTTCAGGATGCATAAAGTCCATCTACGAACAAAAGCCCCCCTCGATAGGTCCCTACTTACAGATTCTAGGCGAGTGTGTCTTTTGCTCCGCCGAATGGGACAGAGTGGAGGGCATTGTAGACATGCCCAAGGTGTTTGACAATCTCAGTCTGGTGGTCAAAACCGTGGCCGAACATAAATACGATGAGTTTATCGACGCCATTCCACGAGATCACACCCTGGATCCTCTGCATATCATCGAGTTGGCTGACCGAATCATCTCTTCGGCCGAAAAGCTGCAGAAACGGTACAAGCGGCCTCTTTTGGAGCACGTTCCCATAGCCATGATTGCTGCCAAGACGCATTTTTCGCTCTTCTCGGTCGATTCTCAATCAATGTTCACCCATTTGATGAGTCACATGACTGCTCGACACGAAGAGCCCGCTTACGACGACATGACGCTGCTGTACAAGAAGCTGTGCGAAATCAGAGAGCTTTACGTGCAAGTTCTGCCTGGAAAGTTCCCCTTTGACCTGGAAAACGCCTTTGTCAAATACATTCGACGCCATGTGGAGCAATCTGCCACTCTGGCCACCTCCTGGGTCGATCCAGCCATTGAAGCAGACAGATGGGAACCTATGGACGAATCCGTAGGCATCATGTACTCGTCTTCGGTCGCAGACATGTTCACTTCTCTAGGCACAGCTCTGGCCATCATCTCGGAGCTTCACTGGGACAACCCCGTGCACGTGGCGCAGTTCTACACCACTCTCATGAACGGAGTCTCCGTGGCAGTGTGCAAGTACGCCTCCAGAGTGTTTCAGCTGTTCAGCGAGGAGCTGGAGCTCGAGGACGACAAGAAGGTCAAGTACAAGAGCCGGCAGGAAAAGTGGATGGCCATGGCCAAGAGTGCTATGGCCGGAAGTGAGCCTCTCACTCCTTATCAGTTCAAAAAGACCACCTGCATTAAACTGAACGATATCGAGACTGCTCAGGCCAAGTTGGACGAGATTGAGGCTCAGCTGGACTCGGAAAAGCTCGCCACGGTGCTGGAGGGCGTCAACACCAACGCTGGACCCGGTAAGATTGTTGCCAAGGAAACCACCAACAAGAAACGCGCCTACCTGTTCACTATTCGCATTGTGCAGGCCGAAAATCTCAAATCTTGCGATATGAACGGTCTTTCAGACCCTTATGTGACTCTGGTCGACCAAGCGACCCGTAAACAGATTGGAAAGACCCGAACCATCTTCGAGGAGCTGAATCCGGTGTGGGACGAGACGTTTGAGATTGCCACCGGAGGCCCCTCTTGGTTGACGGCCACGGTGTGGGATGAAGACTCTCTGGGCTCCCACGATCTTTGTGGACGGGCCTTTTTGCGTCTGGATCCTGCTGCCTTTGGAGACTTTGTGGCCCAGGACTACTGGCTGGATCTGGACACTCAGGGTAAACTGCTGGTGAACATTACAATGGAAAGCGAACGAGATGACGTGCGGTTCTACTTTGGTAAGGCTCTGAGAACGTTGGTTCGATGTGAAAACGATATGATCAAGGTCATGGTGGACAAACTGACAGCCTTCATCCAGTACTCTCTTTCCAGAGAGACTATGAAGAGTCTGATCAGTCCTGGACGAGGCAAGCTCAAGGAATTCAACATGGAGAGTGTGTCCAGTTGGCTGAGCAGTACCAGCATTTCCAACGCGCCTCTTACGCCTACCATGATCGAAGACGCCATTACTCCGCTGTTTGACTATCTCAACGAGTCCTTTGCTACTTTGGCTGTTGGTCTGACCGACGAGATTCGTCTCAAGGTCATGTCTCGAACCTGGAAAGTTGTTCTGACGACCCTGACTTCGCTGCTGATGCCTCGGTTGTCGTACAAGCGGACTTCCAAGACCCAGTTGTCGGCCAAGGAGGTGGAAATCGTCTTCACGTGGCTGTCTTCTCTGCGAGACTTTTTCCACCACGACGGAGCAGGTCCCAGTCTGGAGGTTCTGCATTCTCAGCAGTACCAGGAGCTGATGCGGGTTCCTGTTTATTACGACCTGTCCAACGAGGAGCTCAAGGACGAGTGCGAGAAGCTGTCTTCTTCCACGTTCAAGAGTCTGCAGGACAAGACGTATGTGGGTCTGCCCGAGCTCATCAAGCGAAAGAACACGGTCATGGCCCACCGAAACCGAACGGTGATGCGCAAGCAAAAGGAGCGCATTCGAAACGCCAAACGAGAGGCGCCCCAGAACGAAGACATTATTCTGTGCATTTTGAGAATGAGAGGCGAGCTGGACTTTGTGCAGCGACGAATGAAACAGAAGGAGAGACTGCAACAGACGCTGGCCACAGAGAGTTTGATGGCCAAGGGTCGAAAGTGATGACGATGGACGGTTGCCCCTTATAATTAATGATTATGATGTTATGATAGGCTATGGGAGGTATAGTAGACTGGTAGGGTGTAGATGGAAGAAGGGGAGATTGGTATATCTTGAGGCTGGAGTTTTAATATGACCACTCGAGAATCTGTTATTGAGAATGTGCGACCGATAGGGTACTGTGCATATCTGCTGCATTCTGATGCCTATACGATGCAAGATGTAATTGCCCATTGGGGTCCTACTGGTCAACTAATTCACCATTTGCTATTCTGCATCCATTGCAATGTTGAATACCTAGAGCTCTCGCAACTACATTACAGCAGCTTGATCCAAAGACACCATCTTCTGCTGAATCAGTGAAAACAAAAGCGGCTTGAGCGGCTTCATCTCCTCACAGTTGGTCTCTGACAAACGCTCATAAACCACCGCTGCCTTCGTCAGAGTGATGTCACTCCATTTAGTTGAAAGAATTTCTCCAATGCACCAGTGCTTCAGATAAGGACTCTGGTATTTCTCTGAAAGGAGAATCAAATCTCCCAAGAATTCAATACCGTAGAACTTCACAATATTGTCGTCGCCACGGAGGTACAGAGAAAGCTGGCGCACAATCTCATTAGAGAAAAATATTGCCATACTGCTTGAGGTAGGGTATTTCTTCATTTTATGGCACTCGGGAAAACATGTCTCGAACGCTTCTTTGTCAACCCAAGTTTGAGAACCATGCCGATCGGTCACCAAGAAGTTATACTTGCTACGGTACCGAACATTGGAATCCCAGTGAGTGGGCCTACCCTGTTTTTTGTATCCTTCAGGGTACGATCGAGAAACGCATTGACGCCACCACTTCTCTGTGTCATAGAACTCTTTGGTTTTCTGCTCCGAATATTCCACATCTGGAATAGGCACCTCGTAGTAGATGTTCTTGTCGGCCTCGACTTGGATAAAAGCGAACGACTCACTTAGATTGAGAAAGTAAATGTAGGAGCGAGGCTTGGCAGGAAGTGGTGTACCAAGGTGTTCATGTTCCAGCTTCTTAGTATGAACATTGTTGTCCTGGAGGGGGTCTTTCTGGGACTCAATCTCAACGACACCGTCAGCATACCTGAAAGTGAATTTGAAGCCGCTCTTCAATGTAATTGAGAGATTGTCTCCAAACACTTGTTTCTCGACTGAGCCGACTTTGGTTGCGGGTCTCTGAAATGTCATGGTGATACGGGAAAGTTTCCACTCGACGTTATCTCTAATATCAACGATGTGAGACATGGTGCTAGTGTCATAATATTCTAGAGTCCACTCAAGTTTCTTTATCGGGACACATGGACGTTTGACTGGCTGCATCATTGCACTTTACAGTAATTGGTTAAACATCTTCACGCGTTCTAGCCAAAGGTTGGAAAAGTATTAGAACCCTTGTTTCTCAACTAACAGCCCAATTGTTGACCATGCAATCAGCATAGTTCATGTCCCTAAAGATACCTACCTAAGGAGAACAATTGTCGGTGTTTTTTTCTTTCTGTAGCTCTTTTCCATTGCACCCTCATCAACCTATTTGTTACATACTGTACCCAGTTCTCCAACACCCCTCACAATGTGAACATCTGACCCAGTCCATATTTATGCAGCTACAGTAACAAAACGCATACCCCAGCATTGGAACTCAACACCGGTAGTGCCTATAAAGATACCAAACCAGTGCAATAACTAAACACCGTACTTAACCACCTTCTCCACACACACACACCATGACCACAACCACCACTACAACCACAACCACCACCACTACAGTAATCGCAACAGCACCTCCCCAGTTCCTCCCTCAACCAGGAGGGAAGCTCGACTATGTGACTTTCACCATCCCCCAGTCCCACACGTACATAGACCTTTTGGCCACCATCTGCTCGGAAATCAACTACGAGATTCTGGCCGGAGAACCGCGTCTGTGTCGCGACGTACGTGCACATGTCGTACAGACCCCGGAGGGCGAGTACATTGCGATTTCGAATCTCCACGACAATCACAAAAAATACTTTGACGATTTGTTCGTCACTAATAACGAGGGCCACCCCAACGACTTCTTCGAGACCCTGCTTCGTGAGGCGGAGCGGGGTATGGCTGCTCTGGCCCAACAACTGACACAGAACCACCTTGTGACCGTCTACAGGTCGTCCGATTGGTTGCATGCATAGTCTGTGACGGAGTTGAGCGGGCCGCTACAGGGCTACAGGGCTCCGGGGACAGAGTTTTGTGGTTTTGTGGGGAACAGACAAACAAGGTTCCGGGTCATGTTATCCGTGGAATCAGAGTTACACAACGGTTATCGTCGGGGATTTGCAAAGAAAACAATGTAAAAAATATACAAAATTACATGACTGAAAGTTGGGTATCGTTGAGATGCCTGAGGGCTGCTGAGTAGAGTGTACTTTTTGATTTTTCGTGAGGCTGGATAGATGGAGGTTTGGTTGGAGGTACAGGTGTAGCTGATGTTAGTTGAGGAGCTCAAGTTATGCAAAGTATGGAGAGTCAGTCAAGAAGGCACCTTATAACTCCTCCAGCAAGTGTGATGCAGTCCACAGTGCGGGATACACATTAGTAATCACTTTACAACTTCACCCTTGGGTCTGCCATCTTCATAGCACAAGAATGTTCCTATTAGTTCTCCTCATCAATCAAATCACGTTGTCATTCATTCATCACTCGTACATAGTTCTCATTGCGAGTTTGCAGCCTTCTAGAAAGTGTTGGCAAGGCTATTGCAGTTCACGCAGCGTCTGCCTGTTCTAACCCTCTTTCTTACTGAGCAAATACGTTCGCTACGCTCACGCATTCGCAATATCGCTCACAGTCGAGCAGTGCTCGCTGCGCTCGTCACTTGGCTCTCCTTTTCGCTTACTGCTTCAGCTTCTTCTCGACAATCTTCTCAATCATCGCCTCCAGACCTCCCAGCTTTCTATTCACGGCTCCATCAATCTGCTTCTCCAGCAACTTGCCCATAAAGTCGACCTCCACGTTCACAAAATCACCAACCTCCTTTTTGGCCATCACCACCTTTTCCTGGGTGTAGGCCACCATCATGATCGAAAAAGTGTCCTCAGTAACGGCAGTGACGGTCAGAGAAGTACCATCAACAGCAATAAATCCCTTCTCCACAATGTAGGTCATGAGCGACTGATCCTTGGGCTTGAAGGTGAACGCAATGGAGTTTCCGTCGGGCTTCTTCTCCACAATCTCGGCTGTTCCATCCACGTGACCCTGCACGAAATGGCCTCCAAATCGAACGTGGCCAGAAATGGCTCGTTCGAGGTTGACAGGAGAGTCAGATTTGAGCTGGCCAAGGTTGGTTCGTCGCAGGGTTTCGGGAGCAAGCCCGGCCTTGAAAAACGTCTTGCCATCGTCATATTCGGTCACGGTAAGACACACTCCGTTGACAGCAATGGAGTCTCCCATGTTGACATCATCGAGAATGGGTCCGACGTTGGAGATGGTCAGAGAGGCGCCATTTCCGCCAGACTCGCTCGGGTCCAGCTCCAAGAACTCGGAAACAGTTCCAATGTGCTCGACGATTCCAGTGAACATTTTAGTGGCGGGTTTGGGTGTGTAGTTGTAAATGTGAAAGATGATCTGATCTAAGCCGTCATGATTCATTCATGCATCTCAAACCTTGTTGGTAATGGCTTATGGGGTAAGAGTTTTGATTAGTCAGCGTATTCATGGGGTGTCTCAAGTCACGTGTCTCTATTATTCGGTCTTTGCCCTTGGGTATTTGAAACAGCTGATTAGTCATCATGTTCATTTTAATCACACAATACTTGGGGCTAGACCTATTAACTTAAGGTAAGTAAAGCTTAACAAGCGCCACAACGCGAATACTTAGCTGGAGGCAATACTGTGGTCAGAATGTCCACGTATTTCTAAGGCATGTGCTACAAGAACAATGCTATGAGCTACTGCTCAACATTGCTTCTGAAGCATTTCCGCTTCTGGAACACCCACATGAGTACCCCCAACGTAACTTCTTGTTCAACTATTTTGTTAACTAGAGCCAAGTAACCCAACGGGCCGTTTTGAACAGACAAGTTGACTTCGACAAAAGGGGTACAATCGCGTGAGAAGATACATTCCAGACTCTTCATTCCACGGCAAGTCGATCCACTTTGTCTAATGGACATGATACGTCGTGTTTTGAAGGTCTGTGTTTCGCCATTCGTTAATCTCATTTCACGACATTGCACCAGGTTAGACACCACCTCAGTCACCTGTTGGAACAGCGAATACGACCAAATTCGTACTGAGCTCTTATGACCACTCAATCACCATACATTTCAGCTTTCAGGTATTTCCTTCCAATACTGCCCCCACCATAACGCCTCTCGTCCATACACTACACTTTAGCTCAGCCTCACTGTTTAATTTCAGAGCCCTTAGGACATGCACTTTGAGGCACGTTTGACTATCTGATGTACGCCTAGACTTGAACTTTATGTCGAGGCGATATTATAAACAATGCATTTATTAGGTGCCCAGGTACCGTTAGCTGAGTAATGAAGAAACGGATCGATTATAAAGACCCCAAATAGCCGACTAGTTTTTTTCTCTCACTCACACAATACCCAGGACCCTTTTTACACGCCCCATTGTCCTCCTCCAAAAGACTCCCCTCGACTCCCAATTAGGTTATCTAGTGCCGTTCAGGGAAATAAACTTTGGGTCTCCTTTTGCTGCTCATCTGTGTCTCTAATCTAACGAGCACACACACACTCTCTCTCTTACAACAACAACGTCTCTTTTACGGGCTACAAATGGACCGACAGTCGCTTCGAACGACCCTCAGAGCCATGGACGCGTCCAACGAAAACGGCTCTCTGCAAAAGGGCCCGAAAACGACAATTGGGTCTTTTGTGAGGTCGACCTTTGGTTTCAACTCGGTGCCTCTCACGACTCTGGTGACCATCACAACCGTGCTGTTGGGCCTGCTGGTCTACGTGTCCACTTCGGTGACGCCCCCGGATGTCACCGACGCACAGAAGCCGCTGCTCAACTACGCATGGGCGCAATTGGGCGAAATCTCCAGATACCCCCACCCCTACTTCTCCCACGACAACGACCGCGTCAGACAACACATTCTCAACGAGGTCTACGGTCTCGCAGGCAGCAGCGAGCACTTTGAGGGAGCACAGATCGAGGTCGACGACTCTCAGACAGACATTTTCATCCAGAAGGAAGACGTGTTCGACAAGACGGCGCCCCCGGGGAAACTCACCTACTTTGAGGGTAACAACGTGGTCGTCAGACTCTCCTCAAAGCACTCCGACAAGAGCCTGGGAGCAATTCTGCTGTCTGCACACTTTGACTCTGTGCCCTCCTCCTTTGGTGTCACAGATGACGGAGCCGGTATCGCCACAATGCTGGCTGTTCTCAAACACACTCTGGCCCAGGACGAGGGACCCAAGCGCGACATCATCTTCAACTTCAACAACAACGAGGAGTTTGGGCTGCTTGGAGCAGAGGCATTCATGCACCATCCCTGGGCCAAGAACGTCTCTGCCTTCATCAACCTGGAAGGAACCGGTGCGGGAGGAAAGGCCATTCTGTTCCGAGCCTCCGACTACGGCGTGGCGTCCCATTACTCTGCCGCACAGATGCCCTTCGCCTCCTCCGTCTACCAGGAAGGCTTCTCCAACGGCTTCATCCACTCCCAGACCGACTACAAGGTCTACACCGAGGGGGGTCTTCGAGGTCTCGACATTGCCTTCTACAAGCCTCGAGCTTTGTACCACACCCGACGAGACAACATTGCCGAGACCACTAAGCAGGCTCTCAACCACATGCTGGTCAACACCATTGACGTGACGCAGTCCATGACCGACGCAGACGTGTTTGACCACGCGGACCAGCCCGCCGTGTTCTCTGACATTGCAGGCTACCTGTTCATCATCTTGCCGCTGCAGTACGTCTTCGTCGTCTCTTGCCTCACCCTTGCCGTCGGCCCCATTTTCGTCGGCTTCCTGTTCCTGCTGGTGCTTCGAAAACAGATCAACGCCGGCCTTTCGGAGACTATTCTTGGCGGATGGCTTCGATCGATCGTATCTGTGGGTGTGGGTGCCACCGCCACCTACTTTGTGGTCGAAGCTCTGCACCTCGGCAACGAGCTCTACATTGTCCGGTCGTTCTACACTCCCCTGTTTGCCGGTCTGGGCACCTTCATCTTTGTCAACTACGTGCTGCTGGGCTTCTTCCACTTTGTGCGACCCGTGTGCGACCAGAAGCTCATCATTCTGCTGGAGCTGTCCGTGGTGCTCTGGGCCCTTCTTCTCATGTCTGTCATCCATGAGGCCACCCACAAGGCCACCGGTGAGTATCATTTCCTCATTCTGTACATTGTCGTGGCTACAGCGTCAATCCTGGGACTGTTTGGTCATCTCGTGACCTCCACTGCCACCTCCACTGCCGTTGCTCAAGGTACCGGACTCGAGGAAGACACCGTTGATGCTTCCGAGGCCACCGAGACCTCTCCTCTCTTGCCCGAGGCCAACCCCGACAGTGCCGCTGAACCCAGCTCCCACGGTGCCATTGTTGATCCAGAGAACCAGCAGCAGCCGGAGGACAAGACTCTCCAGAAGATTGCTGTGTCCATGGGCTATGACTGGAGCATCCAGTTTCTGCTGGTCGTGCCCATCACGTTCTTCGTGACCTTTGGTCTGGCTGCTTCTCTGCTCGACGGTCTACATCAGACCCCTCTGGAGTCTGAAAAGTCGGCTGATTTCGTGTACACCACCATCTCCGCCATGTCGGTGCTGATTGGAATCACGTTTTTGCCGTTTGTGCACAAGCTGCAGGTTTTTGTGCCCATTGTGGTGCTTGGAGTGGCCGTCACCGCCAGCTTTGTGCATATTCTCAGCCCTCCCTTCAACAGCGATGCCCCCGCCAAGATGCGGTTTGTCCAGAACATTAACCTGGACGAGGGTACGAGCTTCGCCAACGTTTTGGGTCGGCAGGGGGTCTTGCAGGAGGTTCTGGAGTACATTCCGTCTACAGATACCCACAAGCCCAACTGCACTTATCGAGGAGATGGTGTGGAGACTTGCAATTACGTTGCTCCTCGACCTTGGCTGATTGACGGCGAGAGGCTGTCTTCTGACGGAGACTCCTCTGCTGGGCTTCCTTCCAACCTTCTGGAGGTGAAGGTTGTTCCTGTGAACGAGACTTCTTCTGGTCCGTTTGATCGGTTTGACGGCCGGTTCCGAATTGCGGCCCTGAACAACCGAGGCTGTGTTCTGCGGTTCAACACCACCCGGTTCCAGTCCGGCAAGGTGGAGACTGGCGTGTCTCCCGTGAAGATGGTGACTCTGCGACACAACCGGGTGGGCAAGACCGGGGTCACCACCGGGTCTGGAGGGCGATTTTCCACGTTTGGATGGACCAGAGACCCCAAGACGGGCAAGGACGAGTTCCGGTCGTTTATGCATGGAGTTGACGACGTGACGCTGCATAAGCTGGACTGGGAGGACCCCGAGTACGACATCCAGTTGAGCTGGATTCCTCGGTGGTACGAGGTGGGCGATCCCGAGGACGAGGGCAAGGACGGGCTCAAGAACCGGCTGGGCGTCACGGTCACGTGCAGCTGGTCCGAGTACCTGCATCCCTCGTCTGTTGTGGACGAGCACGGTCGACCGCGCATCGTGGACAAGATTCCTGCGTTCAACGAGCTCAACGAGTTCTCGCCGGCCTGGTCCATTTGGAGCAACCAGGGCCGGGGTCTTGTTGAGGTCAGCAAGTACGTCGAGCTGTAGCCCCCACCATTTGCTAACCATGTTTAATATTATATATAATTTAGAATGCATTTGAGAAAAGTGTCAACGGCAAACGGTAGAACGGACAGCGACAGGACGTTCCAAGGCAGAGGGTATCCAACGTGTCGTTTATAGTAGCCGATAACAGAGAGACTCTTGACAATTCATCAGAGTCCGACAGACGTCTCGAAATTAATCTACTGTAATAGAGAAGTCATTGAGATGTGGTCGGTTGACTGATACTGTTGAATTTGGTTGGGCCAGTTCAAGTTTGTTTCGGAGGCTGACTCGAGCTACTGTAGTCCTGTTTGACGCGATAATCTGGCTACATTGCTCTCTCGGTGACGGCAGCGTAGAATACTGTAACAACTCTCTGGACTATGTCATCAACTTCCTGGAGCTGCAGTACATACGAAACGGCATCGATTTAGCGTAGACCTGACGTTTCTCTATGGATCTTTCACACTTGGTCGGATTTCTGAGTGTCAATTCACAGCCGTCATTTTTGATGTGGATCAGATGAGAGTGAGTGAAATGTGGTTTACAACGTGGTTTACTACATTCAGCAAGGGCCTGTTGAGATCGATCAGTAGAGCTATGGTACGATAAAGCTGTTTGCTTGAGTACGGGTACACGTATAAGCCGCAACATCAACAGCTCGTAAACTGTGTTGGTTCTGCATTCCCAGGAGACCTGGTACGGTTGGTGAACAATTCTCCGATGTAGACAGCCTAAGGGTAACTGATTGTCTCCATAACTATCTTATTGATGCTAGCAGTTCGCATTGACTTATTGTTGACACAATAACAGTATAGACTAGCCTCTGTCTCTCTTTGCCGAAAGTCTGACGTTCACAGAATGAGGGTTGCTCACTCTGGCCTCCGTTTGGACCCTTGTATAACTTTTGGTACAGCTACAAGTAGCAACGTCCATGGCTTAGACAGGCCTAGGCACACATCTGTTAATAAGAGCTCCATGGCATTGATCGACTCACTCTGAAACTTGACGGTGGCAGTGCTTACTTCTCTCAGAGACATCCAGTCGCTGCCTCTACGCAGTGTCATTGTGATTGCATTAATCTAAACATAAATATACCTGTCCTTTTCAGTCTGGCTGAAACATGCACCGTTCCATGCGCGAAGTGGGGCAAAAGCACGCCCCAGGAAGTGTTCCTTGCCGTTTTGTGGAAATTACTCCCTGGCTATGCCGTTTGAAGTAGGCGCAACGTTCTCCTTTCCGTTCGGCACATTTCCGTTCGTCGCGTTTCCGTTCTTCGCGTTTCCGTTTGTGAGTGTCTCGCTTCGTGGCTCGCTTCGCTCGCCACTCAGCTCACCACTCAGCTCACTCCAACCCCCACCATACCAAATCCTTCCACATCTCACCTCCACCTCTCTCTCCTCTCCAATATGCCACTCCAGCCGACTTCCCTCCAGCTTGTCGTTGATCCTCTCGATCGCCGCCACAAACGCGTCCACCGTCTCCTCGCCCACTGTATCTGTAAACCGTCCAATGGTAATATGGGCCGAAGGGACCTGGTATCGCGACTCCACCTGCACTCCTGTATCCGACACTGCCTGGTGCAGCCATGCTCTATAGTGGGTGTATGTGAAGACCGAATGGTCATCGGGCACGAGCGTGAGCGCCACGGCCGAGTTATCGAAACAAACGAGCGGTTTGACCAGCACCACGTCCTGGGGCACGTTTTTGAGATCCGAAATCGACGGCTTGAGGTTCTGCAACAGCTGTCGAACCGTGTCTTCAGTCACAGAATGCGCCACCTCCAAGATGGACAAATGAAGACACTCTGGCGGCATGCACCACAGAGCCTTAGTGACCTGATTCAGCTCTTGTTGAACACCTCGGATGCATTCAATCACGTTCGAGGTCGGTCTTCCCCATAGCGTGATGCAGTTTCGGGGGTCGAATTCCGGAGGCTCGCCGTTGAGAAGCCCCGACAGAATGGCGTCCGGTTTGACGGCGATTTGGCGGCTTCGAAGCTCGGCGGATTTGTCCTTGTTGCGGGTTCTTCGATGTCGTTCATAGGCCTGTTGCATGCCCTGCGGATCCGGGCAGGTTTTTATGAGGTGCGCAAAGGGGTTGTTTGTCGGCTGGGTGGGCTGCTCGTTCATCTGGGCACTTCCATGCTCCGTCGTCACCATGGTCGTTGCGATATCACCACTGTTCTCTGTTATGCTGATCAGCACCTTGCACAAGTAAAGTAACCTTGATGGGTGATAGCATTAGCCTCTTTGATTAGGGGTGGTGAGACGCGACTGAGATGGGACGAGAGAAGGTTGATTAGTAAGCGAAGGAGGGAGCGGGCAAAAAGGTGGTCTTGTGCAAGGCGGTTAACCGCAAATGGAATCTCGGTCAATCCACTTTAGCCTCCCCAACCTGCTGACTAACCGTCGCTTTCCGAAAACCCCCCGTCACGTGCCCTTCCTTTCTTTCCTCTCTCCCTCTTGGCATTTCCGTTTTGGTCGTCGTGTGGCACGTACCGAGGCTCATCCAGACAAGCGGTGGATCTGTACGGAACCAGCAGCAAGTCCGTGGTGCAACGGTATGGCTGTGGGAAGGTACAGGGAGTGTTGTTTACAAGTACATACAATGTAGCTGGTTATAGACCGGTAACCTCTGGCTGAAAATTAGCTTGTACTGAAATGTTCGCAGCAGACTGTACTGAACGCGTGTTTCGACAAGTGATAAATGAAACCTACAATTCAGCTATAGTTTAGTAAACGTTTTTCCGGATAGACGGGATGGAGAAAACGAGTAAAAAAAATATACAGCTTGATGTACCGGTAGCTGTAGCAGTCTGGTGGTTGCCGTAGTAACTTCAGAAGACTAGGACGGACACCGGTGACTGCTCTAAAGTATGTACGCAGGCCTGAGGCATACACTCGCGCTGGTGTCATCATCCTGTGGTAAACCAGTCCACCGTGACACCGTTTTTTTCATGCATGCCTGAAATAGATTTTCACTTTTGCGGGGACGTTTCGGAAGGAACAGAGAGGGTTGTACGGGTACGGAGTGCGATAGTTACAGCTAAAGATAGCAGTCTCAAGGATAGAGAGACAGGGTGGTTATTCCAGGTCAGGGTTAGGCTTTGACAGGAAGAAAGGGTGGCGAGACGGAAACATGGGCTGCATTTTGTCGTTCCATCCATTCTCTTATTCTCACCGACTATCTCACCTCTGAACTGCAGAGTGGTTTGTGGCAGCGAAAATTTCTCGCCTGGATGGGTCTTTTTTTTTTTGTTCTTTTTTTTTTTAGGCTCAAGCCACAACATCACCAGAGAGCAACTTTATAACCTCACCGGAGCTCGCAGTGCATGGGAGCTGTTGCCAGATAACAGCTTTGCCGAGTGTCCAGCAACTAACTCTTCCTCTTGTAGTAATAGAAGGCAAGAAAGGGCCGAAAAGACAGAAAGGAAAAAAACCGGAACAGCCCTTCTTTTTATACTCACAGGAGCAGTCTCACGCCAGAGAAGATTTTCAGAGCTCACACGACTCTACTCACACGACACATTTCAACTACGGAGTACACTCACACGACTCCTCACACGACACCCACCCACACACAGCAAACACCTTCAACAGCAACCTGCGACAAGCATACATATATTGTTCAGGACAAGACGGTGAATACGGAAAGGGCAAAAAGAGCAAAGAGACGAAACCAGAGACCACCTACTTGTACACCACCCAGGCAGCCCACATATTCGACCACTCAACAGATCCGACGGAACGGAACACAAGTCATTAGCCTTCACCAGATCCACCAAAGCGTTAAAGACTAAGGAAGAAGAAAGGAGCCAACGGAAGGAGTACTTATAAGACACCACCGACACACATCCTCTTAACTCACACACACAAGCACACACCCTTCAATAATGACAACAACATCCCCCAGTATATCGCCCGGCATCAGTCCCGGATTATCGCCCGGACTGTCTCCTCACGCCTCACCCATGCTGATACCCATTTCGCCCGGCCTGCGGTACCCGTACTACCAGTCGCTGGCCTCCACTCTGTCCCCCAACACAAAGTCGCCCGGAACGTCTCGCATCTTGCCCAGCACCTCGGCCATTTCTCTGCTCTCGTTGTCGCTGAACGAGTTTGACCATCACAACACCACCGACGACGACGGCCTGACGTTCGAGTTCTCCAAGGAGTCGTTTGGAGACGGAGGCGCCAGCAGCAGCAACACCCCCAGTGCTCCTGCCTCCCGAAGAAACTCGCTCCAGCAACATTACAACCAGCGACGCCACCAGCACTACAGAGCCACCACACCCAGTAGACCGCACTCCAAGGCGGCCTCGGTGGCCTCTCCGCCGGACTCTCCCGGTCTGGACCCCATTTCGCTCTGCGGCAGCCCCACAGTGCTGTTTCTGTCGTCCAGTCTCGACAAGGCCATGCAGGGAGAACACGCCATGAGTCTTGCAGGAGCTCTCGCCAGCTCTGCTGCGGCGTCGTCTTCAGGAGGGGGGGTCAAGAAGCGCAAGAAGAGCCGACCATCTCTGCTGACGGTGCCCAAGGCCTCGGGGCTGGTCTACAGCACCCATGCGGTGCCCGATGTGCATGAAGAGGTGGAAGAGGACGACGGAGAGGTTCCGGACTCGCCGGACCTGCAGCCCGTCAAAAGCCCCAAGTTCGATGCTCCCATGACCCCCCTGGTGTTGGAGAGCGAGTCTTGGTTGGACGCAAGGCCCCAGGACGAGGACACGAGATGAGCATCATGAAACGAGTATAGCATATAGGAATAGCATAGCATAAGCATTGAGATTGAGTGGTGAGAGCCTAGAGAGGTGTATTAGCACAAAAGTAAACGACCGAACGGCAACTTTTCGGTGCTGTACCAAATAACAAGCGAAGGGCTATAGCTCAGCACGTTAGCACCAGTCACGGCACATAGTTGTATCTACAGCCACCACAAAACTAAGGAGTTGTACGTTGCTATGCCAATAAGCGGTCTGGCTGTATATTCTTTCAGCGTGAGTTGCTGGTGCATGAGTCCAGAGACCCCTGCATGATGAGAGGTGCCTGGTGCCTGCGAGGAGTGAGCACTTGTTCGAGTGATCGTAGGGTGGTGTGAGATTGATGAAGAGTGTGTGGAATGCTATAGGATTTGTTTTTGTGTTTTTCCACGGATATCATATTGTTCAAGGGCCGGTTGAGGGTGCTAGTGCTTCTTTTACAAATTGTAGTCTAGAATTTGTACACCTCGTTACTCAAGGCAGACTACAGTGTTTCAGTCCAGACCGTCCAACAGTTAGCTGTTTAGATAAACAGTTGAACCGACGGCTTTTGTAGTTTGCAGTAGTAAACTACTAATTGGTCTATCACAGGCCTGCTGTACAGTGCATTCTGCTACCAACATGATCCGCTTGCCGTAGTATGAGTCGAAGCAGCTAAGAATCGAAGCTATCCGTAGCAGTACATTTCAGCCCTTGTCTAACCCGCAGTAGTCAGCTTTGCGCGTTTGTATTTTATGCCCTCTATTATAATAGCCATGGGATTCCTCGCGTTCTCGCGTTGTCGAGCTCCCGAATTGACATGCTTACTATCTGCGTCCTGTATTTTGCAGAGACGGAGCACGAGCAAATTGAGTGGGATCACGAGAATGGCCAGACCGACATTGAGCCGAGGTCGTGTTGATATTATTCACGCCCAAAAATATATCCCTGTATGGAGTGCGGATGGCTTTGTTGTCTGCAATGGCAATTGCTAACATGCCTGTCGACACGCAGCCAAACTAGTGATGGTACCAACACGCAGTAGATCTATACGGGTAGAAGTGGGTTTTTAAGAGAGTCTAGAACGGCTATTTATTCGGGATTCGAAGTCTCTGTGTCTATCGGAGCTCTGGAACTGTTGATGGCTGGATGTTTAGTCAGCCCTGTCGGTGTGTGTTCAAGAGCATCAGTGTAATGCGATTCGCTTACAACGACCCGATTGCCGTTGCCAAGATACTCCTACAGACCCCTTATCAACATGGGTATGTACTAATCAATTGATGATTTAATGTCCAGCTACCGCTAGCTACAGATGTATTACAGTACGTCGTCTCGACCTATGTACACCCACGTCCCCATATATCTGGGGTACAGTGCGAAACGTGCGATATAAAACGACAGTGCGGGGTGAATCTGATACCGTACTTGCGACTTTACTAGTAGCTGTGTGTAAGCAGCCAAGCATCAATACAACAAATCAATCAATTCCTCATCGTCTTCTGCTTCATGAGACCCAAAGGCTGTACCAAGGGGGCGCAGGTCGGCCCGGATCTATGAAACACTGCTTTTTTCACAGGGTGAGACTTGATAGAAGTTCAATTATGCCTTCAATTAGTGGTTTGAGGCAGTGTTTTTGGCACAAATTGCAACCCAGCTGCCTGGTGTCACTTATATCAGACGTCTATCGAGTCATGACACCCCAGTTTCTTCCGATTGTTGACGGTAGTTGTTTCAGAACTCTGGTGAGCGTGCAAATACCCGTACACTACTTGTGGCAACTGTACGTGTAGAATGCCTTGGAAATATCGTGGACGCACTATCGTCTGTACTTTCCCTGGAACACTGCGTTTTTCTGACTATCAACAAAAAGGAAAGTGCAGCGCAGTTAGCACACGCAGCCGTCCTACGTACAAGAAATAAGCACAGTTGCAGATACGGTACCTGGTACCGAGTAATATGAACTCGTAAGTACAGCGGTCTCACACATTGTTTGTCATGTACTGTACCGGTACCTGTAGCTACAGACATGTTTGAAGCGTATAGCTCGATGTAGTGTCCATTCTGGGCAAGTCTCAGGAACTGGTGACACATGTTGAAATTTCTTGGTTTGACAAGCGTCAGACAATTCTCAACGAGCTATCCTGTTCTATCGCTTGTACCGGTACGAAAAGGCCGTATCAAATAGCTCGTACAAGTAGCAGCATCCATTTGCTGATCCACATGAGCAACCACACAGTAGCATTCAATGACTGTAAAAATAGGGGCTGGGTATAAGTGTGAAGACAATGCCTTTTTCTATTGATTTCTTCTACGCTCTGATATTTTTCAGTCGGAAGCTCTTTGCTTCTTTCAATTCCCCCCTTATTATCGTGTCCCCCTTATCCTCGTTGCTTTTTGTTAAGGACAGGAACATGGTTTCTTTTTCCTCGTGCGTGACAGCCATTTGGCAGCTGTCTCTAAGAATACGTTTCAGAAGTGAATAATATCTTCTACGCTACATTGAACTTCCAGTACGATATGCACGAGTTTGGAGTTTTTGGCGAGCTGAGAAAGCGTACCGGTTCCTGTAAACACCAACAGTGCAAGTGAGTCCTGGATCTGGGTCGTGCTAGAGAACTAGAGCTGTTCAAGAGTCGAACCAAGCAGCACCAGTTAAATCGATGATCAACTGCACATCTCTAAGGAAGCCCCCATCCCTTTCGTGCCTGTATTTGCTTTTGGCGGAACGGATAGCATCTCGGCATCTCGGGAGTGCTACTGTCATCTCCAAACTTGATACTTGCACAGTAGTCGGCACGCCCACCTTTGATTGCCTATATCCAACTTTCGTTGCCAAATGTCTGATGTCGATCAATCGTCCGTTCGTGAGAGACAGTAGTGTGCCTGGGTGTTTCAAACTTGTAGTCTTGTCCATACCTCTACAAATGATATGAAGAAAGGCAGAAGTCGAAATTAATGCAAATAGAAACTGGGGGACTCTTATAAAACTATGATTGTAACAGAATCCTGACTCCTCCTACAAGTTCAGACTGACCCTAAGGCACTGGGTCTTAGTCCCCAGCCCTGCATTCGAAACGTGCAGTCTCTGTCTGAGACCTGGACTTGGCTGGTTGAGACAGTTTCACCCAGGCAAGTTTACTTGGCAATAGTCAAGCATTTGAACTCCCCATGCTGTAGGCGTCTCTTTTGCAGGCTCTACAGCAATTGATCAGTGAGCAGTACTCGTAGCATCTTGGAAAAGAGCCCGTATCACCGCAAAGGCCAACCCTGCGTATTGCCTAAAAGTCGGTTTAGTTCCGCTCCTCGATGAAGATCCTTGTGTCAGAATCCGTGGTTTATCCAGCGCACAAATCTGTCAGCCCATGTCTCACCATTTGTTTCGTTACATATGCCTGCATCCTTCAGGTGGAATCATGAAAGACAACAAGACACATTGATGCAAAGAACAAGTGCTAGGAGAGATGGTGACAATGGCGGTGTTTCTGGGGTCATTGACATTGTATTCTCATCGGCACACGTGAATTTCCTGCGTTGCGGCTTTACGCCTTTTTGCACCGCTGATCGGTGAACATCCTTTTCGATCGGCATCTGCACGGAACCGATTGTAATGATGTTCCGTGGGTTTCAGGTACGATTACAAGTCCGCCAGGTACCGATTATCGAGGAGTAGAGATCGGTCGTTTCAAGGCAGCCAGAGCTCTTGGTCATTCAAGCGTATGTTGTTACACCACCATTCCTTCTGAGCACAGCGTTGGATCTAATCGGGGATTCACCGTGGGGAATTCACCGTGGAAGTGAAACTTGCCCCGGGCTTTTATTTCGGCGTTCAATTTCGCGGTCTCACATTCGGCTTTCGTGAAAAAGAAGAAGCTACTTGTTCGAACTTGCTTGCACACCCTACCTCTACCAAGTGCTTCTGTCAAGCGAGCCGCGCCTACGCTGCTGTTTAGAGAGGTGCGGGAAAGAGTGTCATTTTGCATGACTCGTGTAGCACGCGCTTTTTACAAGACCTAAATGCCTTTTACCGCTGTGGTTGCTCATGTACAAGTGCTGAGCTTGAGCTTGAGAGTAGGTAGCGGTGTCTACGGGTGCAACTAATTATGGCAGTTAAGGGGCACGTCTGGAGGTGGTTGGGTCCTCAGGAGACTTGCTCTGAAAAAGAGGTCTCAAACAACTCCTTGATAATTTGCCTCTCTAATTATAGGCATCGCAGACCAGATGTCCTCGGCATTGAAGGGAGATTTCGGTCAATTTGAGTCCATTTGAGTGTACGTTTGGGTGTACATTTGGGATCTACGTTTTGTTGCTGTTTGGAGTTGCTATACATTGCAAGTTGCGGACATAGCAGCTGTGGTAGGAGTATATACTGAGGGTGTTTGTAGACGTCTAACGGCAGGTGTTTTGTTGCTGTGCCTACTCCAACATACAGCACTCCTTCTTAAGACGGGCCAGGTTTGAAGACGTGTGCCGCTCAATCATTCTCTTGTCCATTCTCCTCAGAGTTTCAAAGGCTGCATTTCACGGACTGTTTAGATCTACGTTTCAGAGTTTTGACCCTTGCTTCGCTTATTTGAAGAGGTGAGTAGCAAGGGTATGGCTCCATCTGTGTGTAGTGGCGTGAATTTTCCACAAAAGAGCTATATAAGACCCCTCATAGGCTCTCTAATACCCCCATAACAGGCACGTATTGCCCTTACGGTTTTTGGCAGGCCCACTAGCGTTCTTTTGGTCTCTCATCAAACTCCGCAAATAGACTTTCAAGGATCGTCATAAAAGTCTAGAAGCCACTTTAGACTCAATAGGCGAGACGATGCATGCACCGTTTAGACGTCGGTGGTGTAGGCAAGTTGGCAGCCATTGACTTGAGGGTAACGGCTGGCGTGTGGCGAGTCATGTGATTTGATGTTCTGTGCGTTACAACCGGGGTGGTCGTGCCCTTCACGTGATGAAAGTATGGTCTGTTTGCCAGCTGAACCACCACCACCACCACCACCGAGAGGCACCGACAGTCACCGTTTCCCATCTCCCCTCCCCCACCAGATCTCTTTAGATCTATACGACCGATCCTTCATCTCATCTCTTGGTCAACACCACCCCCCTGTCGACCGCAAATCTAATCTTCAGAACGGTACATACCGTTCAATGCGGGGAGTCGAAGTGCCCGTGCTCCGTTAGTAACAATGAGAAGACCAAGGTCGAAGAATGGCCAATAAAACCGTCCCCCGATTCCGTCCCCGGTCACAACGCTTCTTCCACGGGAGGGGAAACACGCTACTGCGGTCGACTAACGGAGATCCGTGCAAGTAACGCGTACGTTATTATGGGCGTTAGTGTTGGCGCTAACACACATGTGGCGGTTGAACAGATCGTCATAAAAGTGTTTTATGAGAGTGCTATGAGAGTGCTATGAGAGTGTGATATGAGAGCATGAATACGAGGCGATAGCGAAGGCGCTAATAGAAGCAATAACAGAAGCAATAACAGAAGCAATAACAGAAGCAATAGATGCGGAACTATAGCTGTGGGGACTCTAGCTGTTCCCAGAGTAGTTTTCTATAAAGACGTAAAGGCTCCGTTCTCAACCCCTGTTCTATATGAGCACCGAAAAATCGCCATCAATTAATATCTGAACCGTGGAAGTTAGCCAGAGTCTCAGGGACGATTGTATCGACAGTCTTCAGCGTTTGTACATACGGGATCTACAGATCAGTAACAGCTATAACACCCACAATTACCCGTAGCATCCGTACTATCAACATCCATGCTCTTACCGTGTACCGTGCTACGCCAAATTAGTCCAGAAGTCGTAGCGACTATGGTTAGCTACAGCACCTCAACTACTATCGTGCACATAAAAGAAGCATCGTCTGACCATTAGAATAAATATAATAAATAAGTGTGTATGAGGGAGGACGTGTGTGTGTGTGTGTGTGTGTGTGTGTGTGTGTGTGTGAAATTACCACATGCGATCATTACCACACCATGCGTTTCATGACGGGTCGGCCGGCCTTTTCGCCGCAGAAGCCTCCCTGGAGCAGATCCACCCACTCAAACTCGTTTTCCTCACGCCGAATCTGGACCCGCTCCTCGGAGTACATGTAGCTCACGTCCTGGACGGTGTAGAGACTGTTGACGGACTGGGTAGATGCCGTCGATACTGCCGAGCTGATGGAAGGGGTGGCCCGGTGGGACTGGGCGGATCCGGAGGGCTCGTGCTCGTCCGTCTCGGGTCCGATCCACATGATGCCTTTGGCGGTGAACCGCACCAGGTTGTCTGAGTGGCCTTCCGAGGCCGACAGATGCTGGTGATCGAAGTTTGATCGTCGCGACGAGACTCTGAGGGGAGGCTGGATGGGCTTATCCTCGTTGTCCACCCAGCTGAGTTCGTCCAGATCTTGCTGCAAAGATCGGTACTTGTTTTCCAGCGCCTCGTCCTCGCTAAAGTCGATCCCATCAAAGGTAGCTGAGACCGCGCTGTCAGGCGAAGCCATGGACAGACCCGAGTGTGTAGACGAGGAGCTTCGTTCGCTGAAGGCGGAAGCAGCCCGGTTGTGAGAAGAAGTAAAAGAAGAAGAAGAAGAAGCGTTCCATGGGCAGTAGGGACCTTGGGGTTGAACAGATCGGCCTTGTTGTAGATGCCGATGTCGCAGAGCCTTGAGACGCTCGTTCTGAGATGCATTGAGCGACTTGGGGGTGGGTTCGGAGGGAGCCGAAGCGGGGGGAGTACCAGTGTACATCGAAGTAGAGCCGGTGGCCTGGGAAGCCCACTGTCGTTTTGCCTGGGCCATTCGGTCGGCCTTTTGTGCGGCCTTGTCCTTGTCTAGCTGTGACATGCCTCCAGACACGTAGGCCAGGGCAATGGCGTCGTCGAGAGTGGTCATTGGTGATGTAGTAGGTTGGTCGGTTGGCCGGTTGATTATGGAGCCCTTCAATAGGACCCCCAAGTCTCTATATAATGTGTGTGAGCTCTCTGGCTTTGGTGACCCTTGGCAGCCCTCTCTGCTGCCTATTGCATGTGCATACAGCCGCTGCTACCTCTCTGTCAGGGGACAAAGAGGGTCCCCAAACGAAAAGTGGACGCACAGAGACTTGGAGAGAGCTGAACCTCTTTTTCACCTTTTTCACCTTTTCCCACCATGTTTTGCCATGCACAAAACCCGACAGACAGACAGGTCTCAAACTCTACCAGAACTTTGCCGCCTTTTCCAAACCTTGCTAATTTCAATTGAGCTAACGGAAAGGACTGGGAAATATAGGCAACAGTAGGGCTGTAGTTGTACACCACCACACAGCTACTGTTGCCTTCGTTATCGGCCAATTCACCACCATGGCCACCCGTATTCACTCCTGCACACCCCTATATTGCCACTGCTGCTGTACAGCACATGTGCACTCCCCTTTTGTGTGAGAGAGCCCCTTGAGCTCGACTTCTCGCTTAATATAGGCTCTTCTGCCGGCCGCCAAAAAGCAAAAGTGGAGGGCAGAGGTAAAAACCAACGGAATATCGCAAAACGAAAAGCCAACACCCACACCTCTACAGTAGAGCTTATGGAGGCTGGCAAAATATACCAAAACAACAGGGCCTGTGACTAAACACGAGTCGGCCACTAATATCGCGTTAGGCGTAGGGCGGAGTCCAGATTGACGTTATCGGCCGTTAGCGGATGTTTACTATGGTAGTCTTTTTCACACCTGTTTCACCTGTCAGTTCGTACTCCTGTGCCGACCGATGACAACAATGGCAAACATCCATTGCAACCTCCCCCAAAGTTCTGTGCTGCTGCCCTGACTACCAGAGCAGGTGCTAATGGAAGTCTATCGAGGATTTAGAGGAGTTAGGAGGAGCTAGGAGAAGCCAGGAGGGGCTAAGGGTACAGTACGAGTAGGAGTAGGAACACTTGTAGGGGAGTTGTAGAACTCGTTCTAAGGACTCAGAATAGATCATGATTGCACGCCCTCGTTCAACGTCGCACCTCACCATGAGTCAGGTCTATAATAAGCTGACAGCTGATACTGCCACACCCACACACACACGCACACAACTGTCACTGTCACACCCTGCAACATGGTCCGCACACCTTAGCGTGGTTGTATAATTTAGTCTTACAAGAGGAACAACACTTGCTATCGTACAAGCTGCTATCGTACCTGTATCGTATCGTAGTCTGGAGATTGCAATGAGGAGCCAGCGGGTTAGCTGGTGGGGTTTCAACGCTTCCTTGTCTCCGTTTCAAAAGTGCAATTTCCGCCAACCGCTCTCTTCTCCACCTAGCGCTGCACCTCATATCTCTGTTCCAGTATTATAGCCAACCAGAAGCAGCAGAAGCACGGTGTTTTCGTTGTTGTCCAAGGGAGGGGATGTCCTCTGTACAGTATTACACTGTGGGGCAGACGATATTATCAACCAAAGAGCCAAAGCACTCCCCCAATGACATAGATGGAATGCCGCTGTCTGCCATGGGAGAATGTGCTGCGGACTCTCACGTCAATGGCGAGCGTGTCTACAACGGGGAGGGCTCGGCTCCATTAGGTGAACCATCAGATGTACAAGCACGTCAGTCAACGGGAGTCTTAAAGTCGCCCTGGCCCCACTTTCATCGCGTGGGACGAAACATACTGTGTACCGGTACAAGTACTCTGACAATTGCAGTGTGCCAGACCCAGTGGGACTACGACCAACGCCAACTTTCCGACTCGGACATGTCCAACCACTGTCCGCAACCTCAAAGCTCTCCGACAAACGCCGACCTCCTACCAGGTATGTACTCTCCTTCTTGCACCCTCCTACATTGTCTATGCTTCTAGACCTTTGGTCTGCATCCTGTAGGACTCGCAGCTCCAGAGACATAATACAGGGATATGGATACAAGCAGCAGTCTCAGAAGAGAGGCTGTGTATTATATGGCTGTCACGGAGATCTTTGAGACTGGCACAGACCTGAACGTACAAGTGCTCGTATTCGAATGGTCCTTTACCAAGGGCAATGACCAACACTCGTCAAATATGATACTGTCGGCCTTTACAAACACCACCTGTGCACCTGTGGCCAACCAATCTTCCAGGTCAATCGACGGACGTGTGGGACGCACCCTGGGCCTCTAAGACCGTGCAAACTCCTTCCATGCACATTTCTACTGTACTGCGTGTGCACGGTGGAAATTGACAGCGTCTGTACCAGGACCCGTTCAAAAGGCGTAGTCGTTGCTTTTGACAACAGTGTGCAGCTCTCTATCGGTTTTGCCTTTGACGCGCTTACACACTTTGACAAATGTGTAGATGGAGCGACAGGAACGAGTCTTAAATCACGGGAACGATTTCGATCGATTCATTGCGGGACCAAGAGTAACTCCATGGCGTCCAATATTATTCACAACCAGAATATTCACGGACTACCAAAACACGCACACGACTTGTGGCCATGTTTTGACTACGGACTACTCCGACTTCTGACACATTGTTAACCTACAGCACAATACGTGAAATGCCGATTGGCGATATTATCCACTTGTTTACATTGTCCTGTGGACCCCTGACGAAAACCTGCTTTCGTACCCGGAGCCCCAGCTACAGTATCTTACAGCACACTACTTGTAGTCTTGTATCAGTTGCTGCCGCAAATGCCATTTGCTTTTTCCCTTCAATTAATTGTCTTGTTCTCTTCGTCCCGACTGCACCTTTCGGCTCGTGCATGTCCACTTTTTTTTGTATTCTTGCTTTTTCCAAGACAAGACGCGGGTGGACAAGACGTGGCCAAAGCAGCCAGTATCGCCGAGCGCGGCTGACGACGTGGTGGGACGGCGACGTGGGAAACGTGCGGTCACGTGACGAGAACTTTCCCTCTTCTCTTTCCGATATTGACTCTCCTACAACGCTCGTTCTCGTATCTATGTCTACTTTTTTAATGTGGAAATATTTTTCACCAACTTTTCACGATTTTGGCAAATATTTATTCTCAATTATCCACACGCAAGACTCACTCACCGACTCAATGGATACCGTGCCTAAAGTGCGTAAACTCTCACATCTGATAAATAGGCTCAGCCGTCCGTATTGGGCCGTTTCAACCTAGATTTTGGGCCGGTGAAGGAGGCCGTCTGAGATGTATGTACAAACCACGGTAAAAGTCGATCTGGACTCGAAAAATCGATCTTGGCTTTTGCCCCGGTTTTGGCAAGGGCCCGAAAGTTGCTGTACGTGACAATACCCTTGTCAGCCTTGCCAAGGGTGTTTCACTATGTAGGGATTGAACAGGGCGTCAGCATGGATGACTTTGGTCAGCCTAGTTCATCATACCAGTTGACTGTAGCTGACACTAGCTGACTATAGTTGACCGTATTCGAGCCATTAGTTGACGTCTACTGTACCTATAGTTTGCCGGCTCATCTACGTCTTAACAAAATACAGCTACGAGTGTACTCACCGAGCGATCCACCCGGCCACCCTGCCTTGCACTCGTGCCTCATGGACGTGGTAAAACCTACCGTCGCCTTTTACCGCGTTTTACATCTCAACTCTCCACACCTTTGTCTTCTTTCGTACATGGCGCCGAGCGTTTATCATAGATAGTGTATCTATAATCTCGTACATCACGGCAACTGTTTCTATACAGCATAAACTGTACATTAGCTACCACCGCTGCCACATCGGCCATTCGTATGCATTTCGTTATAGCTATGTATATGAGCACTGCCAAGACTAATAGCAGCTCACAGTGCAGGTAGCCGAGGAAGAGGGGCTCTTTACGACTTTCGCATCAATTGCACTGATCGCAATCGGGCTCCGATCCATCCGCTCCCGATCATGAATGTCGGGTTCACGCCAACTGGGACTTGACGTATTCCAGAACCTTGGCATCGACAGCCACATCAAACGGAGTCTTGTTGTCACTGTCAACGGTCTCGGTGGAAGCTCCCTGCTGAATGAGATAGACGGCAATGTCGCCCTGACCCTCGGCCATGGCGTGATGCAGAGCCGTCCAGCCATTGACGTCGGTGGTGGACAGGGGCGAGCCGTTCTCCAGCAGCGTCTTGACCATGACCATGGATCCGTTGGCCGCGGCTCGAATGAGCGGAATCTGGCCCTGTCCGTCCTTGACTCGAACAGAGGGCTTGGCTCCATGTTCCAGCAACAGTCTCACGGCGTCCACCCGGTTCTTGCCAACAGCCAGATGCAAGGGCGTCTGTCCTCCGTAGGCCTTTTCGTTCACATCGGGATCCAAGGGCAGCACCAGTTGCAGCATGTCGGTGTTTCCGATGGACGAGGCGATATGGACCACGGTCCAGCCACTGGCATCGGTCTGGTCAATGTCTGCGGGTTTGTGGTTCGTGAGGATCCATTCGGCAATGTTCTTGTGGCCCATAGACACTGCCCACAGCAGGGCGCTTCGTCCGTCGGAGTCGACCTGGTTCACCTGCTTGGGGTCACGTGACAGGATTTCCTGCACGGTGGCGAGATCTCCGTCTCGTGCAGCCACCTGGAGGGGGTATTCTTTGGTTTCCATTGTGTGTGTGTTTGTTTGTGAAGGTGATGACTTGGTTTGCTTGTAAATTTAGTGTTGGTTGATGATGCAGGTTTCGATGATGGTACGATTGCTTAGAGTTCGGGGCGTCCCCAGGTTTTCTGCAGAGTCACGTGACGGGACTCTGGAGATGGGCGAGATGAGATTTGATGAGTTAGATAGCGAGATGAAGAAGACTGTGGGGTGCGTTTGGAGAGGGGAAGACGGCTGAAATTATTGCTTCGTGTGGGGTAGCGAGATGGAGGGTGGGGAGGTTCGTAGTACGATACGGTACCAAGCTGTTGAGGGCGCTGTATGGTCAGTATGGAGACGTTGTTGGTGTTGATGTGAAGAGCTTGAACAGGGCTGTTGATTATCCCGTTTAAGTCCAAGCTAAGTAACCTCCAGGCCTCCAACTAACTAGTTGGTGTGCCTCAATTATTAGTCACCACCAGTTGAAACCTCAGCACTACCACTACCTCCACACTCTCCTCTCATTGGCTCGTTTATGACGAACCCCACAACAAGTGCATCGTTAATTACAGGTACCTGTGCGATACGGCACAGACGTTACGGGTGCAAGTACGATCCAACAGTCTTTGTTTTGTTTGTCCTTGTTTCACTCGTCTTCAACTTCTCCCCTCTAACTCAACACCAGCTATCTATCGCCAATCAGTAGAGCGATATTTTCATTCTTGCCATCATTCCCATATCACCATTTCCCCTCCAGCTGTGATGCAATGCCGTCATATTGCGGGTAACAATGCCAGCATTTCTTGACAATGGCCCACATTAATTTCCCACTGTGCGAAACTCGATCTTCTCTTGTGCTCTTGTCTTGTCCTCGGCCTCGCAAACCGTGCCTTTTTCGGCATGCCGTTAGTCCCCCTGCATCCGAGCATTTTGGCGTAATTAAACCGAACCTCCGGCAGAGTGCACGTACGCGGCGTATGTAGATACGGAGCAAGTGGAGGAGGGGCGTGCGGTGGAGACGTGCACGTATTGGCGGACCTACAGTATGTTGCTAGTACATAGCTGTGTTTCTTGTGCTTTTCTGTTTTCGTCTTTTTCTCTCGGTCTTCAAACTCCAACGTTCAACCTTGTCATCCTCGACCGTTGGAGGCAAAATTAGAGTGGACAAAATTTGGACAGAATTTACAGGCCCTGTAAACAAGACATTCCACACGGAGCCAGTGGCTAAACATAGACTTGAACCCCACCCTGAGACGCAATAATATTGACACAATAATACCGACGATAATACCGACGATAATACTGACACTGTAGAGCCCCTCGAGACGAGACGCGACACGTACAGACCCCGACACAAAGGCAGACAGAACTGTGGTCGTCTCTATCGGGGTTGGTGCGTGTGTGATATGAAGAAATAATTAAGCAGGGAACCAGCACGAAACTGAGAGTCTCAAAGGTGGTCGAAAGTGATCAGATTGACGCGAGAAAACATTCAACGTGCTCCAGTGGCCTCAGCCAATCATTAACACTCTCTGTAACCACGCCTAACCCTCTCCACCTACCCCATACCCACCCCAAACCCATACTCTCAAACTGCTTGGCAAAGGTGCATAATGACAAGCACGATACTCCTCTTGTTCCTCTTGTTCACTCTTGTAAAAATAGATGGAACTCTGTAACCGCATAGCCCGCGGCGATCCATTGTTGCTGTGCTCCCGAGCACTTATTTTCGACCCGACAAGCGTCCCCCATGCGCTGCATCTCCGCAGACATAATAATCGGCCGCATTCTCGGTTCTCGTCCAGAAAGGTCAGATCTGGGTGTCAACCTAAGTGTCTGTCACGGTTGCATTCCGCGTCCATTGTTTCATGCCAGATCGAGTGGAGAGCGTGTTATGAGTGGAGAACGTGTATGAGCGGGTCTGAACCTCGGAAATTGGCTGTAGCGAGGTACTCTGGCTCTAGCTGGTAGTCCTTGTGCAGGCTCGTGTCTGTACGGGCTCTTGTCTGTAAGATTTTGCCTCGTATAGCAGGTACAGCCAGCAGGTACCGGTACATTTCCCTGTCCAGAAACGTGCCAAAAACGAGGTACAGAAACACCCTGGGTTCTTCAGAGTTGAAACTCCGGCTGTGAGGTCGCTGGTGATCTGTTCTTGCTGTTTCAGCTCTTTAGCACCAGGTTGGATCGCCCAGTTGAAGCTATGTGGTTGGTATTAGTTGAAAATAAGTCTGCTCAGGGTGCCTTTTTGGTGTTCCTCTGGACCAGTAGAGCTTCGCAAACAAAACTAATGAATACCAGAGGTACAGGTGTCTAACAAGTGTGTGACAACCTCAGCCGGTGTCAGCAAAGTTCGAAATGAGTGTCTGTTTAGATCAAGTATTTTTTGTTGTCATTCGATTTTCCGTTCATGCTGGTTCGAATGATGGGAAACATAGCTTTGTCATCATACAAACATGTACAATTAGTTCTGGCGCCCCTGATCTTCAAAGTCAGTCTATCTCAGTTGTGTGACTTCAAACACGTTCCTTGTACATGCGGTACAGTTCCCTCATAACAAACACATCATATTATACAGCAAGTTGGCTTTTACACCTATTATATATCTTTCATCTAGCCCCGGGCAATATCCAGAAGACGGTCGGCGTCCGTGACCACAGGAGAGTTCTCCTCGTTGTAGGTCCGAGCATTCTGGTTCATGAGCTCGAAATCAGCCACAAAGTCGTACCGGTTCTGATACACATTCTGCTTCACCTTCTTCTGGATCACGTCAAGCGCAATCGGGTTCTTGATGAGCTTGAAGTAGTCGGGGTACAGTTTTTTCGAGGGAATCGACCGGAACAGGTCGCACACGTGTCGCAGTCCAGCAGACTCGTCCTCGGGGTCCCAGGGCTCCGTCAGAGCAAAACACTCGTTGAGAGCCAGCTGACACGACTCGTTGAGCTCCTCTCGATCAGCAACAGACAAGGTCTCCCGAACCTTGGGGATCTTGTTCTTGTTCTTCTTCTTGGGAGGAGGAGACGCCTCATCGTCGACAAACTGGTCGTCTCCATCAGCGTCATCGATGATAACATCGTCCGCAGTGTCGAGGCCGTCGTCAAGATCTGTGGGGGCTCGAGATCGTCGGCTTCGTCGTCGCTTCTTGATGGCGGCGTCCAGATCCTCGTCGTTGTCGACAATGTTGAGCCACTGCTCCTCGGTGAGACCATCGTCGTAGTACACCTCCTTTCGCTCTCGAGCTCCTCGGCCGTACTTGTCCGAATCGATCATGTCGTCCTCACGGAAATGCTCGGAGACATCCTGGGTGAACTGGTCTGGCAGCTCCGTCTCGGTAAGCAGCCGATCGGGCCGTCCAGCTCCCTTACCGTAGTCGCTGGTGGCGTTTCGCTCGGCGTCCATCTGAGCGTAGAACCCTCGCTCCTCCTCGTTTCGAGCCAGCAGGTCGTTGAGCTCTTCATCGTCGAGATCTTCGTCCTCGGCCTCTCGAGACCCTCGCTTGGTCTCCTCCTGCTCGAGCAGACCTCGCAGGAACGCCTCCTGCTCCTCGGCAGTCGACTTGTTATCGAACTTACCGGCCTGGATGACCTTGCCGTCGATTTCGAGCTTGGCATGGGCTCGCTGCAGAATCACCTCTTCGACGGAGTCTTCGGTGATGAGACGCAGAATTCGCACCTCCTTGGTCTGACCGATTCGATGGGCTCGATCCTGCGCCTGCAGATCCTGATGAGGGTTCCAATCGGTATCGTAGATGATGACCGTGTCGGCTGTCTGCAGGTTAAGACCCAGACCTCCGGCTCGAGTGGACAGCAGGAAACAAAAGTAGGGAGAGTTGGGGGCGTTGAAGAGCCTCAACATCTCGGATCGATCATCAGCCTTGGTGTTACCATCCAATCGAAGGTACTGCAAGCCTCGAAGACGCAGGTAGTCCTCCATAATGTCCATAATCTGGGTCATCTGGAAGAACATGAGAACTCGATGGTCTCGGGCCTTGAACTTGGGCAGAATTCGGTCCAGAAGCTCAAACTTACCGGCAGATCGCCACAGCAGGTCGTTGTTGCCGTGCGAAGGGTTCAGAAGTGTCTCCACCTCCTCGTAGACGTAAGGATGGTTACAAATCTTACGCAGCTGCATAATCTTGTTGTTGAGACCCTTGACTCCGGATTTGTTGACACCAGAAGCGCCGGACTCGTCTCCAACGTACAGAGCGTTGTACTTGAGCATCTGCTGGTACATTTTGAGCTGCAGGGCACTCATCTTGCACTTGATGACGGTCTCCACCTTGTCGGGCAGATCCTTCTCGACATCCTTCTTGAGACGTCGCAGCAGGAACGGACGCAGCACCTTATGCAGACGTCGAATGACCAGCAGCGTCTCTTCTTCCGTGAGCTCCATCTTGTCCTGGGACCCACTGTTGGCAAACGGCGTGTTGAACCATTCGTCAAACGTCTTGACGGAGTTGAAAATCTTGGGCAACACAAAGTTGAGCAGGGCCCACAACTCGGGCAGGTTGTTCTGCAGAGGAGTTCCGGTCAGAATGAGCCGGTATCGCGAGTAGTAGAACTGCGTGAGGGTCTGGGCGAGCTTGGACTGGGTGTTTTTCATTCGGTGACCTTCATCGATGATCATGTGCACCCATCGGATTCGGCCCAGAAGCGCCTTGTCCTTGATGATGTACTCGTAGGTGGTCAGCAGCACCTGGAAGTCGCCAGCTCGAACCTGGTTGGACAGCTCCTTTCGCTGGTTGGGCGAGCCCTTGAACACAATCTTCTTGACGTCAGGAGCCCACTTTTCAAACTCGTTGGTCCAGTTGGTGAGTGTAGAAAGAGGCACAATGACCAGGTACGGCCGGGTCTGTCGCTTGACCTCGATCAGATAGGTGATGAGCGAAATGGACTGGATGGTCTTTCCCAGACCCATTTCGTCGGCCAGGATACCGTTCAGCGAGTTGTTGTACAGCGACACCATCCACTGCAGACCCTTGACCTGGTACTCCTTGAGCGTGCCTCCCACCAGAAGCGACGGCTGCTTGGTGACCGTCTCCTTGACCCGATGGGCAATGTTGTAGTAGTCGATCTTCTCCCGGTCCTCTTCGTTTTCGGCCACCTCTTCCTCTTCTTCCTCCTGGGGCTGGGTTGGAGGAGCAGGCATCTGGCCAGCCTCTCCTTGCTGAGCTCGCACCGCAGACGACAGAGAGTCCAGGAACGAGTTGGTCTGTCGCAGCAGATGCGTGATACGCGTGTCCTTGGTCTGGTCCAGTAGCTTGAGGTAGGCCTCTTCATCGTTGGACTTGAGGGCCTGCAGACGCTGTTTGGCGGTTCGTTCAGCCCGTCGACTTTCTTCTCGCTCAACATACGAGTGGAACTGCTGGATGCCCTTGGCCACGGCGTACTGCTTGGTTCGACGCCGGTGGGCCTCTTCTCGGATGCGGTCCGACTGGTGGCACACCGAGTTGACGTAGGCCATGATTTCCTCGCGCTGCTTGCGCTCCCGCTCCATGCGCTGCTGTCGCTCCAGCTGCTCCGTCAGCCGCATCTCGTGGGCCGTCTGCACCTTGGCTCGTCGGTTGAGCGCCCGGTTGATGACCGAGTCCGTCACCTGGCTGGTCTGGGCCTTGCAGAAGACCAGGTGTTGTCGCAGACTCTTCTGCTTGGTCAGCAGCCGCAGCGCCTTGAGTTCGGCCACGGCCCGCACCTTGAGAGCGTCGGTGCTGCCCTCGGCCTTGCCCAGATCGTCCTGCGAGGCGTCCAGCACTCCCAGGTTGGATGGCAGACTCTCGAGCTCGAGAATCCGCTGCGAAATTCGGTTCGTGATGATGAACTCGTGTCGTCCACCCACTCCCCGGCCGTTGTCGACAAACCCTCCTCGGGGAGGCACTCCGCTGTCCTTGAGGCGTCGCTGGTAGGGCGTCAGCGACTTTTCGAGCGCCGCGTCGGCCTCTTCTTCCGTGATGTCGCTTTCGATGCCCACCGTCTCCATCAGCCGCTCCTGCACTTCGGTGGGCATGTCGAGGCCGCGGGTCATGTATCTGAACGCGTTGACCTGGGTGCGGAGCAGGTCGAGGTCGATTTTGTTGTGCGCGGCCTTTCGGGCGCTGTTGACCTCCGCCAGCCGCTGGGTGTAAAGCTGCTGCTCCTGGCCCATGGTGTGCAGTCGAGAGACGATGCCCTCGAGCTCTGGCGTCACGGGATGCTCGCTTTGGTTGAGAGCATTAAATCGCTGTGTTAGTGGGATGCAGGATGTGTTGTGTTGATGTAGGATATTAAACACGTTCGTGGTGAGGTGGGGTGTGCGATGTAAGCGATGTGATGCGTGCTGTTCCATGATTACAATAATGTCGTCGTGTATGTGTGTGACGTCCATCAACAATATGTCGTGTCACAATCACCACGCCGTATCACGTTGGCAACATTGAGTCATCACGTAATCCCGTCATCGCAACACGTTGGGTCGTCCTGTGTAGTGATCCCCTCACCATCACGTCTCCATTACCACCTCTCTCTGTCGATACTCACCAAAAACAACAACTGGGCCTGCTCCACGCTCTCGGGAGTAGGGATGGAAAAGGCTGGGGCCTGTTTGGCGGAGCCGTTGAGAGCCGCGCCATTGGGTGCCGGCGAATGCCCGTTTTCGAGATCCATTCGTCTAGTCTGTGCGGGGGTTGTGCGTGTGCCGTACGTGATTCGCTTTTTTTCGTCGAATAACTCACGGTTCTACACGCTTGATAGTTTCGCTCGACAGCAGTGGGTGAAAGTGTGTGAGCGTCGGCCAAAGTCTAATCCGCTCCCACCGTGCGCTTTCGGACCACGTTTTACGCTGCATGGTGTGGAGACCGTGAGTTCGATTCGGACCTGGGATGGAGTTAAAAGAAGGGTGTGGATTTGTATCTGTATACAAACCCCAGAATTCAGCATTTCTAACGTGACTCATAATCAATACCAATCACGCGACTTACAAACTGTCCACTACCACTCACATGACTCAATCATCATCCAGCTCATTCTTATCACTCACTCACCATCATACATGCATGAAGCATATCAATTAATTAATAGTCTATCGAATATCACATCTTGATCACAGCAGAAAAACACAACTTGCACCCACAGCCGCAATGCCCCGACCACGACGAGAAATGACGCCCGACGAGGAGTACTCGCGCAAACTGTCGTACATCCTGCGCCACGGAGCCACCAAGGAAAAACTGCCCATTCGAGCAGACGGATACTTGTCGGTAGCAGTGCTGCTCAACCGAGCTGGAATCAAGGGCAAATGGAACCTGGAAGACACAAAGCGGGTGGTCAGGGACAATGACAAGCAGAGATACAAACTCATTTTTGAACCGACAGACAAACAACCGGAAGAACCCACAGATCCCAATGATTGCACAGGATACTGGATCAGAGCCAATCAGGGGCATACCATTGAAACAAAGGTGGAGATGAAGGCTCTCAAGACTCCCGAGGATTTCCCCACTCTCGAAATTTTCCACGCCACCTCGAAACAGGTGCTCCCCATTGTGCTTAAGGAGGGACTGTCCAAGATGAAGAGACAACATATTCATCTGGCCACCGATCTGGTCACCGAAGGAGGTTCTGTGGCTGGAAAGCGACTCAACAGAGAAGTGTTCATCTACGTGGATGTTCCCAAGGCTTTGGATGCCGGTATCGAGTTCTTCCTGTCGGAAAATGGTGTGGTTTTGACTGAAGGTAAGGAAGGAAAGATTTCTCGAGACTTCTTTAGCAAGATTCTCGATAAGAACCATGAGCCCATTGATGTGGAGGCTTTGGTTTAGGATGGGTGCATTAATTACTAGAAATTGACTCTTGCAGTTGTTACGGATGAGCTATTCAGTTTCTATACGTAGTGTTTCATTTGTACTGTAGGTGTTGTACTTGTAGTCATTATATCTGAGGTGAAAGGTATAAAGATTTCACTGCTCTAAATATATCCCCGCTAGTGCTGCTTTTGTGTCTCTTACATTCACTTATAAATATCAGCCATCTCCCTAGTTGTACATAAAGTGTCGTGTTGCCATCTACTTCTCGTGCGGCTCGGAAATGCAGAAAATATATCCTTCGACATGCATGGTACAATTTCATCCATCACCAACCACACAACCGCCATGAACAGCAACATGAAAAAGGCGCCGCCTACGGCGAGCAAAACGCATCTCAGTAGTAAACTGAACAACATGAAGGTGAGTATCACGTGATGTGAGAGTTGGAGGGTTTCTGGGAAGGTATCAGAGGAAATTAGTAGCAACAGCAAGGTGTCGAAGAGGTGAAAGCGCCACCAGGACGTGAGGAGGGTACTTGAGGGCCTCTCGTGATGCTCACAGGCTCTTAAATCCACTTCTCTCACCATTCCTAACCCTCTCTTATGTCTAACAACACACTAACACAGTTCATGCAAAGATCCTCTGATCGGGAAACAAAAAAGGAGGAGGTAAAGGCACAGAAGAAGATTGACGACGCATCGAAATGGACGGTCAAGGGCGTCAAGGCGCCGCGAATCCGCAAAAAGTCGCGCAACATCGTTTCGGTGGGCTACTCGGACATTGCTCTGGCCGACGATACCAAGGGACGGCTTTCGTGGGGAGGATTCAACGATCTGGAAGACGCCAAGAAGCCCACGGTGGACACCCGGTCGACTGCGGAGATTGAAAAGGAGGAGCACGAGTTATTACGTGCTGCCGCCAAGAACCAGGGTGTTTCTGGGTCTGGATCCAAGGCCAAGAAGCGACCTTCTGAGGGCGGAGACAACGGAGGAAAGAAGAAGATGAAGTATTAGAGGGGGGAAACGATTCGGGAGAACATGTAACATATATAAGCATTATTATAAAAACAGTACAGTAGCCTAGAGTACAAGTAGAATATACGATTAGTTGTTTGTCGTGTTGTCGTAGTTGCCGTAGTTTGCCATAGTTTGTATTACTTCTTCAAATAACCACCCTTCTCGAGAGCATCTCGAGCAGCACCATTGATGTGCTTGAATCGATCGGGGCCAAGCTTGATACCTCCGTACCATCGAGCTACCACCACTACCACGTTCTCGACGCCCGTTAGAGACAAGAGATGCAGGAGACGGCCTCCAGCTGCGTCTTCTCCATCGTCATCGCAGTCCTGTGCATAAATGCCCTTCTCTGCGTCTCTCAGAATGCGGTAAGCTGTGATATTGTGGGTGGCTCGGGCAATCTTCTTGTCCTGTTTCAGATGGTTGATCTTGGCCTCGGCTTCAGCTGCTGAATGGACTGTGAAAGCATGGGCCACGAAAGTGGACTTTCGATCCACAACCGGCTCAGATAAGGTCCAGCCTGCAAAAATCGCCTCTCTGGCCTCTGCGCTGGTTTCGTCGGGCTCCTGGTAATGTGTGTTTGGCTCCGTGGGCTCCTCAGTCACTTCTTGAACCTCCTGGATCAGTGAGAACAGCACAACCTCTCCCTCCATGTAAACCTCGGCCAGAATGTCCTCCACCAGACCCTTGTCCACGTTCTCGGTCGATTGAACCTCCGGGATCGCGTCTGGATACGCTGACGGGAAACTCAGCTGTACCACGGCTGTTCGATCTGGAATCGAAATGGTGTATCTGCGGGGCCCTATCTCTTTGAGAGCATCTGGGAAAATGGCGTCGATGGTCTCGACCTCTTCTTCTAACGACATGACGGGTGCGATGGGTGTGGCTTAATTGCGTTGGGGGTTTGTGGCTGTCGAATTTGCGCTTTAGCACCGATCTTTTGCACTAATCACGAGAGTCGAACCAGCTTCACCTCTTGCATTTATAGCTGCACACTCTGCATGTCGAAGGTTAGGGTGTGGGGGGGTGGTGGAGGAAGAAGAGCAGCGACCACGATAACGACAGAAGTACGATACTTGACCTAAAAGGATTGCCAGGTCATGATGTGCCTTATCGTATGTATGTGGTTATGAAAGAACTACAGCGCTATTACTGCTCCAATACTTGGCTCTTCAACAAACTCTTGCCCCTTTTGTTGCTGTTACTTGAGGTGTCAAGTGCTTGCCCTTCTAAAAGTCCCCTGGCCAGATAGATGTCAATGTATCCCTATATTATGGAAAAAAATAGCGCCAACTGTCTCACTTCACCTCTTGAGTCCAGCATTTCTCCGACCTCCACGGATATGTCGCTTCACAGGTCGACCCAAACAACGACTTGTTACTCCCGCGCTAACGGCGGTTTCAGCTGCACAATGTAAGACATGGTAGCCTGCGTTCCAGAACCGTTGAAGGTCATAGAGACCAGGAGAAAATAGCACATGTACACCAATACACGATATGACGATACTGTCGATATTCCACTACAGACTCTCCACTCACCATCACAAGGCTGTACCGCCTGGTTCGCTCATCTCTGTATACTGTATCTCAACTCCAACTCGCCTCTATTAGCGCGACACAGCCCGCTAAATCTCTCCTGTCATCGATTGTGCAGGTTATCATATTTTAACCTGTCAAACAGTCAGGCAGGCTAACCGTGATAATGTGGGCGTGACAAGGTATGGCGCGGGACATGATATCCGATAGGCGGACGTGAAACATGCCGTGATAACGGTCTTCTCCGCGCAAACCGACCTCCGTGCAACCGACGTTTTCTTTGTCAACTTCGATCAATCACCACCCGCTAGTACTCCATGCTCAGCCCCGACTTTATATCTATAGCTTGTCTTTTATCGAGCTTTCTACGAGTGTGTGTAGGTACAGTATGCACATTATTGTATGGGCCACATGCATCGTAGGCCTGATGTAACGAGTAGAGCTTGTGGAGTCGAGATATTGGCACTGGCAGCACCAACTGCAACCGCGGAATGTTCTGGAATCAGTCTCCTTAGCACAGCTTGTTTACTGGCTTTTCCTCGCCACGCTAACCGCCATGCATGATCTGGACCCACCGTGATCGGTTAGATAAGTCGTCGTATGCATGCCTTGGCAACGCTTACCTGGAAAGCCAGGGTTTCTCGGGTAAACACCAGACACGCACGGGCCTCGTTTCGTATGTCTCATTCAACGTCTCTCTCGCGTCCAGCAGCTTCCCTCCCGAGCTGACTGTCTTTCTGAGTTGAGGCTGTGCTGTCGGACAGATTTGCACGTACACATACTCGTATGTACTGTAAGAGAGAAGAAACAGTGGCTGTTGTGGCTACGAGTAGCTATTGGTAGAGATAAGAGCATGTGGAGACTTGTCACTGATGTTTGCGTAAACAACCGTGAACGGTCGACACTTTTCGGGTCATGTTTGTACGTAATTCGACCGCTCACCTCAACCAGTCACGCCCTCGATAATCACCTCTTATCGCATCTCTTTCCGCCTTTGTTTCTCTCGGAGACTCTCCCTCTTTTTTCATCGACTCAGACTTTCTACGTGCACCCAGAAACTCTCTTGCCAAGACTCTATTTTCATACACTTTAATATGCGCGGCACTCCACAGCCGTGTATGAAATCCACCACAAGACGACACACACGATAGCTAACAAGTACCGCTGGTAGACCTGAGAAGGCCGACACAGAAAGCGACTCGAAAACACAGAAGCGACACAAACGCAAGAAGCGACACAAACGCAAGAAGCGACACAAACGCAAGAAGCGACACAAAGACTCAGTAGGCTACATCCATGAAAAGGTCCATCTCTCCCTCGGGCCCGGGAGCCAAAAAGTCGAGGACAACGTCGTGCGAACGATGCCAGAGACGAAAACAAAAATGCGACCATATGCTGCCAACGTGCACAAACTGCCTCAAGGCCGGCGTCAACTGTGTGCAGCCCGAAAAGTACGCCACAAAGGCCCCCGAAAAGGACGACTACGTGCTGCACCTCGAGAAGAAGGTGGCCATGCTCGAAGACCTGATAGCTCGACAGCAGGGCCAGCCAAGAGTGGCAGAGGCATGCAGTGGTGTCAAGGAATCGCAGCAACAACAGCAGCAGCAACAACATCTTCATCGTCACTCCCACGGATCTTTGGGCCACAACCACATTCTTTCGCCGGGTATTCCTCTTCCTCTTCAACAAGGACCCACTTCTTCGCCTAATGCTCCCCCCACTCCGTCGGAACCACCCAACAGAACGGTTTCGATTCTCAACGTGGATCCAAACAGTAACTCCTCGGCACCACACTCCTTCTCGGTCGTCTCGCAACGTCTACAGGACTCGTTATGGGATAGCCATTTGGCGACCGAAACAAATGTGCCCGTGGACCCATCGTCCGAAGGGTTTCTCATTCCGCCACAGTTTGACTTCTCGCCGTACAAGGGAGACCCCGTGGAACAGCCCAGCAGCGAACTGGCCGATAAACTGCTCGAAACGTTCTTCCTCAAGGTCCACACCCGTCTGCCTATGGTTCCTCGACACGAGTACCAACAAATGTACAGACTGCGGTTCGACAAGCCCGTGGGAGCGTTCAACTCGGCAGCATACACGCAGTATCGAGTCCGCTGTTTCAGACTGTACATTGCCTACGCTGCTTCTGCCATGATCCTCGATATGGCCGATCAATATGAAGGACCCGACTACATGGGCTACTTTTATATGGCCATGAGGTACGGACAGTGTGCCAAGGTGGATGACCCCTGCTTGCAGATTGAGGCCTGCTTGTACGCCATCCACGTGCTTGTGCGATGTGACAATGAGGTGGAGCTGTACAAAAAGTTTCTCGACATTGCCACCATGCTGTCGTCACAGGCCCTGTTGCACAAGAAGGAGACGTACGATGGTCTATCGCGCATCGACAGCAACCGTCTGAAAATCAGTTTTTGGGCAACGTACAACATTGAACGGATAGTTCACAGTGGTTTGGGTCGAAAGCAGTATCGGCACTTGGAGGGCGATATCACCACAGACATTGATTTTGATCTGGAGCCGCCGTATGTCCCCAAACAGGTTGAAAACGACGGTTCTGAGCACGGAGGCTCGGGAACCAGCACTCCTGCGCTCAAGGACGACCTTCTGGCTCGAGTCAACGGCTCTCTGGTGTTGAAACGAATCCTCAAGCTGCGCAGAATCGAGTCCGAGATTAGAGAACACATATACCTCGACGACAAGCCGCTGGACGAGCAAATTCTCAAGGTGCAGCCGTTTTTGGACAAGCTGGAAGAATGCAAGATGGAGATCATCCAGATCGGAGGCATGGACAAGGACCTGCATCATCTGCATTACTCACGCGTCATGCGAATGCTTCTGCAGCCGTTTCTGGGCCGTCTGGACCCCTCTTCGGATCTGTTCCGCAAATGTGTGACTGCCACGGAAGACATGATCAAGATCTTCAAGGAGTACTTTTGGAACTCCCACCGGGGTTTCACCATCTCTTCCATCCACACCATCTTCGTCTGTGGTCTGACACTACTGTACTCGCTGTGGCTGTCTAAGCATCACTTTCCCATTCACATTCTGGACGGAATTCGAGACTGCTCAGTGACTCTAGCAATCATGAGCGCTCGGACCAAGCTGGCTCGAGGCTACAGAGACACGTTTGAGAATATGACAAAGAGTACCCTGAACTTCCTCATTTCCAACGGAGCCAGCGGTTGCATAAACGAGAGGGTTCTCAAGTGTGACGGAGAGGGATGTGGTGAAGGCGAAGCTTCTGCTGCCACAGCTCCCGTGACGGCAGCCTCTCCCGTGGGACAGTACTCGGAGCTGCACCCCAGCTACGATGTACGAGTGAAGCGAGAGCAGGTGACTGATGCTCCCAAGCCTGTTGTGACGGCTGCAGTTCTGGAGGAGCCTGCGCCGGCCATTGACTACTTTATGAACAACATCAACGACCGGCCGCCGCTTCCGAACATTCCGAACACGGACTTTTACTACTACGACGACGACATGCAGAACGTGGTGCAGGATATCAGTTCGTGGGCTCGGCAGACCAACGAGATTGAGGTGTTTGAAAACGGCACCGCTAACGCCCAAGTCAACTCTGGGCTGTGGAGACAGCTTGACTATGGCTTCACTTAGGTTATTTATTTGGGTAATGGATTGTATGATTAGCGAACCGAGGTGGCTGCCTGTAGTGACCACTAGCATCCACACTAAAAGGTGGAGAACATGGAAGGGGGTGGAAGTGTGTGGTTATTGGGTGTAGGGTACTTACAGTAGCGTACAGGGGTTGTTTTAGAGATTTGAGATGGTGGAAACATGGACCCGTAAATTCATTATAGTTGTTTCTCTTCTTTTGTTTTTCCAATATTTCCATTACTTCACTTTGGCTTGGAAATTACCACTTATGGACGCCCGTGCATATTCCAAGCACGCCAGAATATTTGTCCCAGGCACTAACATCAGAACACCTCTTGGCAAGTCACCAAACACATGTCTGAACAGTCCAAGGAAAAGGGTGAGTACTAACCAGCACACTCCATCGCTCCGCAAATTCCAACTAACACAGGCAACGCGCTCTTCAAGGCCCAGGAGTACGCCCCAGCAGCTCAGCAATACACTCTCGCCATCGAAGCCCTACCACACCCCGTCTACTACTCCAACCGAGCAGCCTGCTACCTGAAACTCGGAGAGTACGACAAGGCCGCCGCCGACTGCAAGGCCGGTCTCGAGCACGTGTCCGAGTTCCAGAAACCGCAACCACACTCGCCGGAGCTGAAACCAGACACGCCCATCAAACTCTTCTTCAGATGGTCTCAGGCCCTGGAAGATCAACACAACTACGCCGCCGCCATCTACGTGTGCAACTCGGGTCTCAAGACGTACCCCGGTAACGAATCGCTCACCACACAGCTCAAGAAGCTGCAATGGGTCGAAAAGAAGGAAAAGAGAGACATGAAAGAGAAGGCCCTGGCTCCCCAGCCTGTTCCGATCCAGCCAAACCAGACCCGACACACCATTCCCACTCCTGAAGCATCACCAACAATCCAACACATTCCAATCAACGTGGTCGACTCTCTGCCCATCGATCTACTTTCAATCTACAACACTCCCGAAACTACAGACCTACTGGAATCCCCCAAGCTAACAACAACATCCCCTGCTCGCCATACATCATTTCCTACTCAGCTGCCTCTCATGCTGCCCGACTGTCTCAACGCTTACACCCTGGCCCAGCTGCTCAAGTCGCCCCAGAACCAAATGAAGGACGTCCGAACGTATCTGTATAACTACGATCTGACTCAATGGCCTCACATCTTCGGCAGAGGCGGAATCGACGCGGACTTCATCGAAGAAATGTTCAAAGCTATCATCGAGAACTCTGACGGCTCTACAAGACCAAAGGACATTGTGAAGAGCATGAAGAAGTGCGAACGATTCAACATCGCAAACACGTTCGTCCCCAAAGCCCTCAAGACCCAAGTGAATGATATCTGTGGTGAGGACAACTTGTAAGCACAGTAAGCACACGACTAAATTATTTAATACATAATAAAACCATACATTAAATCAATATAGCTAAAGCAATATCTAAACATCAATCTCCTTCTCCGGAAGCTTCCCCAGCGGCAGCCGAGTGTCAGGCAATGGCTGCTGCAGCCCCCGAAGAAACCAAGGCACATAGTTGTCCAGCTCGATCTCAAGGGTATCTTTGAACACAATGGGCAACACAAACAAGGCGGTCATGGCCAGCAGGTTCAGGGTATACAGAATGGCATATCGAGTCACGATTCGCCGCCGAACACGCTTCTGTCGAGTTGAGAAGACAGGCGACCGAATCTGCCGACTGGGTCGAAGCCAAAACAACATCATGGAGTGCCACCTGTCGACAAAGGGAATCAAAATGAGTGGGAACTGAACAAAGAAGAGGGCATGTCCAAGAATGTAGTCCAGAGCATACAGACTGCTCTCGATCTTCTTGCACAGCATCTCTCTCCACGGCTGGGTGAGAATCCTCCATCCTAGACCAGCTGTGAACCACTTGCCAGACCACCACGCCCGATTCGTATGGTCGTGCTTCAACTCCCGACTGAGGAACAACGTGATGATGGTCTTGAAGATAAAGTCTTGGATCAGAGTGCATGAGATGAAACCAAGAAGCGTCACGGCGACGTTCCATCTCTGGAAGAACCACATGAGCTCAAACGCGATCAGATGGTTCAAAACAGCAAAGGTGTGGACGACGGCAGCAAATGTGCCGGGGCCAGCCTTGCAGCAAACAGAGAAGATGGGACCCACAAGACAAGACACTGCGAAGACAATCAGCTCCATGACGATGTTCATGATGATTGGGAACAAGGTGCAGATTGCCAATCGCAACAGTGGATTGCTCGGTGTTCCATTGATCTGCTCATTCTGGTAGTTCATGAACAGATACGGAAGAGTAACGCAACAGGCCGAAAGAAGAGTACCCACAACCTCAGAGAGAAACACGTTGACCAGACTAGGCTTCATCACTCCACGACTGTCGGTCTCAGAAATCTCGTTGAGAGTCTTCTTCTTGTATCCAGTGATCCGGGTTCGAATCAGACGAGTGTACCCAATCCAAGAGGACTTGTGCCACTTTGTGTTACCACGGTTGAGCCATCGGATGAAATTGCGGTAGTCCACAAAATAGTCAACCCAGGCAAACTGGTGAGGGTTGAACAAGAATGGCGAGATGCACAGTGCCACAGCAGTCACCCAGAACCACAGGAGGGCCACTCTCCACATGGTGGTACTAATCACGATCATGATAAGCAATGAGATGGCACCAAAGTAGATGGAAGCTGTGGCAAATCGCGAGTAGAGCGTCACAAATGGTATCCGAGATGTCGCGAATCCTCGCCCGGTAGAGATGTACCGAGCACCACCAATCGTCAAGTCTTGCAAGAGAGCCTTGGCGTAAATCTGACAGCAGAAGACCTCAAACAGCGGCGACAAGCAGGCCAGATGCTTGGCAAGCCTTGTGGCTGCTCTCAAGAATCCTCTTTCAGTAAACTCCTGGATGAAGAGAGGCACGAAAGACATGAAGAAGACAACGAAAATGGACAGAATGCACCGCTCCAGCCACTCGATGATGGGGACCACATTGGTGCAGCCCTCAGGAACACGAGCAGCAGTGATGGGTGCATCCCTGTCGTACTCACAGATGACCGAAGAGCTGTAGAGCGCAGCAATGTTGATTCCGACAATCAGAAAGAACTCAACCGACATGATGATGAACATGTTGTTGATATGGAACCCAGGATGTGCGTAGTAGAACGACAAGAAACGATCAAGGGGGAGATGGGTACCAAGGTAGTAGTACTCTCGACTCAACATCTGCTCGCCCATACCCGCGCCAATCTTGGTGGAAAAGTTGAGAATTGATCCAAAGCCGAGATCACGACCCTTGCCGCACTGAACGTACTCCGAGTGTTTGATGCGACCACCTCTCATGAGTGCATTCATACCAGCATAAATGTCCTCGTTCAAATGCAAGCCCTTTTGCGCCTTGGAAACACCACCCCGGGTCACCATAAACGTAGCATTGAGATAGTCTGGATGACCGTAGTGAAGCTTGCCACCAATCTTGGACAGCGTGCGGGCAAAGAGGGTACCAAAGGTCTGTTCCTTGCCGGCAGCAATGTCTCCAAGCACGCCAATGTTCTCAGAGAAGATGTACTCACGAGAACCAATGAAAGCCACGGGGTTGGCAAGAGTGTTGGTGTTTTTCTCGTTGGCCTTGGGACTGGCGTAAGGAGAGGCAGGGACGTTGCCGGCTGGGAACTCCTCTAACTCGGCAAGGATGCTTCGGATCTTCAAGCACTCCTCAATGTAGCTGTCCTGGTTGGCGTCCACAAGCTGAATGTACTCTCCTCGATGGAAAATCAGAGCCACGTTTTGGTTGTCACTCTTTCCGTCACCAAGGATGGGGTTGCCAGAGAGTCGGATTCGGTACCGAGGCTTCCGTCTGCCATTGTCGAGGATATCGCTGTCACCGTCAATGAGAGAGGCATAAACGATAGGCTCACGTCCACCCTGACTGGGATCCTCGTCCAGGTAGGCCACCTGCAGCTCGGGGTGCATCTTGAGGAGGTACTCCAGGTTCTCGGTCTCCTGCACATCGAACTTGCTCAATCGCTGCATCGAAACAAGAAGTCTGAACTTTCGACGAGAAATCATGTCGAGATGCTGGTTGAAGACCCGGGTATCGTTCTGGCAATGATGAAGAAGCTCCGGGTTCTCCACGTTGTACAGCAGCTTGATGGCCCTGGAGTAGTTCATGAAGCCACAGACGGTCCGGTAAAGAGTCTGGCATCTCAGCGAAGCCCAGATTCGAGTTCGCATCTGGTTCTCGGGAGAAGAAAACTTGAAACCAACGCAGTAGTATGGCAGATTGTCGTACTTGCCACTCTTCTGATCCCGCTTGTGATTGACCTCTGGAACGTTGAGAAATCCATCCTCCCCTCCATCCTTCATCTCCTGGTAGCTGCCCTGGACCTCCTCGCCTTCATTGTTGTGCATGAAGTCGTGCATCAGCTTCGAGTCGCACACAAAGTTGTCCCACTCGTTGGCGTGTAGCTGTTTGAGGTACTCCAGCAACGTGACACGGGAGTTTTCACCGTCCTCCTTGATGATCTCCTTCAGCGACAGCAGAATCTTTTCGTTGTAGTGGGGAACGAGAACAGTGAAAGTGGGCATCTCATCAATGACGTAGTTGTCTGGAATAGGGGTGGCCAGCGACTGAGCAAAGAAAGAAAGGCGGCGCTCACCCTCGGTTTGAGAGTCAAAGACAGAGTTGTGAAACGACTGATCCTCCTGAGAAGCAAAGTACTTGGGCTCTGACAACACACACATGCCCTGCCCGTCAATCTCCTGCTGGTATGCCAACCTGTGAGCATGCTCCTGAGAAATGATATGCTCGCGATACAGCGAGGTTATGATGGAATTCCAGACTTGTGACACCAGGTAACTCTTCTTGTATCTGTTAGAGGGCAGATGAGAGGTCGAAAGGATCTTGGAGTAGATCCGTTTCGGCAGCCGCGAGAACGTGTTGCGCCAAGGAGTCCAGAGAGTGCCACCGAGATAGACGGATCGTATCACAGAGAAAGTGGTGTTGAAGATGATGTACCAGAGATAGGTGTCGAGGAAAAACAGAGTCAGCTCCGTCACAAACATGCATCCAAGCACAAATAATGGCTGGTACTTGCAGAGGATCTTGCCAACGTACTCAGCACCAACGCAGTTGTCATACTCGACCAGCCTCAGCTCTCGTGTGGGGTCCTTGAGAGAGAGAATCATGAAAAAGTAAGACTCAATGTACTTGGCAACAAAGACGCATACCCACAGGCCATACGACATCCACCTATCATTTCCCTTGAGGGGAGGAAACGACGAGGCAAAGAATTTCGTAGGGAGCTGGCGACGATTGAACTTGTCCTTGGGGAAGAACGAGAACAAGCTCTTGAGTGGTGTGAAGGCCAAGTAGAGCACTGAGACAAAGGCAATGACCAGTTGGATGATGGACATCATCAGTGCTTGGCCATCCTCCTCAGTCCGAGAGTACCAGTACAACACAAACACGGGAGGTGCAGCATTGAGAATGGTCACCAGAAACAAACAGAACAGCCGATAGGCCACTCTCTCCCGCCCAGGCCACCTCATGGGCACAAACACAGCCTCCCCCATAACAGCAACCAGACAGATCACTGGTGCAAGAATTCCTCCCATTCCGACGACAGAGATTCTCACGTGAGCTGGGGGCAAATTGTCCAGCTCCTGAGAGTAATTCTCAGTGTAGAGAGACGGCGTGTTGAAGGCCGTATAGAACCAAAAGACGCAAAAGTGGATGATCCAGATTCGGTGAAAGTTGACGGCCAAATGCATCCACGACCGAGATTCATGGTACGTCTTGTAGAAACATGTGGTCCAGTCAACTGTGGGAAGAGCGCTGTATCTCTCTGTGGCCGCCATCTCCAAGATGCGGGCTCCCCCATTTTTCAGCTTGATTCGGAAGAGACCCTGTCGGTACCAAAACAGCTGATTGATATCGTCGTAGCCGATCACGTCCTTGTGATCGCGCTCACGATCGATAAACTTGCCCTCGAAGTTCTCGTACCGCTGGTTTCGATAGAACGAATAGAGGGGTGTGATGATAGTGTCTAGGAAGACACCGTCCTCCAAGTCAGGGGCAGTCGCAAAGCTGGTGGAGTAGCAAAAGTCCCGTGCACAGTTGTACAGGAAACAGAGACACTCAGGCATGAATCTTACCTGGTTTGCTTCACCCCACATGAGCAGATACAGAGCAATGTCCATCATCTGGTTCTTGGGGGTCATTGTCGCCATGTGGTTCTTCCAGTTCCGGTTGCTGTGTTCGTACGAAAAGTTTGCATTGTCTTCGTTCCATACGGTATCGGTAGCGACCATGCGGCGACCGGCCTTGGTCAACTTGCCGGAGTAGTCGACGTTTTTGCCTCCGATCTTGTCTGTGATGTCCATCTGGGAGGCAAAGTACCACTTCCGGTAGTTTGAGTGCTCTCCACCAATGTAGTCTGCGTGTAGGGTGAGCAGGGCATCATTGTAGGACATTCGGGACGACCGGGAGTCCAGAAGACACATGAAGTGGTCACGCATGTTTCGCATGCTCTGCACCTGGAAGCCGAACTTGGCCTGGAGAAGATCGAACACCTCCACGACCTCGTAGAGGTTGATGGGAATCACAATCTGTGGGTGGGGCACCCAGTCGAAGTACGTCTCGAACAGGTGTTTGTGATGCTCGTCCTTGTACTCGAGGGGGATGTTGCCGGACCCAATCTCCTCAGGGAACAGAGCCATTCTGTATCGCACCTGTGGAGACACGAAGCCTGACATTTCCTGATCGTAGGGAGCAGATTTCTGGTTGTATGGTGCAGACATCTTTCCTGTGGTGAAGGCCGGGGGTCCATGCTCGTACTTTTGGTGGTCAGGCGGGACGCTGTGAAGTCCTCCGTCGCCCTGGAGGTCGGGAGCTACTCCGGGGTTGACGAGTGCCTCGTCCTTCTCGCGGACCCAGTCTACGGAAGATTCGACTGCCGCCAGTGAGGAGGTGCGAGCCATGCGCATGGTAGAGGCATTGTCGCCGTAGTCGTAGTAGGAGTCGTACGAGTCGTCGTCGGTGGTGGTGTAGGGGCCATCGGTGGCGGCGTTTTCGGTGATGTGGCCCTCTGTGGTGTAGTCTTCGGAGAAGTCCGAGCTGGGGTTGTCGTAGGACGCCACGCTGTGACTGCTCTCCGAGTACATTGACCGCATAGTAGCCCTTCGAGACATCTGTGTTAGTAGGGTGATGGGTGGTGTGGTATCTTCGCAAACATAAGCCTGAGAGGGGTGTGGAATCACTGGCGATTCGGTATGTACATACCTTGGTATCTCTTGGTAGAAGCTCTAATCAAGGGGATATCTGATGGTATCTCTCAGGGGGGTATCTAGTGTGGTGTCGAATGTAGAAGCAGAGGGGTGGTTGTAAAAAAGAATTAGGTGGAAGGTGAGGTCAGGTAATGTCACACACGAGACGAAACAACACAGATGCATCTTTAATTTGTAAGCGTGTTGCCTCAGTAACCTTATATGGGACGGACGAATACAGGTGTCTTGAATTGGTTGTTATGGCGTGAACGAGAAGACCATGGACAACGACCAATGTATTGCACGAACGAAGTACTTGCGGTCAATAGACACTTGATCAAATGACTGCTATAGGGGGAGGTTCACGTACAGCAGACTAGAGATGGATCAGGACTGACACGGCTGGTTCGTGGTTAAAATTAGTTGGGAGGTAGTTGAAGAATAACTTCCAATGGGTAACGTGTCGGCTCAACAGTTTCCTGTATATATTCAGATTTTGAGGCCTCAATCACAAGCTCAAGTTACACTGCTTTCGCGTTACAATGAGAAGCAGTCCCTAATAACACAGGTTCGACATGTGCGGTGTTATTCTCGTACGAGTGTAGCGTACAAGTGCAACCCTACTGTACAACGGTGCTCAGAAAGTGTGATACCTGTGGATCATTAAGGCGGCTGGGGATTCTAAAGATTTATTTCAGCTAGAGACGTATCTAGTAAGCCGGCTTGTATGGGTACTGCTTCTACAGCCAATACTATACTTGTCCAGCTACAGTACTTGTAGATGCCTTATATGCTGGGCTAAAATACGGCGTGTCTCGTTCGCTCTTCCGGACATCGGCTAAATTTCCTGTCTTTCAAACACCTTAGTCTCCCTCGTTTTCCCCGCATCTATAACCACCATCTATGATCACGTATAGACCACCTGGGCTGGTTCAAACCCATGATCTCCACCGTCGTATTTTCTGCATGAGTCCCCCCAAGTTCAGGGAAGGTCTAGAGACTCGAGGAATGCCGATATCGAAAAAATGAGAACACTTTTCTGTACCGTAACATAGATACTGGGAGCTCAGTAGAGTGCTCTGATTTTCTCCAGAGTCACTGTGGCCCGTTTTTGAAGGGGGTCAAAACACCACCCCTTCACGTGCGGCTCATTAATTCCCGGCCCACCTTAAATCTGAGCGACTCCATGAGATTGGATAATTGAGGACAAATGACCATTGAACCCACGTTGTAGTCATCCTGAAGGTGTAAACGTACTACCATTTGAAAGAGGAACTTCTCGCGGGTGTTTAGATACCTTTCTGGTGGTCTTACCATCAACGTAGCACGGAAAAACGCGGGACGCGGTTGGAAAGGTCTGGACCCCGATACCCAGCGCTCATCGGATTGGACACGTGTCCACTGCACTATGACGACATGGGAGAACGTATTTCAAACGGTTCACGTAATCAGATCGTCTCGGAGTGTGTATCGGCATATACGACCGGCTCAATACGAGCCCCTAAACTTGAAAAAATGTACATTGCGAAACGTAATTGTGGGCGTCAAACACGAACCATGAGAAAGAGGTACAGCTACTTGTAGGCAGGTGTAGAAGTCGTTAGCATCATCGGATAAATATGACTGTATCTGTGGTACTGTTTCTTTTTGGCTAACATCGTCTCACTTACAATAAGACCACCTCCCTTGTATCGTTCAACTGCATAGGGGCATGCACCCTGTTTCAGCCCCTTAAGCCGCATTTTTTTTTACCATACAACATGGCCCGATGTGTGGTTTGAGGCCGGGGGAGCCCCATAGCGTATTTTATGGCTGTCTGCTTTGAAGACACGTGTTGAGGAGCATAGATCTGAGTCACGTGATTGGTAATCCGGGGAAACTGTGCGCTTCTAGAATACATTGGCTCTTGTCTCTCCACACGTCCGACCAAGACGGACTAACACGGATGTAACATGTTTTCCTGTAACGTCACATTGGGAATACTACGCTGGTGAAAAATGAAACTCTACTTACCCCATACAGGTGGACCGCGAACCTTGATAAGAAGGTCAAGTAGGAATAGTTGGACAAAGCAGCATTAGGTTTGAGGTTGAGAGAGCAGGGGGGGTGGCTTTAAGTGGATGGAAGTGGGACTAGTCGGCGATGAAGAGGCATGTATCATTTTCCAACGTATATCTCAATTATTTGACATCTTTTCTCCTCCTCAAAACCCCCCACAACAGCTTTTATACCCTCTGGCCATACAATCAAACGTTCAACTTTGTTCGCCGTTTGACCAATAAAGTTACTTGACGCGCCATAGGTTTCTCTCCCAACCATAGTCTTTGTCGCGTGCGTGGTGCTACTGTTGCATTGGAGTGTGACTACGACACTAACCCCAGATGTTACCATAGTTTTGGTTGAGCGGGTATATATCAAGCTGTCCAAGCCGTCCGTCATTTGCTCTCGCCAGTTTGTGCATCTTTCCCCCCACAACCCACACCACAACTCAACGCTAGCCATGATCCCTCAACTGTTTCCTTCCTCCGACCAGGGCTGTGCCTACGTTGCCCAGCTGGTGATTGACCGAATCGCCGCCTTCAACCCGACCGAAGAGCGACCGTTTGTGCTCGGTCTCCCCACAGGCTCGTCTCCCGAGGGCGTTTACCGACGACTGGTGGAGGCCCACAAGAAGGGAGTGTCGTTCCGAAACGTGGTCACCTTCAACATGGACGAGTACTGCGGCCTGGCGCCCACAAACGACCAGTCCTACCACTACTTCATGTACCACCACTTTTTCTCTCACGTGGACATCCCCGAGAAAAACATTCACATCCTCAACGGCCAGTCGGACAACTTTGAGCAGGAATGCGCCAACTACGAGGCCACCATTGCATCTTTCGGCGGAATCAACCTCTTCCTGGCAGGCGTCGGGGTCGAGGGTCACATTGCCTTCAACGAAAAGGGCTCCACACGAGAGTCTCGAACCCGACAGGTTTTTCTGGACGAAAGCACCATCCGAGTGAACTCGCGATTCTTCGAGGACCCCTCCCAGGTGCCCCGATCCGCTCTTTCCGTCGGCGTTTCGACCGTTCTGGCTGCCCAGGAAGTCATCATTCTGGCCTTTGGTTTTGCCAAGGCCGAGGCCGTCAAGAAGACTCTTCTGGCTGAGGTCTCTTCCGACTGTCCCTCTACTTTTGCACGAGAGCACCTCAACTCTCAGCTCATCATCGATACTGGCTCTGCCTCCACTCTGGGAGCTCTGGCCCAGTCTCTGCCCATGCATGACGGCTCTCCCGTCTTTGAGGAGCTTGCTGCCGTCAAGAGGGTCGAGGCCAAGTGATCGATGCCATATCAGACGTTGGACACCAAAAATAGTAGTGAATGATATTTATTGATTAAATAGGAGTGGGGAAGGGTGAGGGAGCCGGTTCTGTCACGTGACTCCAAGACTCTACGAGTGACTCTGGGGTTAAAGAACGGCCCTTCACTCTACACTGGATCTGCAGTGGTTCAGACCATTCAAATGACAGATGATTGACTCAGTGAGTTGAAAGTGAGGCTCATCTGACCTCGGTGACTCTACTAGAAGCTCTGGTGTTGTTTGCAAACACCGGTGCTGTTTTTTAAATACATCAAAAGGGTTACTTTGAACAACACACCTATTTACAGCCACAACTACGATCAATCATACATTGTGTATGGCTACAACTACGCCCATTTCTAGAATGTCTGTACTTTTAAGTCCAATCTCCAGCTACCAACAGAATCAGCTTGAATTCTCACGTTCATTGATATTATTTTTGTCCTTCACGTGTCATATTGAGTCCTCTTACTCAGCACCAGGACTGCTCAGAGCACGACATCGTACGATATAATTTCGGTAGTGCGAGTGGGAGCCGTGTAAGAAGCGAGTTGGTGCCTCGGATCAATCTTCGGAATCCATTCAGTCGCTTGAAATACCCGTATCAGTCATCAACATCCCTAAATAGACCTCCTCTTTGGCCACCATAACTCCTCCATCTCTCTCTCCTCCTCTCTGTCCCAAAAGGGAAATCAAAGAGGCCGTTTTTAGCCTGGATTAATTTTGGTCATATGCCGTCGATATAAAGGAGTCACGTGACGTACTTGTACCAGTACTTGTACCGTACCAATCCTCGCAGTTGAGACGGTGTACGTAATACTCGTGCGTTTCACTACGTGTCACCACGTGACCTGTGGTCAAGCCTCGCCTAACCCGCTCCAACCTCGGCTAATTTGCTCAGCCTTCGAACGTCCACTTTTGGACGGCTCCCAAAACCCTAACCCGGACACCTGATAGCGCCGTTTAATACGAGTGTAATTTCGGCCAGCGAATCACGTCGGTTCGATTCTGGTCATTTTAAGCGCCGAATATGGAGTTCCAGTAGCACCTGATCACGTGAGCGCAGCTCTGGGCTAGACTGTGTGTCTTTATCGTGCTACTTTGCCGCTACCAGCTACACTGTAGCCACCTGGTACGCTTCCAGCTCGTATAACTATACAGTGTTTGTATTGGCTGTAGTATGAGACGGGTGTGAATTAATAACTGGCAGCCATGCTGGTGTGGCAGAAATAATACCGGTACCGAACGAAGGAAAAAATTGGACCCTGCCGTAACTCGTACCAGTAGCAGTGCTTGCAACCGGTGCCAGCACCATGTACCGCCCTTACCCTCCATTCCACTGCTTGGTACAAGTGTCTGTTTGAAGCAAGAGTAGGCGATAAACTTGGGGTGCAGGACTCGTGCCTAAGGGGACGTGTGATATAAGCCTCCAAGAAGCCTCCAAGAAGGGTGGTCTTTGTTAACGAAGGAAGTTAATTGGTGTGGGTACCTCAACAGCTGGTAATAGTTCAAACTTGATTTCTTCCACACATTCACATTCAACACCTGACACATCGCAATAGCGACGACCAAGAACACAAACAGCATTTCCGCCATCACCACAATCGCCACCGCCACCGCCTGAGATTCAACAGCTCTCGGCTCGTACACAGTTCCGGTCTTCAGATCATCATCTGGTGCCTCAGCGATAGCGACATTGACAGCATAACCACATTGACAGTGTCATCAACGGTCTGACCAATACTTTCAACAGTGACACAACCACTGACACGAGCGCTGGCACTAAGCCTCCACTCCCTCCCCTCCTTCCACCCCAAGATAACCACCCAACTCTCGCCCATGATCTACCTACCACAACTCCTCCTAAGAGGCAAGAAGCTGGGGCTGGTGTCGTCACACTTTTCCTTCTCGGCGGGCCTGAGAACGCTGTCGTCCAAACGACGCTTCGGCACCCAGCCCCTGCTCTACAAAGAAAGCCCCGTGTGCGAGGCTCCACATATGCCCGGGCCAACGCCATACGAGCTGCGAGACGATCTGCTGCGTCTACGGCGGCTCAAATCCGAAGCAGGACTCGACGTGGACCCCGTGATCGAACTGCCGGCCAAAGAGACCAAAGAAAAGCCGCCAGCGGACAAGAACGACAAGGACAAGGTGGCTATTGGAAGCGCCATGAACCAGGCTGCTCCCCGGGCCGAAGGGACCTCCATGCCCATTGACAACGCTGGAGTCAAGAATGGAGGCGCCGCGTCCGGAGAAGTTGCAGATGCAGGGCTGTTTGGAGCCGTGGGTCTGGACTGTTCGGGAATCACAGACAACACCACTCTGGACAAGGAGCTCAACAAGTACAAGGAGGAAGAGGCTCGAGACGTGCGGTACTACCAGTACTTCAACACCTACCAGGTGTTTGATGAGCTCAAGGAAGGTGGCTTTGACGACGAGCAGGCCCATCAGATGGTGGGAATCATTGGAGACATGGTCAAGGACAAGATTGGCGACATTCTCGAAAACTACTTCCCCATGCTGGACTCGGACAACGAAGCGTACCTGTTTGAAGCTGCTTGTTCCGAGCTGCGAACAGAAGTGCAAAAGATGCGAGAAGCTGACGTGAACGAACGACAGCTGGAAATCGACTCGTTCCAGAAGGACATGGAGGAGTTCGAGCAGGATGTCAACTCGCTGCTGATCGATATGCGAAACAACATTGACATTCTGCTGAGTGAACGAAAGAACGAGAACGACGAGGTCCTAAAACACACAGATATCCGAATCCAGGAAGTCAACAACAGCATTGTGGTTGACGCCAACCATCGTATGAAGCCCGTCATCGAAGAGTTCCGATGGGTGCTGATGCGAAACGGCCTGGTTCTCATCTTTTCCGTGGCGGTCATGCTACTGGGAACCCTGTATCTGTGGCGAGTCAAGACCAAGTATTTGGAGGAGGAGAAACGGCGGGCCGACGAGGTGGATCTCAACAAGACGGACCTGGAAAAGTCCATGGAGGACCGAATGCGAGACCACGAGCCCATTGTCGATTATCTGCTCAATTCCAACGATACCCCTAGCAAGGTTGTGCGTTAGAAGAGCGATATGAACCGGGAGAAGACAACTTCCCTTTCTTAAAACAAACACCTAACTTATAACATGTTCTCGCTTGGCTGAGAGAGGACATTCCCGTTGCTTGCATTCTTATTTATCTATCCAGATGACCAGGCTAGGTGTAGCTGGTCCGCTAGCAACGGTGTATAGACCAATAGACTACTGACTGATGACGATGGTGACTGGTATGCAGATTGAGGGTCTGGAGTATTCGATATACAATGTCGATATAGATACGAGCCGAGTAGACCCAGAGTAGTCACTCCCGCTGTACAAGCAGCTCTGCAGGTATCTGTTTAGCTGAACTGGAGGCCTTAGTGGAGCAGATTTCGTAGGGTTCCCTTCTCTCGTCCAACAAGAGTTGGTCTGTGTACCAGTTGAGGTGTCTACAAGTAGTGTGCAGTTCACCGTGTCAGTCAGCACTTCCTATTTGACTCTTCTGGCATGGCTAAAAGACACCCTCGGTTGTTTGTAAACGTCGAGCGCCGCTTAGTTAGCGGCACAGTTCCACTCATCGTCCTCTGGTCATTCCAAGACTGAGAATGTCCCTTTTCGGAATGCACTGAAATTTCAGGTGTCGGTCAACATGTCCTTCGGTATAAATGTTTGTAGAGAGACATCTCGAAGAGCTGGTGGGTGGTGACATTGAAACAAATAAAAAACACAGCTACCTTTCGACTCACCATCTTGTGCTGGTTCGAGCAGTGCGATAATGGGGATATACGAGTTCTTTCCTTCCACGCGTCTTCAACTCTGAAGCTTGGTACAACTACAAGTACAAGTAGCCAATGCTGACTGTAAGAATAGTACATCTAGATTGGTCAATCCGCGAGGAATGGCTGAAGTCCGTATTTGATCGTCCTCGCCCGTGTAATCAATGATCGGCTCCTTTCGTCTGGTGGTTGCTTCACGTATAGTTGAGGGCGTGTTCAGAGGAGAGAAAAAGCAACGGTGTCGAGGGAAGCATGGACTAATTGTCCCTGTGTGCATTCTAAGGGGGTTTATTTGCGAATCTTTCGTTTGCGTCGTCTAAACTGAATTGTCGTGCCGCTATCTGGGCCACTGACTATCACTGACAATCTCGGACCGACCCCATCCACTTGAACCTCCTTTGGTTGCTACATTCCACTGATTTACTTAAGCTTAGAGAATGTTGGTTAGGGATACTGCAAGGAGCAACCCATTTGATTGGGGAGTGTAACGCGGATCCCGTTTGCAATGAGCAACCTGGGTTGCTGTTCTGGCTGTCTCCAATTTGCAACCATTAGGTAAGAGACAGTGGCTTACAATTGAAACGGGTGGTTCCTTTTGTAAGACTTTTGAGACACTGCAAAGTGTTCGGAGTGCTTGGTTAGTGAGACAGCATGTAGGCCGTGTACCATGAAATAATATAGGTCAGAACCGCCAAAATAATATGGATCAGAACTACCAAAATATGGGCTAGACACGCGTAGAACGTGCTGTTGCTACGGTGGTATTATCAGAGACGTGAGAAGGTACGCACTCCGTGCACACTCCTGCGTAGACCGTGGCTATATATAGAGCGGTGGACGCGGTGTGTATGGAGGGGGTGTATGAAAGGGTGTGTAACCGTGCCTGGCACATACCGGTGGGAACCCGATGAAACATTGCCACATATTCAGAAATGAATGTACAAGAACTGGTACAGGTACAGTATTCGCCTAGGTTAGTTCCAGCCATCCACACAGCACCAGCCTGACGTCCTCTATTGCGCTTTGCCGGATCCGTCAATAACGCCGTCTGGCGGATAGTATGTACGGTGCAAGTACGAAGACACGTGTCCGAGAGAAGGGCTTATGTAATGAACGACAGGACGACACACTTCACCTGCCCAAGCAATGTCACCGACTACAAGTATAAGGTGCCCACTTTGAGAGCATAAGCAGATATCCAAAGTTGGTGGGTGCTGTGGATGGTTAACCTTGGAGGAATGGGGGGTTCACCTGCGTCAATTTTGACAGTGGAGCATGTATACAATCTACTGGTACAGTGCTTGTAGCCAAAGACATCATCTCTAAGTCGCTAAGTCGCTAAGTCGCTAAGTCGCTAAATCACCACTGTACCACTGTCGACACTCGGGCTCATGGGACATGCACATGATCGCCCATTGTTAGCAGGGCAAGGTTTGCCAAAGTTCGACCAAAGTTTGGCTTCTAGGTTGTGGCGTGGAATGAGAAGACGTCTCCGTAGGCTAAGGTATTTTAGCGATGGCCAGGCGAGCCAGGGAAGCAATGGAAGAGGAAGCGAGAAGTTAAGTGGAAAAAGGGAAAAGAAGAAAAAGCAAGCTCAGCAGACCAGAATTGATTGGTACGTTTCAGCTGACCGGTATGTGTTACGTAGGCTGGCACCCACCATTGACGGCTGGTGAATTACTACATACCAGTCCATCCAATACGACGTGAAACATCAATCTTTTTCTATCACTAAATTTTCACTCATCCTCGAATTCTATCCAAGCAATGTCAGAGCAGTAACTATGAACTTATTGCAAATATCGCTCTTGTGTGAACGTTCGTTCCGGATGAGAGAGGTATGGAAGGTATGCAGGTTGAGGATGAGAGGGGAGGGCAAAAGAGGAGATGGTGACTTGTGAATCTTCAATAGTGGCATGTTTCAGCACAAGTGAAAACGGCATGTGACCATTCGTATCACCTCTCCATCGCCACACCACCCCCATATTATCCACTCCCGCGCTGCCGTGTCTCAAAAGACAAGTCCCCACATTCCAGCTTATCGCTTGACGCTGGCATTGTCTGGCATTGTACGGTTGCGATTATGCTGGAGTGCTGCCTGGAGCGAGCTTATTCGGCCAAAGGCAAAACGGCAACGTGCGACTGGGACGCGACTCTGCATTCCATAGGGTTAGGGCACTCCTGAAGCGGATGGGTGGGGCGAGAAGACCGTATGAACGAGACCTTTTGGCGCCGTCAATTTCGAGAGGCACGTTGTAAAGCGTTTGTACCAGCATAGAGAGCGTGTCTGGTTGCAGTGGGTTACCCCTCTGGCACCTCCAACTGACGCGCTCATCACGTTGAAGCCGTTCTAAAGCAAGCAATGGGAGAGAGACTGCACTGAAATATTATCCCATGGTCGAGGTGTAGAAAGAACGGTTAGCTACGATGCTGGCGGAGGTGGATAATAATTACCAGGATGGAAAATATTGAGAATTGGCCAGATACGAACAATGCTCCGAGGGTTGAAACACGGACAGTGCCAAATGGCTCAAATATGGACAATGCCAAATACGTCTGTTTCCGTTAAACTCGATCCTCAGGGCCGGCTGTAGGTTCCCGTTGACAAGGTGGAGGTGAAGGAGAAGAGGAGTTTGGGGAGCTACCTACAGGAGTTTTGATATGTTAAGGAGGTATTGGTATACGGAAAACTGTGGTAGATTGCAATAAGTAGTTCCACATATTGCAAGCCGCATCCGTCGCCGACTCCTCACCGATGAGGCAGAGCGCGTGTGTGGATATTGGGTGCTGAATATTGTACCAGCACGAACACATAGGGAGTGCTTGCTAGGAGTATGTGCTCGTAGGAGTACGGCGTAATGTAAAGCATACAAGCAGAGCTGAACAGGCCACCGAACGCACCATTCGAAGACTGACTGCCTAGATTGCCTCACGGATTGCCTCACGAGGCTTGCTCACATGTTGCCATTGTTCACACCTGGGAATTTCTCTGGCGATCTCCAATTTGTCAGACCGTTGCATTTGCCTCATCCGGGTGATCCTCAGAGGGTATGTAGATCAGCAGCAGTGGGTATCGTAGTTCAGTATGTAGCGGTGGTTATTCGAATTGCGCGAGTGCGAGTGCGAGTACGAGTACATACGGCATCATTACCAGACTCGTACTGATACAATTACTGATGCTGACACTCCCCTCCTGCTCACGGACATTCGCTTCGCTCACGTCTAAGTTTCCTCCCCGCGTGTCACTGTCAAACCGGCACACAATGATCTCTTTTTTCCGCACCTCCTGGAGGATCACAATGCAGCAAGGTGGCCAGTGTTACGTTACAGAGGTGGGGAATGTGGGAGTACAAGCCAAGGACGTAGAGACCTCAAGTAGCCCTCTTAAGCACTATTATCCACGTCATCAATCAATTTCCTTTCACATTTCACACACCAGCAATGTTCTCGATTGCTACTTGCCCTTTTCCTCCCACTTCACTGCTCGCTTTTTTGCCCACCGGAAGCTTCTCCTCACGCGTGGGTTTTCGCGATTCTGGGTGAACCGTAACCTTGTGCCAAACCTTCGGCACAACTCTATGCACATGACGCGGTAGTTGGAATGGGAGCTTCGGTACAAGCCCAAACTCTTTCTCTTTGTTGGCTGCGCCCGAATTCGGATTTTCAAGCTGACGTCTAATCTCACCAGCTCATCTCTACTCTTTCAATCCAAGTACATACTCATTCTCACACATACACGACATTGACACGACCCGTCAGCCAGATTCGAAATCCCCCTTGAACACGGTCTCCAGACACTTTTAGGACGTTGCCGACGACTCGAAACGTTGCCACTCTTGACACGCCCAAATTCTCCTCGCAAACTCGCAGCAAACCGATTGTGAGGTCGAACACTGGGATTTGACGGACACAGACGACACAAGCGATAACTCGACGAGACGACTGCTCCAGACACAAGCGCGCACTTACAAGAGCACTCACAAGCACACTCACACACACTCATTCACACTCGTTCCTTCACTGTCTCAATAGCGCCCCACAGACAGTCAGACAGGACCACACGCCTCAGAGCAAAGACAACTGAACACGACAAGGAGGAGGTCACCGACGGTCTCTCCACCCCCTACCCATTTCAGTTCTCACGTACTCGGCTCACTAATTTACCGGTACGGCTTTGTGTTCCTATTCTAATCACTCACCCTCTATTTCTCTCTTACCACACACCACACTCCACCCTACACAATGGACGAAGGTATCACCCCCATCAAGTACAACACATCGGCGCTGCCAACGCTCAACTCCAACCTGCTCAAGTCGCTGAGCTCGGTCCACCTGCCGCCGCCACCCTCCACTCGCGCCATGTCGTCACGTACGTCCTCTTCGAAGATGTACTGCTACACGCCCGAGTCTAGCCAGGGCAAGCAGCAGCGTTTCAACCAGGGACAGCAGCAGCAGCAGCAGCAGCAGCAGCAACAGAGCGCAGGAGACTTCTCGCCCCACCTTGGCGAAGTCAACCTGTCCATGACAAACGTCATGTACACGCCTCCGTCGTCGCAGCAGCGGTTTGTCAACACCAGCCAAAAGCAGCAGCAGCAGCAACACAACGCCCAGCAGCCCTACTTCACGCCCACCGTGCCCCAGTCCATGCGGTACAAGGTGGTGGACAAGGAAAACGTGCCGCTGTACTCGCCGGACCTCAAGGCCTCCACCAAGCCGCCCCAGCCCTTCTTCTGTGTCGACAACAGCAGCAGCAAGGACTCCAGTGCGTCGCCCGTGGACGCGGCGCCCGCCAAGCTGCGGATCCCCGAGCCCAACGAGTTCCCCGAGATTGTCGACGAGGGCACCAAGCCGCCCTTTTCCTACGCACAGCTCATCGGCATGGCCATTTTGCGGTCGCCCAACCGGAAGCTCACGCTGTCGCAGATCTACGAGTGGATCAACACCACCTTCAAGTGGTACTCGCAGCAGAAGAGCGGCTGGCAAAACAGCATTCGGCACAACCTGTCGCTCAACAAGGCGTTCAAGAAGCAGGAGCGGCCCAAGAGCGATCCCGGCAAGGGCAACTACTGGCTGATCGAGCCCGGCATGGAGCAGCAGTTCCTCAAGGAGCGGATCAACAAGAAGCCCGCTCCGCAGCAGGAGTCTCGGTACTCGCGTGAGGCCATGTCTCGTTCCAACAGCGACTCCATGGCGCAAGGCTCCTTTGGCGACTCCTCGCAGCATGGCCCTCCCCCCAGCCAGTTCATGGGCGTCATGTCTCCCTTCAAGCCGAACGGAGGTGTTCAGGGCCAGGGCCAGGGCCAGGGCCAGATTCCCATGCAGATGCCCACGCCGACGGGACATGTCGTGCAGCGGCAGCAGCAGCAGCAGCAACGTCAGCAGCAGGCTCAGCAGCAGGCTCAGCAGCAGGCCCAACGAGCACAACAGCATCACCAGCAGCAGCAGCAGCAGCAGCACTCACAGCATCATCATCAGCATCATCCACAGCACCAGGGCCAGGGTTTGGGCCATGGCCTAGGCCAGAGCGCGCCGTTGCACGGGACCATGACGCACAGCGACTTTTCGCAGGCGTTCCCCCACTCGCACTCGGCCATGGCCCACGGGCTGGAGCTCCATGCAGCCATGCACAACCCCAACCTGCAGTCGCCGCTGCGGCTCAAGAAGCCCGATGACAGCACCGACGATGAGGAGGACGAGACGTCGAGCAGCCGCGACGGCCCCACCAGCAGCAGCAACACCAGCGGCAGCATGGGAGGCGAGCCCACCACGGACGCCATTCTGCTGCAAACGCCGCAGCGAGGCTCTGTGCTGGACCAGCTGCGAACGCCCGAGAAGAGCACCCCTGGCAAGCGACGGGGAGCCGGCAATCTGGGCTCCTCCAGTGACTCGGACTCCCACTCGGGAGGCGACGGGGCCAGTGATCTGCGGCCCACGGCGCTGGCTCGGTCCGTGAGCGAGCAGTCGTACCCGTTTGCGACTCCGGTGCGAAAGTCTCTGGGTCTCGACTCGCTCAAGCACTTCTCCACCACCTCGCTGTCGCTGGACTCGCCGACTCGAGGCAAGCATTCGCTGGACGATCTGGACATGTACCCCATGACCCACAGCGCCAAGCGACGCATGCTCAACAGCGGCCGCGCGGCCCACATGCTCGGCGGAGGCGTCAGCCTGGGCACTCTCAAGCTCGACGCCCAGTCCCAGTCCATGATGCCCCCCACCTCGTGGTCCTCCGGCACGTCGTTTGGCTACTCGTCCATGACCGAGTTTTCGTTCGGCCGGTACGGCAACTCCCCCGTCCGGGGTGGTGGCTCCTCTGGCTCTGGCTCCTCTGGCTCTGGCAGCAACGCTCTCAGCGCCGTGGGCTCGGCTGCTCTGTCTGCTGCCGCCGCGCTTTCTCCAGTTCGTAACGGAGGCCTCACCCTGGCCCCTCTAACCCCCGCTACCACGCTGGCGCCTCCCGTGTCGAACCTTCCGTCGTTCACGTCGCCTCGGTTCCGCTCGCCTCTGCACAAGTCTGTTCTGTCGGGCTCGCCTCGAGGCTCTCTGATGGGTCCTCCCGTGACTTCGCGGGAGCTGGACGATCTGGCACATTCGCCGTCGTCGCGACGTGTGCAGGCCTTGCTGGACGAGGACGACCACATTTCCCGAGCGTGCTTCGGGTCTCCGGGCAAGCGGGCTGCTCGGTCGCAGCAGTTTCTCGACCACTCCGTGCTGTTCGAGCACTCTGGCGACCACGTGGACGTCTTTGGCGTGGACGTGTGCCAGGTGGTGCGACGGGCGGTCGAGAACGGCGGCTCCGACGGCGGCAAGGGCGATTCTCCCGGGTCTGGAAGCTGGGATTCTATTGATTTTCGACGAATGATTATTGAGGAGGGGATCCGTCTGGACAGTCCCATCAAGACTCAGGACGGGTACCGAATCGGGCTTTCTCCGTCGCGACTGCGGCGGTAAGAGAAGATGAGTCAGCACGGCTTTGCTTCTCTCGAGAGCCTCCCCTCTCTCACACATCAGACCCCTTTTCTATTTATTGTGACATTATGCACAGGCAGGTAATTTATGAGTATATTAACATATTAACATGTATTAATTGTGGTTGTAGTTGAGTTGTGGAAACAGGCACAATGTGTCACAGGTCGTATTTCTGAGACAGTCGACTGTCTTGAGTGTTCAAAGGTGTTGCGATGTGTTACTGAAAGCATGCACCCCCACAAGAACTTTTGCTTAACAAAAGTCTCAACGAAGCTAACTAGAGTACGTACAGCACTTGAGCAACGTTCAAAGAGCCTATATTTGTGGTGACAACTGTGGTGACAACAGCGTTCATGTAATGTGGGTTGCGTATCGTCCCTCTGTATTGCTCTTGGTGGATTTACCGGATTTCCAGATCGAACATTTGTCTTTGCCCTTGGCTAGACTGGATTTCAACTTTGGGTTCGGGGTCGCTTTTGAGGCTTTACAAAGGACACTCAATTAGGTCCCTGCAAGGGCCCCTGCAAAGGTAAGACGGCTCATGACCATCAGCCAGCCTTTCATAAACACGCCCCAAATAGCCACGACACGTCTTTTTACACGCCACATTCATACACCCCGTGATCCGCTCTAGTCCATCATTCAAAGTCACATTCCCCCTGACACGTCCCTTTGCAGCTGAGACGCATTCTAACGTACCACCGGTATTACGAGAAGGATATATTCCACACACCAAACCAGTACAGCACCACACCAGCTCTCTCGGTCTCTCGGTCTCTCACAATGGGAATGATTTGGAACAATCGCCTGGTGCTGGCGCTCTCGCTCCTGCTGCGTCTGCATCTCGCCATCTCGCCGTCGTACATCCATCCGGACGAGCACTTTCAGGGCCCCGAGTACGCCCTAGGAAACCTCTTTGGCTGGGCCCATGAGACCACGTGGGAGTTCCGCGGAGACAGTCCGATTCGCAGCTTTGTGCCGCTGTGGATTCTGTACACGGCTCCGCTGAGCGTTCTCAACTTTCTGTGGAAGGGCCAATTGTCGCCCAGAGAAGCGTACTGGTTCATCCGAGCAGGACACGCGTTGGCATACTGGATTCTGGGAGACATGGCACTGGACCGATTGAGCGACAGCAAAAAAAGCAAGACCAAGACGCTGTATCTCGTGGGCTGCTCGTACGTCACGTGGTCGTTCCAGAGCCACACCTTCTCCAACTCGACAGAAACCCTGCTGGTGCTGTGGTGTCTGGTGATCATCAAGGAGAGCCAGCAACGCCACTCAATGCATCATCAACGCGTCCACAAGTTCATGGACGCCGGTCTGCTGGGTCTACTGACTGTGCTTGGAACCTGGAACCGCGTCACCTTCCCTCTCTGGCTCATTGTCCCCGGCTTGACCTATCTGCGAAAGTACCTCATCCACAACCTTTTGTCGCTGGTCTTTCTCGTCGGAAGCGTCGCTCTCACGGCCTACTTTGTCATCCACGTCGACTCGGTGCACTACGGTCTCGACTGGACCATCACTCCCCTCAATTCGTTCCTGTACAATTCGCAGGGCGACAATCTGGCCCAACACGGGCTTCACAACAGACTCACCCACATCGTGAGCAACCTACCGGTTCTACTGGGGCCTTTTGTTATTCTTCTGAGAACCCCCTCACATTACTGGAAGTCTCTGCAGTTCCAGAGCGCCATCAGCGGTGTCTTCTTTCTCTCCTTGTTCCCCCACCAGGAAGCCAGATTCCTCATGCCGGCCGTACCTCTCTTGATTTCGTGCTACGACGTCAACGCCGTTTCCAAACGGTTCGCCCCCGCAGTCTTCCTCGTGTCCTACGTGTTCAACATCGTCATGGGGTTCCTCATGGGCACTCTCCATCAAGGAGGAGTGGTTCCGGCTCAACATTACCTGTCCAAACACATCGACTCGGGGTCACACACTGTGGTGTACTGGAGAACATACAAACCCCCCACGTGGCTGCTTGGAATCCCCGAGGGTGAACTGGAGATTCTCGATCGAGACCATCCTCTGGGTTCCAACCTTTTCGAACGGGTCAAGAACGAGATTGAAAACATCCAGATCGGCCACAAAAAGACCATGGTCACCGTCCTGGATCTCATGGGATCGTCTCCGGAGTACGTGAACGACGTCTTGGCTGCCCTGGCTCCGATCAACCCTCTGCTGGTTGCACCTGTGGCAGGACTCAAGGAATTGGATCTGCCCGAGTACAAGGAGGTATGGAAGACCCGGTTCCATCTCGGACTCGACCATATCGACGGTCTGGAGAGTCTCGAACCTGGTCTTGTGGTTTTGGAGGTGCTGTAACCAACTGTACCTCCATCATATTTATTGAATCTCAGCAATTAATGTACATAATCAAGTGGCTACTAGCTAGCTACAAGAACCGTACTGTAGTGTAATTGATTCGGGTGTGGTATTTATTATTGAACTATCTATCTCACATTCATCTATAATGCTTAAACCAGAGTGGAATGGGTACTCATCTGAATAAGACCATCGTCAGCTACATTGTTAACGTAGCGAAAGTCAAAGACAAACGGCTCCTCAATCACTCGGCCTATTCTCTCCTCCGTGGCCTTCTTGATACTGGCGGCCTTGTAAGCAATCACCTTGAGATATCGCTCAGAGTACGCCCATGCGTTGAGTTCCGAATCAATACTGTTGATTTGGGATGGAGGCAGGGTGTCTATTTCTAGGGTTTCTAGATCCATCAGCAACGTGCAATTATCTGAGCACAGCATGACGAATTTATGCAGAGTCACGTCGGCCACCAGGCGAGCGGTTTCAAAGTTCCATCCTTGAAGAACGACATGGCCAACAAGATAGACAGATGAGTCGTCCTGGTAGAGAACCGACAAGACGAGGTTGTCGTACAACACCACAAGAAAAGGCCCACACACTGTGAACTTCTTTCGTCCGTGTTGTTCTCCAAACGAGTAGACTCCATTCTGGTGCACCACATGCAAGTGTGAGTCGTCTGTCAGCAGAGCGAGAGATCCCACAGTGTGCAGGGCAGAGTGTGCGGGGACCTCCTTTGGCTGTCGATGGGGAAGAGTAGACATGTCCACAAAGAAGAACTTGTTCTTGGAGTCTCCAGAGATAGCCTTGACGGTGAGATGGTCGTCTGTTTGGGCGATGAAGGAGGCTTCGAACGGTAGCACCACCTGGCCAAGTGGGGTGTCGTATTCGTATCTCCAGCCCTTTTCCCCGTCTCCCGTGATGGAGAACTCTGGACGGGCAGTTTCACAGACTCCTATCTGGTCAGACATGTTGAGGGTGATGATGACTCCATTATGGTGCATTTGGATGCGATTATGAAGGATTTTGCAGCGGAAGTTGCGGGCGACCACGTCCGAGGCGATGACGCTGAGACGTTTGTTCTGGTCCGTCTTTTTGCCCTCTCTTTCCATCTTTGTGTTGAGATGGCTTCGTTTGATGAGATCCCCTCGTCGGAAACGGCTCGGGAGTCGGCCTCCTTCCGCCAGCTCGTACATGAAATGCAGGTTGTGGTAGTCCATGGGCGTCACGACTCGTTGGAGACGTCTTAAGGTGCCTCTCCATGACCCGTGGCCATACTGAGGGGAGATCCATTGGCACAGGTTTCGACACCGATGAGCAAAGAGCGCTTCGTCCAGAAACCGCGACGACGTAATCTCTCTGATTTCCGAACAACTGGCTTCTAGGGCAAGAAGGCTTTTGGTGTCGAGATGATAACACACCATGGTGATGATTTCTGGCGGCAGAGATAGTGACATGGTGTGGGTGTGTGTGGTAGCTGTTGTTGTTGTGGTTGTTGTGGTCATGCTTTTTCCCGTGTCTGTGCGTTTGTGTGTCGTTCAAGATGCTGCTTTCCCCCGAATGGTGTTCCTACCAGTGTCACCAGAGTTGCACCGTGCTGTGGCTACTCTAACAACATGTGAATACTCCCGCATGTATAGCGCATGATAAGAGGTGGTATATAGAGTTCTGCTTGGGAGCAACCAAAAAACGACCCTGAAACGAAATGGACAGGAGTAAGAGGGGTATTAGGGGTGAGGGGAGATGAAGAAGGACTAGGTGGGACATCAGTCACGTGACAAGCCGAACCGTGGCTTTTATTCGTCTCTCTCCACCCTTGAAACGTGGCAAAGCTTCCACAGTATGTACCCCCCCTCCTATAGCGTCGTGTCTCATTAGCTTGGATTCACTTAACGCTGTTGGCGCTAATGTGAAAAATTAGCTTACCGCCACATGCTATAATTACATCCAGTATCTACGATTCTCGCCTCAGTGTTTTTAGCAAACGGTCACCTCGGTCTCATTCAGCATTGAGAGCAATGTCAGCTGGCAACATGAGGCATTACGACTCACGTGAGCACGGTCACGAGGACACTTTTCACATGCAGGCCACACCAAAGACGTTCAGTAGCAATTTTAGGTTATCGCTCATCGAAAAAAAAGACACCTCAAAACCGGCTGGTGTCAGATAGCCAAACATGCAGATGTCTTGTCGCTGTTGTAAGGGACAAAAAAATCAACCGATCAATACTCCGATACGGGGAATCGAACCCCGGTCTCCACGGTTCTCAAGATGAGAGCGTGATGTGATAGCCCCTACACTATATCGGAAATTTCGTGATTTTGGGGAAAACGTGGACATGTCTTGGTGAAGTTTTCCGCCACACTCCCGCGAAAATACGCCGATTTTTGGCGTTTTGAAGGCATGAGGGTGTTCCTGAGTAGTGAAAGAGATGTCTGTAAAGTTTTCGCCTCTCAATTCGCTCTCCTTCACTTTATATGTCTTGTTGTGGAGGAAGCAGGTTTGACAAATACTGCTAAAGCTGTATAAGGGGTCACGTGATTCATGGACACACTTGATACGACAGCCACAGACCTTTATGTACACTTCAGACTGTCTTTAGTACAGTGGTATATTCCTGTGGGACATCCTCAATACGTCTCTACTACTTACAGCTCGGCAGCTCTCATGCAAATGTCTATTATAAATACAGCCTAGAACGCCAGTCTAGCCTGACGATCTCCCTTGCCCTTGCCCTTGGGCTTCACCACCTTGAGAGGCTTGGGCTCGGGTCTACTGGCCTTGCTCAACTCCACAGCCACATGCCAGTCACTATGCTCCATCTCCTCATCGATGGGATACTTCTTGTCGCACTTTTCGCACTTAAACGTGTCAATGTACTCGTCCATCTCGTCGTCACTGAAAACAAACAGAGAAGACGAGTTGTAGTCGTCAGCTGACGATTTCCTCTTGACCTCGGGTCTGGGCTCCTCGGACTGCTGCTGCTTGTTTGAATTGTCATCACCCTCCTTTTTCTCCTTGGGCTTTCTGGCAAAGAACTGCGTGATATCTTTGCCGGAGCCCTCCTTCTTCTCCTTGGGCTTGTTGTTCCAAAGTGTGTTGACTTGCTGAGTCTTGACACGCTCCTCAACAGCCTTCTCTCGAGCCTCACTGGTGATTGTCTTGAAAAAATGACCAATGGAAGCGCCTGCCGGAAGATCGACAAAGCCAGTCACAGACAGAGAAAGCATGGAAATGGGATAGGCGTCGTTTTCGGGCTCATTCTCAATCTGTTTGAGCAGCTTAACTCCAGCGGCAAACAGCTCCTCCTTCAGCTTATTGGTGTGAACCAAAGGTAGGTCTTGTTGTCGCGACCGTTTGACCATGGGCTTGAACCGAGCGTGTTGCAAAGACACAGTTTTGGGCCGCCTGCAAGTGCCCAGTTCCTTCTCGTGCTCCACAATTCGCATGGCCAGTTCTCCGGCAAACACAACCAGCCATAGTTCCGCCTCCTTTCGATCCTTCAGAGGAACTCGGGCAAAGTTCTTGGCTGAAAGCATGGACTTGAGCTCGATTCGCGTCTTGAGGCCTCTATACAGACTTCCTCGGGCCAGCAAGTACACCTTCTCGGTGAGAGATGCATTTTGCAAATTTTGTTGTAACTGCTGTTTGGACATGGCCTGGATCTGAGTGATGTTATCCTTACTCTCCTTGTCCAGACCCAGTTTCTCCAAAACCTCATCTCCAAGCTTTCCTCCCATTCCTCCAATGTCCGTCAGACTCTTCTTCTTTAAGTAGTTGTAAAGAGCTCCGGCTCTGACCACCGTTTGATTGTTGGGCTTGTTTTGGGCACTGGCTAGCTTGGCCACGCTTCTGCAGCGAGCAACACCGGCCGAACAGGTGTATTTAAGCTCCTCATGGACTCGTTCTCGCATCTGTTTGGTGATTCGAGCGCCAAACATGAGAACTAGGTCGTCCCAGTCCGTCACCAGGGCATCATCATGGACTCTGATCTCTGGATCGAAACGAGAGGTGTCTGTGACGATCTCCAGCACTCCCAGTCCGTCCCAATTGTGTCCTCTGATCTTGAGTTCGTGTGCTCGAGGAGGAGCAGGCAGAAAGTTGTCCAGATCGTTATCCAGAAGCTGTAGTTGCGGAAACGCAATCATGATCTCATTGAAGATCCGGGGTCCCAGATCCAGATAACTCTCATCAACACTGGCCTTTTCCACCACAGAAGAGTATTGCTTGACGATATTGAGCACCTTCTTTCCAGCCTGTCGATACGGATCCAGAGAGATCTTGTGATCGTCGGCCGAGGGGTTCGGATGGTACTCCCACATGTCTTCTCCCCTCTTGAAAGAAGCAGCATGAGCCATCACCAGATCAGGACACAGCTTCTGGGCCTCCGGAGCTCTCATGTGTCGCGTGATTCCCGAGGCTCGAGCGGCGTAACCCACAGCAATCAGTCCGTCCCATTGTCGACACGCCACCGGAGTGTCTGGAGGAAGTCCCAGTCGAACCTGTTCCACCTGGGCAAAGAAGGCGTCCATGTCCAGATGGACTATGCATGCCATGGGCGAGTCGAACGACTTTTCCGGGTTCTTGAGATTGTAGAGATTGCGGTACGTGAACCTGCTCATTGCCGTGGCGCAGCTGTGTTTCTCGAAATCAAACGTCTTTTTCGCGTTTCCAATTTATCCAAATCATATGCATGCACGTACTGTACACATAATTTAATTCAATCATCGATCTCCAACTCTATTGAAGGTGGGCAGGGAATCGAGGGTTGCAAGCGGTCATTTTGATAGGTAAATATAGGGGTTTTTGGTGTCAAAATAATTAGGAATGGCTCGAGACAATGATTCTTACTTTTTCGCTCGGTTATGGACTTCACAAGATCGAAATTCGTGATTTACGCTTACTCAGAAATTTCACGTGACTCAAACAACATCCATAATACCACCTCATCCCAGCCAACCACAATACCCCATTTTATTTCACCCCAACCACTTCGAGCTACTTGTACATCACAGGTCCCCCGTTCCTCAGTTCCCCGCTTACATAAGCCATGCTCACAACATACCAAAGTCTATTTCTAGGTCCAGGTGCAGGTAGGGTTCAGTTTACCCGGCCTAACCTCCCAACGCTATATAAGAATATGTTAAAATTCTCTTCCTACTTCATACAACACAACACGATACGTGAGTACCCAAAACTACACCCAGGATGGCCATCTCTCCGGATGGACCGCCGTTGTCAATGATGAACCTTTGTCGCCCCAATCTTATTATCTTTATTTTCATGGTGATACGACTCCTAGCCAAAAGGAATATCTGAAATTGAACACAATCTCGGTTGATATTTGATGATCCAAACTAACCCAGCCCTCCGAAAGATTCTTCCTTGTGATGACTCCAACAATGTGTTGATGACTGTGTCGACACTCCCCGTGATACCCTCTACAATTAATTTATTATCTTCTCTACGTTCCAAGTGAGTACCTGAACCAACCGCCGGTTGACATTGCACTGATGATCTAATCATGCTAATCATGAACAACATTGATTAAAAAACGATTTTCACCTTTCCACTGATCTTGCCAACACATCTTTGTGCGTCCTTTGGATATAATCTAACCCAGGTGTCTTATATAGAGTAAAAGAACTGATCAACAGACCGTTTCATGACCGATCGTAGACTGATGGTAGCCACATTTTATGACACTGTATGACACTGTAGATTAATAATGACGCTGATACTGTTGACGTTGTTTTAAACCGATGTATAATACTGTAGACCTAGAATGACGAATTCCAGACGTTCCCGTTTTGACACCCTCGTTGGTTAACTCTACTTACGAAATTTGTTAGAGAACAACATCCAGTACCCTATAAGTGTTTGAGAAATGCCACGGCCCTGAAAAGTATACCACTCGATAGAGCGCAGCTGGTTTCATAACAAAAGCGTGACAATCATTGTTTATTTCCACACTGGTGCCCGCATATTCCCTGTTCTCTCACGCACCCACCAATAAGTACACTGTCCTCAGAAGAGATCAGTGATTATAGAAAAGAAACAACATAAAACTGTCACCATCAACCGCATTCTATCAAATGTTTATTGTTAATTTATACTTGTTAGACCTGACACACTCGTCTCGCTTCACTCGTGTCGTTTCGCTCGCGTCTTCGTTACATCATACCCAACGCCTGGATCTTATTTGTCGCAGCAAACATCTTGTTCACCGTTCCTCCCTGGTAGTCACTTCGCTTACTGAGATACTCCTTGAGAATAAACGGCTTGGTCTTACTCAGAGGACCCTCCTTGACCAGCGAATTGACCATGGGCAACTCCGCTGCAAAAATACCGGCCAAGTCGTTCACAATCACAAACGCCTCAGAAAGCTCGGAAATGCCCCAAGAGTTGACCATCTTGGTGTAGTTGGCCATATCCATGCTCAGAACGGACCCGCCGGCCACAGAAACGGTGAACTTCTTGAGATGCTCCAAAAGAGCGTCTCTGAAATCGATGCCGACATGGAACAGAAACTGCTTGAGGGTCTGCTCGATGAGAAAGATAGCACCGGCATCATGCACTTCTGTGAGGAAGGAAATCAGCTCGAGACAAGTGCTGGTGGGCTGATGAGTGGGAGTGTCTTCCTTGGGCAGAAAGTCTCGCTTCTTCTGCTTACTGAGCAGAACCGTGACTCGGGCAGACACAATATCCAGAGTCACCTGCAGAATCGCGTTGATCTTCTCCTCGCACTTGGTAAAAAAGTTGTTGGTCTGCATGACAATGTACCGTCGTCCTTGACCGTGAGAGTCGGTCAGAGGAACAATCACAGAATTGATGACCACGGACATGAGACGAATGGCGGTCAGAACCCGTCGAATCGTCTTGAGATGCACAAAACTGATGGTCTTGAGGTCACGGGACACAATGGCATCATCCAGACCAGTCTCGATGTAGCTCTTGCCGACAGACTCAATCATTAGATCGTGTAGAGAGACAACACAGTCGTTGATCTCGTTCTGATGGGCCAGTTCGAGCACTCGTTGAATACTTTCAGCCAGACACTTGAGACACATTTGAACCACGTCAATCTTGATCTCTCCATCTTCGGGCTCAAGAGGCACAGGGGAGTCGGGAGTGCTGTGTCGCTCGTTTCTGTCTCTGAAGTTTCGCATGAAGTTACCAATGCCCTTGTTGTTGTCTTCATTGTTATCGAGAGAATGGGTGATTCGCCCGAGCAGACCGCCCTCTCTGTGTGTAGACTTCTTTTCGTGAAACTCGGCAAACTTCCACAGAGCTGCAGAAATCAACTCGCTCAGCGACTTCTTCTCGCTCTCAAAGTATCGGTTCTTGTCAATGTGAGGAATGAAGATGTCTGCAAAGTTCTGGTCAAGCAGAGCAGCCAAAGAGTCATGTGTATCGAGGTTCTCCGATGAAAAGAAGTCCTTCAACTTCTTCACCAGACTGGACACCACGTTGTATGCCAGATGTAACGATCGCACGTATGCAAGGGTGCTCATGGCCTCTGCCGAGCTCAGAAACAGCTCGATTCGCTGCTGGATTCGCTGGGCAAAGACTCGCTGTAGGAACACCTGCAGCACAACCACGGGCTCCTTGAAGACACGCTTGATGATCTCGGTTTCGGTGTTGACGACAGATACAACCTCGGCACACAGCTCTTCGGTCACGTGATCGAACTGGGGCTCAGAGTTGTTGGGATCCGCCAATTCCTTGAGAACAGCCTCATCAGGCTCGGAATTGGCAGCCACCACTTTATCCTGAGCAATAAAAAAATCATGCTGGTTGACAAACGCCATAATCACGTTGGTTCCACCGTTGAAGTCCGTCAGTACGTCTGCCGAGTCCTTCATCACCAGCATATCGGCGTTTCTGTATGCTTGATCAAACACATCGAGCAGATCCTTCTCGATCTTTTCGGCAAATTTCTCAATGTCGCTTTGGGCACGTCTGCAGGCCTCCACGGTGTCGATTTTGGACGACAGAATCAACAATTGACGCACATAGGTGGCACATTTCCGCTGGCCACTGGGACCATCCTTCCACATTCTCTCCAGCTCCAAACAACTGCTTTTTTTGACGAACGAGAGATAGCAGTTGATGAGGAAGTGCGAAGCAATGGCCTTTTGATGCTGGCCGGAGATTCGGTCCATTTTGTCGCCCAGAGAAGACGTTTGTTTGCTCACCTCAGCCATCAGTTGCTCCATGTCGGTGTACTCTGAGACTGTTGATTGGACCGACTTTTGCAGATTGAGAACGATTCTCGAGTGTGCTAGTTCGGCCTGATCCACGTCGCCAGACACATCGTTCTCACGTGACGAGACTTGTTCCCGTAATCGCTTCAGCTCGTTAAGGGCAGCTTCAAACGTTCGAATGTAGGGTTTGGGATCGAGAGACTCGAGCGTCGACTCGTTGGCGGGAGCAACATCGCCGTTGTGAGAGAGTTGCTCGACGAGATCTTTGGGGGAAAATCGGCCGAGGAAGTTTTCTTCTTGAAGAAGTTGACGGGTGGAGTCGTCCAAGGCGTAGATGGACACTATGTTAGTAAGGTAAAGAGGGCCATAGGTCCGAGTGGACCCGATAGATGGACATCTGTCAGAGTACGTGGTCACATTGCCAATGTAGTCACTCTGATCCGGACATTGTGGGCCGACAAATCACGCGTACTGAGAGGGCGACTTTTAGGCTACCCCTACTCAGCAATTCAATTGCATCAGCTCAACTCTGGCCAAAGACGGACCGAAAGATGCGGAGATCACGTGACAGGCTGATACCACAAGGAACCCTACGTGACTTCAAGACACGCCATCCAAACCTCTCATTCCATACTCACTGTTGTTGATGTGTTTCAGGTCGTCAGTCTGGTCGTTTTCGTTCTAATATCCGTTGCCTGGGAGACGCAATTTAACTGGTCGAATAGTCGCTGTTGATTGGTTGGATTTGTGGTGCTGAATCCGTTCTTGTGGATGTGCTCCTGCTGCTGTGTCGCGTTTCAGATGATGATGAGCTGTGCATAAGATATCATCATGTCCGGAGATATGCGTGGTTAACCTGAACCCTAGCCCAGGGGAGGTTGGGGGAGGAGGCTGAATGAAAGATGACTTACGGGAGACTGATACAAAAATGGAGGGTATATCTGAAATGAAAAAGATGAGGCAGTCATGGCAATGCGATTTATATGAATATTGGGCTGGCGTAGAGTGGTTTTGACTGAGGCCCTTCTGGAGGAGCTCCAGGGGGGTTGCCAAAGTCTAAGTAAGTCGCACAAAAATCAATAATGCTCTATTTTTTAAATACTAACGAGACGAGGGGTAGCAATCCTTCATGGACGAACCATTGGGACTCCAACCGTTTGAGCTCTTGTTTTGGATCCCATTACTTTCCCTTGGGCTCAATGTACAGCTCCACTCCTCTCTGAGCCTTGTCCATGCCTCCATCATACGCAATCATGAGCTTGGGGTGACCTCGAGACAGGTCGTCAGGAGTAGAATCCTTTCTCAGCAAGTTGCTCAACAGAAGGTACGCCTGGCCCCGGAAGATGGCCCACTGCGAGTTCCAAAATCCCTCCTCGAAATCATCGTGGTTGTCAAAGAAGGTATGGTACAAAGCATCCGAGGCAACCTGCCACCACTCTTGCGACGTAAGCAGAGGCACCACCTGTGCTCTGATCTCCTCACTCCAGGGAGCACTGGTCACCTTGGCCGGCAGGTTCCATCGGAACATCCAGGGATGCTTGTAGGGGAAACACGAGTCGTAACCCGTGTCCAGTCCGTTTCCGAGAATCTGCTTGGTGGTGTCGTTGATGTACCAGTTTCCAGGAGTTCGGTTCATGTTTCGACACAGCCAGTCGACCACCGCGAGCTTCTGGATCTCCAGATTGAGCCACTCGGGGGTGTTCTCCTCACCATTGGCCTTGAAGTACTCAAAGGCAGCAATGGCGTCGTCATCAAGCTCAATCAGAGAGCCCAGCTTGCCCTTGACGGTAGTGACACGTGTCAGGGGGACCACGTTGAAGCCCAACAGAGCATTGAGCACAGATGCAGCAGTCTCACACACGTAGCCCGTTCGGTAGACGGTACAAGGCTTGGTGAAAGGAAGAGGAAGGTAGGAGAGCAGCTCGTAAGACTCCTCCGAACAGGGTCGGAAGAGACCCTCTCGCGCAGAGCCAGAAGGTCCAGCCTGTGACGAGCTAGGCTCAGGGACTACTGTCTCCTCAACCACGCCACCCTCGCTCAGTCCGGAAGGACCTGCCTCCCCAGCTTCCTCCTCATCACTATCATCGTCACTGTCGTCGTCATCTTCGCCTCGTCGCTTCTCCTTCTCTGGCTCAGGGATCACATAGTCGACAGTCTTGTAGGTACCACTGAGCTCGCCTACAGCCATCAGATCAACTGCGGCCTTGCGAAGCTCCAGAAACTCCTGGTTGTCGTGTCTGTGTCGGACGTCAATGTCGCCCAGAATCTCATCACGTGTCTTGGTGTAGGGACTGTTCTGGACGTTGAAGAACAGCGACTGTTTGAGCCGTGTCACAGGGTTGGAGGGCAGCGAGAGCCACGACTTTTTCGGTTGTTCATATGTGGGCAAAGACATGGTGTTTTGAGTGCAGGGGTTTGTAGTCACGTGTTCAGATCGGTCACGTAAATGTTAGATTCGAAGTTGTACCGCAATTCAATATCTTTTTGACCAGGTTTGACTGTGTTGTTGAAAGGACAAGGTGGTGTTTCTGCGATAATGAAATGGGCTCAATTATATTTCGTGTTCGGTAGGTTAAGGTTGCGTTGATAACATTTGGAGGTGCATGATAGAGTCTGTAAGGGGATTATTGGGGGTGGTGATGCGTGGGTCGTGATGCTACCATTAAGCTGGAAATAGTTTTGAGATGCTACAGTAAGAGATCAGGAACAATAAGTTTTATTCAGAAAACAAATCTGAGTAGGATTGGGCGACTTGACAGTGTTTACGTAATCTGTAGAGTTTGGAGGTGTGATACGAATGCGCGAGAATAGCCCCGAAATGTACAGTATTCGGTATCATTGGAGAGCTGTAGAGATTCTATAGCTTGTCAGACCGTTACAATGTCAGTGAGAGTACTTCTGGTGGCTATGAGTGTTGAAAACGATCATTATTGAAGTGCATGTAGTTTGTGGACTACACAAAGGCACATATGGCAATTTAGAGATACAAATCGAGAGCTACAATGCTGAATAATACAATTAAATCATTGGCTTACAATTATGTATCTTCCATCTCCCACAAGATCCATCCTCAAACCAGTCTCTGCCCCTTCGTTAATTGCACATAACCTACGCTATCCCTTTGTGAGTCTAAAACGGTCCTGCGTTGGCGATGTTTTCGAGACGCTGGTGGTTCTTGGTAGAAGAGAGAGATAGACCTGAAAGTGGTACTGGGGGATACGGACGGTAGGGTGATAGAGGCCATATGGATTGCGTTTGACTCCGATTACAGCCCAGCCAGTTGGCTGCTGAAACACGTGTTTTAGGGTGCATAGGAGGTAAAACGTGGGATTGTAGCGTGTCAGGCAGGTGATCTGGGCGATTGGTGGAGTTGCACTTTGCTGATGGACTCTGCTTCCCGAGTTCCCTGTACCCAACCTGACTGTAGCTAAGTGTCGTGGTTTGATAAGGACGTGATATCTTGAACCAGCCGAACCACCAGGGTTGTAAAATGAAAGAAAAGTAGTACAAGTACTTGTAGCTCTGTGCTTTGTGTTCCCGTCAATGAGGGTATACGAAAGATGAAACGAATAGCACCAGTTGAGTTCTTGTCTGCCGTGCAATGGTGAAACTCACGATGCTAAACCGGACTTGAAACTTGGTCTATCGACATGCCCCTGAACACGTGAGATAGAATTTACAGCTTTCCCAAAGGCGACGCTTCTGGTGATGCTTCTTGAAGCTCCTGGAGTTATGTAAACAGATAACAAGTCCTGTTGCATCAAGCTATTGGACAGCTGTAGGATGGTCACCGTTTCTACCTTCAGATGTACCCATGGGTACGCACTGCAACCAACCAACACCTGCAGCATTATTATTCCAGGTAGCATCATCCAAAACCAATATCTACAGGATCTGCCTGTGAGCTACGACTACAAGTGGGCATGAGTTATGTGCACTTGTATGTGAGAATTAATCCTTTGTAGACTGAGTCTGTTTACCAAATGTCACATTCGCTTCCTCTTCCGGCTTGTCATTCGGAATACAACTGAAATCCTAACAATCCAAGCCAAGCCTGGCAATAAAACCATCACTTCCATATCTTGCTCCACCTTCCACTTACTCACCTGATCTTCCACTGTCTCCAATTACCCGACTACCCCACAAGTCCAGCCAAATCCGGCTATTCAGAAAGTCTCTAGTTCAATTTCTGTCGTTTGCAAAGCCGACCAATTTTCGCCCAGCTACATCTGCTGTAATTACTGCTTCTGGACTCCCATACCAGTTCATGCAAGTAGCCAAGTGCCAAAAGGAACTGCAAGAAGGGTCCATCCCAAACCACGCACAGACTACAATGTAACTACAGCAAATCCAACACTACCATTGAACTCTCGCGAGTCTCACCATCTGACACATCCATCTCTTTGCTCCATATGAACTTCTACGAGCCGAATTACCCTCCTCTCTCTTGTCTCGTAGATTATGCACGCTTGCTGCCTGCCATTGCTTGGCTTGCTTTTGTCCAAGAGATAAACCATCGCATTTGGTTCTATTACCTTTCCAAAACAGGCAATTACCCAAGTGACAATGTGGGGAGATATATAGGCGGCTTTCTCTGAACGCCTGAGCACCTTTTTTTGCTTTGTTTAATATTTATTTATTCCGCTTTGTGCTCCTATAGACCCCGGCTGATAGAATATTCGCACATCATTTCATTGTTTAGGTGCCCGTTTGTCTCGTTTGTCTTCGTCTTTGCGTCTTCGGATTTTCATTTCTCACTCACCTTAATTTTTGAAAATCTTTCATCAGCTCTGGAAGGCAAAAGGTGCCATAAATAGCTCTTGGTCGAAGACTTCTCATCTCCTATCCATTTTTAAAGCGGCTGCTAAAATCCGCTGCTCCCAATCCAATACTACATTCCGGGCCCAAAATGTGGGCTAGTGTGCTTACATAAGCATACCCGTAAGAGCGGCCGAATCCGAGCTGTGAAAACACCAATCAATTCGTCCCAGCGAGACGAGTCCAAATATGCTCCCGGCTCTTCAGTATATGCACCACAACACGCAGGAACCCTATCCACAAGACTAAATGTCTTTTGTTTACTTCCCCGGCCGACGCCTACATATGTTACGTCCAGCTGCAAGGGGTGCATACGAACCGCTCCGGAAAATGCAGGCTGATTCGTACGCAGGTTGCCGCCAACGGTGCCAACGCGCTTAGTCAGCGGAAACATGCCCATTTTCGGGCTTTTCAGGACCCCTAAAAGGTCTCATCTATAGGTCTCACATTGCTACTCCGCCCATTGAACGTTCACACGAAAGGCTAGTCTAAAGTGAGAGAGAGTGGCTGGGAGGGTGAAGGAAGTTTATTTGTGTGGTGACATATGTTGATGTTGATGGGTTCGGGGAGAGATACAAGGCTGTGGAGTCTCTCATTGTGGAGCTCTGCCTTGGACAAGCTTATTGCCGTTTTCGGTTTTCCAATGGCCTCCAAACTGCCCCCGTCAGACACACTCGTTTCCTCTGCGCAAATTATTCAAAGTTGCTAAGCTACTGTAGCTGCCCTCACGCTCAACCCAACGCTAGCACCATATATTATACCTTGGTTTAGGATCTTGTCGACGCCAGAGAGTTGTGTTTACCAAGAGAACGCCCCCCAACACACACACACGCATTTCTCTTCCTCGTCGTTCGTTAACAAACCAACCTTCGTTTCTCAAAATGCGCAACTTGACGGACCCCGAAAAAGACGGCAGCGACAACTCGTCCGACAAAAACTCGGCCGACAAGCTCCTCGAAACTAATGTCGAGAGCGTGGACTCGTTCGAAAACCCGTCCACGTCCAACGAGACGCTGGAGCAACAAACGCCTGAGATGCGGACGCCGGCCCAGAGCCCCGGGCTAGGAGGAGCAGACTTGGGAGGCCCCGAAACGCCCTACAACAACTCGCGCAACGTTTCGGAGGGATCCGAGTTCAGCTACGGACCCGGCACACCGTATTTGCCGCGAACACGTCGACATTCCGGCGAACAGCGGTCGTTTGGCTCGTCCAGCGACTCCCTCAAGAAGGACAAGATGGGCACGCCGTCGTTCGACAGATACCCCGTGGCCGCGTCTCTGTCGTCGTATAATATCTCGTTTGAGAAACACCCGCTGATGGCCGAAGACTCGTTCAGCCCATTTGGAGGCTACCCTGTTTCGGTGTTCCCTATCAACATGGACGAGAAGGAAGGAGACGACTATCTGCATAACCCGGACCCGGTGCTGGACCAGGAGATGGACAAAAAGTGCCACAGAATGGACTTCCGGGGAGTCAGCTCGCTGATTGCCTTCATCGCGCTCATTCTGGGCGCCATTGCAGTCTTCATCATCGTTCCGGCTCTCACGTACTCGGGAGTCACGGAACGAATCGACCATCCTGCCGTCGCCCAGGAAGTGGAGGTTCTGTCGGCATACAAATTCCCCCAGCTCAACTTCAGAAAAACCCTCGTCGACCCAGATACCCCCTCGTCGGCCACCTCTCATACCGCCAGAGATGGCTCGACCTGGAACCTCGTGTTTTCCGACGAGTTCAACCTCGAGGGACGAACCTTCTACCCCAAGGACGACCCCTTCTGGACGGCCGTGGACCTGCATTACGCCGCCACCCGAGACCTGGAGTGGTACGACCCGGATGCTGCCATCACTGAAAACGGTACCCTGGTGCTCACTCTGGACGCCTTCAAGAACCACGACCTGTACTACCGGTCGGGCATGGTCCAGTCCTGGAACAAGCTGTGTTTCACCCAGGGCTACATTGAGATTTCGGCCTCGTTGCCTGGCCAGGGACGGTCCCCGGGACTGTGGCCCGGTCTGTGGACTATGGGCAATCTTGGACGGCCTGGCTACCTCAGTACCACCGACGGAGTGTGGCCTTACTCCTACGATTCGTGTGACGCTGGAATCACCCCCAACCAGTCCTCCACCGACGGAATCTCCTTCCTGCCTGGCCAGAGACTCAACAAGTGCACTTGCAAGGGCGAAGACCACCCCAACCCCGGCGTGGGACGAGGAGCTCCGGAGATTGATGCTCTGGAAGGCTCTGTCGACTCGACTCTGCATGTCGGAGTGGCCTCTCAATCGCTGCAGGTCGCGCCCTTTGACATCTGGTACATTCCCGACTACAACTTTGTGGAGATCCACAACTCCAGCATCACTTCCATGAACACCTACGCCGGAGGAATGTTCCAGCAGGCCATTTCAGGAATCACCGTGCTCAACAACGAGTGGTACGAAACCCCCTCTGACGGTTCTGGAGATGATAACAGCTACTTCCAAACGTTTGGGTTCGAGTACACCAACGACGACAACAACGGATACATCCAGTGGCACGTGGGTTCGGACCCCACCTTCACCCTCCACACCTTTGCTCTTGGCCCCAACGGAAACGTTGGTCGACGCCCCATCTCCAAGGAGCCCATGTCCATCATCATGAATCTGGGTATGTCTAATTCGTGGACTTACATTGATTGGCCCAGTCTGAATTTCCCGTCCAAGATGCGAGTCGACTACGTGCGAATCTACCAGCCGGCTGGACAGCAGAGTGTCACTTGTGACCCCCCGGACTTCCCCACTTATGACTACATTGAGAAGCATCGACCTGCGTACGATAATGCCAATTATACGCTGTGGAGCGACGTTGGATTCGATCGGCCGTTGAACACGTTGATGGATGGTTGTAAGTAGTCGGCATGAGTCAGCGTAGCATTATGGGCTACTCGATTCTCATCACTCAAACATTGCTAGCTCTTGCTCTTGCTACTGGTGCCCTTCGGGCATTGGTGTTTTATTTATTTTATGTAATTATAGATTTTTGATTGGAAGAAGACAGCGCGCCTCTGCATGGCTCTAACTGGTTTGGAGTCGAATTCAGCTGCAAGTAGCTCCTGAATACGTCTACGTGGACAGGTGATGGGAAGGATTCGAAAGTATCATGGTAGACGCTACTAACGGTCTGTCACAAATACATTGGCGACCTTCTACGACTTGTTTGGCATCTAAGATTTTCTTGGTAGCAACTGCTCCAGAATGCATACTCTTTGGCATGCGACTGGAGATTCCAAAGACGTTTCTGTTGGTTGTCCAAATATACAGTACCATCTGAAATTGTGAATGGAGCATTACTATACTATTGACAGCTGAAGCTGCCGTGACGCCCGGAGATGTTAACAATTAAGCCATGTAAAGCCAACTAAATCACACTTGCGACTGTATTCGGGAACTCTGATACCTCCAGATTGTGTATTACACAGTATAGATATCTTTACAGATATTTTAAGAGCTGGACCTCTGCGCAACTCCTGTTATATTTGTTTCTACAATCCAATCACGAGGACAGGAGAATGGAACCTCTAAAGGACTCTCCCTTCAACAATTTCTAACTAATAAGCTTAACTAGAAAACACTGGTGCGTGCAAATGCTGTCCCCATCGAACCGTGGAACAAATGTTACCTTCGGTAAGGCCCCAGTATAATTAAATGATCTCTACACAGCTCCAAACAGTTCCCTTTCTAATCAAACAAGTCACACCTCTACAGAACACTTTTCTTTAGCCTCCAAGAGTCTGCAATCGTCCCCACCTTACCTCATCCAACACAACAGAACCGCATACATCTGCCCTAAGTGAGATGTGATAAACAAACCAAGTGCATCGCTGTAATTAAAGAAGAAGGGAGTATCTTCCGAACCTGCTTTTCCCCTCAGAATCGCAAAATTTTCAAAAAATCGCTATTAGGATAGCGGAGGCCACGTTTTCCTTCAATTTTTGTTAGGAACGGGACCCGGACTTGGGGTGGTTTGACTTGTAATACCGGCGACTTGCCATAGGCAAGTCGACGAGCAATTACCATGATCAGAAGAGTCAATAATCGATATATTACATACTAGAATAACAGGTGTTTATATAATCGCCAGGAACCTTACCCTTAGCGCCACGGCGCTAAGGTGGATAATAGCGCAGGGCTATAGACTGCGGAGAGGCACGCCGCGAGACCAGAATCTCGGAAGGCAGAAGCGAAGAACAGCGGCATGCGTGTTCCACGCATGCTAGCGAGCGAGTCGGGAGAGGCGTAGATCTCTGGAAGAGATCTACAGACGAATGACTAAGCAGCCGTGATCTTAGCAAAGATCGTTTCCTAACATCAGCCCCTCCTAAGACAAAGACGTACCGTTCGAATCAAACACCAAAAGACTTTGTCTGATAAACTCGATAGGAAACGCCAGAACCGGATCCTCATCGCCATGAGGGCGAAACAGAGGAGACGGGACTCACTCGAACAAAACACCATAGCCAATCTCGCCAGAACAGAAGCGCAAGATAGACATCTACTATCAAACCACCAGAAGCAAACAAATTACTGCTGAAGTAGTAGTAGTGGTAGTGGAACGTAACCAGCAGCTGAAGGACATCGAGGCTACTGGAGCTGAAGTTCCAACTGGACACCAATCGTTGGAGTCAACGGTTGACACCAACGAACAGCTCAACAATACATCGACGACATTACCAAGGGCATGGGCGAACAGGCCAACAAGACTTTTGAATTGGTCTTGAAGGTAAGTCAATCGAACAGAAGAGCACAGAAACTAAGTCACTGTCTGTATGGACACAATCATACAAACGAGAAGACAGGCTTAGTCTTCCCCGGGATCCAAGACAACTTGTACAAGAGTCAACAAGACGAGGGAAACCACGGGGAACCGGCAATGACAATGCCACCGAAGCTCTGATCAACGCCACACAGGAGCAAGAACTACCTAGAGTAGGCTGACACAAAGCGAGAGAACCACGAGCACGCAGCAAGCGGTACAGGAGCGAAATACAACGGCTGATGACAAACATCGAGGGGCGGAGCACGAAGTACGAAGCACGAAGCAACGGAGTCACGAAAGACGAAGTGACGGAAGCAGATAACGAGTACCAATGGGTACGAGGGACAGAGCACCGGGAAGCAGTGCAGAAGAGGGAGAGCAGGGGGAGAGAGCAAAACGATGGTGACGAACTTCGAGACAGACAGTCAGGAACATATCCACGAAAGCGAGCACGAAGAGCGCGACTCAGCAGGGACAGACACAGACAAACACGAGTGGCTAAGGACACCACCATGAACCAGAAGAAGCACTGAAGTGTGGCAAAAGCACGTACAGAGTCACAGATCACCAGCAAGGGTACCAGCATCAACATCGGCGTTAATACTAGCATCAGCCTGTCGTCGCATCAACAGCGACGAGGTCACGACCGCGTCGGACCAAAGGCGACGACAACGGGGACGACCAAGGCGACATCACGGAGACGTCGAAACACCAGTGTGCCGCAGGCAGCAGCTAACGCTCAGGAATGAACACGGAGTCAAAGACTTCATTCCTTCCATCCTCCCCCAAGATGACGACGTCATCTTAACAAAACAGTAACAACAGTAGCTACCATTCGAATACTCACGAAAACATGTCGGAAAGTGAAATGCCCACAACCAGCGACGGGCTAGCTGAGAAACGGACGATCACACTTGAACAAAGTCAGTCATACGAAACCAACGGAGAAATCACCGAAGAGTAACCACACAGACCAACGATTGGTAACCACACCGACCGAAGATTGATAACACACACGAGGTATATCAACGAAAATGGAGAAGGGGCTGAATCCATTGAAAACGAGGCAGGCACAACTGTCGGGAAGACAGATCAAGGCTGTAGTAGTGACTCGATAGCCACCTGAAACAAGAAACAAAACTCACCAGGCTGGCCCTGAGGCTCAGCTGCAAAATGGGGGGCCCACAAAGGCCGTCGCCCCCTCCGAAACACTGTTACTACTGTACACACCTCCAATGGGTACGAGGCGGTGAAGCTAGGTCAGGAATGACCACCTGGACAGACAGTCATCGACCAGGTCAGTGAAACGGGGCGAATCCATAGGGGATGCTTAGAAGATAAGCATGAGGTGACGATGTGTCGATGTGAGACGCAGGGAGAAACGAACGCGTCCAGAGAACGACACACAAAACGAAGTGCAGAGATAACTCTAACTCGAATAAGAATGGACACGAAATCCAATCTCTGAGCAGCTTACTGCTTGACGAGCACTCGAGCATGATAGCAGGCGTGAGATCGACAGGATCACGCACCACTCACTGTTGAACTAAGGTGGCGACTGAGGGAGCCAATCGTCACAGACGAGATGACCAAAGATGAGTCATCGACACCAAGTATCGGAGATACTGACGATTGCAGCCTGATGCCACAGCGACTGGAGCCTGCCCACGAGAGGACTAAGCGACGACAGTGGAAGCGACTTAACGGAGTTCAACAGCGAAGGCACCTTGATGAGCTAGCCAGTTCATTAAGCTGTCTACCTCACCAAGGTGAATGGTCGGCGGGCCCCGGCGGCTATCAGCTGCAACAACAATGGCAACGTGAACACCAGGGCAACTACTCGAACACATCGAGCCACCAACCATGCAGGCCCGCCCTGCACACAGGCAGCCTGGGGACGGGAGACACACTCCTCAAGTGCCGAAGGGAACACTTACTGAGAGACGAAGGGTGCACTCACTGAGAGACGAATGGGAGACTCACTCACCAAGAGACGAAGGGATCGGAGACGGACTCCTCGAGTGCCCAAGAGATCGGATGACACTCTTGTGGATCGGACTGATCCACACTGACAGACGCTTGACTGGTCTGAGGATACTTGACTGGTCCACGGTAGACCTCAACGATATCCATGACTGGTAGCAAGGCTCTGGTCAACCCATGACCAGACAACGAGCCTTGAACCTCGCAGTGGGAGATACGAGCTGGTAACCACCAGGCTCCACACTGCCGTGAGTGCCAGGACTCACCGGACTATGCCTGCAGATGACAGGGATTAGTCCAACCCACCAACAGGGTGATCGAGAGTAAGACGGTAACTTCGATAGCAGGCTGATAGCCATCAGCCATCCTTCCCGCCTTACACACTCTGAGAGACGGTGAGAACCACTAGCGACACGACTAGTGTTGATGTCCATCGACACCACCTTCCCACCTCACACCTCTCGAGAGTACTCACACACATCCTCCACTCCTCACTCAGCCCTCACTCTCACCTCCCCTTTTTCAGGAGGCAGAGGCTTAGTGACGTGCCCCGAGGCGACTGCGATGGCAGCATAACCTCGTCTGAGAGCACTCAGCACACCCATGAGAGACTCGTCCACACTCGCCTCTACCCACACCAGCTCCCCCTAAAAAAATTCCTGGGGGTTCAGGCAACAGCTCCCTAGGAGTCGTTACAATGACGATGGCAGGGCAGAAGCGGGACGTTGGCGGTGAGGAGTTTGTTGCTCGTTGGAAGTCAGTGACCACATGACAGGTTCCTACACCCGGATCGCATAAGCAACAAAGCATCGCTACCATGTGTTAGGAACGGGACCCGGACTTGGGGTGGTTTGACTTGTAATACCGGCGACTTGCCATAGGCAAGTCGACGAGCAATTACCATGATCAGAAGAGTCAATAATCGATATATTACATACTAGAATAACAGGTGTTTATATAATCGCCAGGAACCTTACCCTTAGCGCCACGGCGCTAAGGTGGATAATAGCGCAGGGCTATAGACTGCGGAGAGTCACGCCGCGAGACCAGAATCTCGGAAGGCAGAAGCGAAGAACAGCGGCATGCGTGTTCCACGCATGCTAGCGAGCGAGTCGGGAGAGGCGTAGATCTCTGGAAGAGATCTACAGACGAATGACTAAGCAGCCGTGATCTTAGCAAAGATCGTTTCCTAACAATTTTCAACTTTTGGGCGTCTGGTGTAGTTGGTTATCACATGCGCTTAGCATGCGCGAGGTCCCCGGTTCGATTCCGGTGTCGTCCACTTTTTTTGCTCCCCTCTGACAAAGGCGCTGGCTTCATTTTTGGACCGCAAATACTTGAATATTGGTGTGTTCGTACATGCCCACATTTCCGACCTGCAAGTTGACAAAACTTTTCATCTCGCTTAATCCATGTGCCAAGCCCCCAATCAGGTGCTTGGCACCTCCCGAATTACCACGAATAGTAAAACTTTTCGGGCTGTTTTTTTTCAACAGCCTCGGCTGAAATATACAAAACACTTCTGTACAACCAAACGGGGCTTGTACGGGATACGGGGACCTCCAAAGTTAACGGCAATTTTCATCTCCGATAAATTAAGCCTCAGAGAAGGCTGCCAACAGAAAGCTTCAGACTTTAGGGACGGCTCTGAAACGACCCCTGAAACCTGCCGTACTCCGAAAACGCACATACAGCGGGAGTTTGCCATACGTGATATGTTTAGTGCTACCGGAACGTGTGTATTATTGCTCCTTTGCCCTGTAGCTAGATGCAGACACGGCTGATGACCGTGCACAAGCAACATACCCAGCACCAAAATGTTGCAGAGCCCTCAAGCGCAATATCAATAGTGTTCGGTAGCCCCACTTCAGCCTCTCTTTATACAAGACCGAAAAACATCTTCAAACCTGGTCGAAGTTCAGTAGCTCCCAGACATACGCATGTCAACATGTGCCCAACCAGCATGGGCAACTGTACAGTGGAAAACGCTGATCGTTGCAACCACCGAGACGATCCGCGGATTAACAGATCGACACTGGATGGGCGCTGGTTTACTCGTTACCCAATCGGGCGTTAATAGATCTAGTCCAATTGCTGGAGAGGTGTATTTGAGATAGAGAACTTAACGGAGTACGAGAAAGTAAACAAGGTGATGGGCAGGAACATGGACTGTCACCAATGTTACACCGTCTTTGGTCTTCAAGCCTTACAGTAGTCTGATATAGATGTCTTCACCACTACTGTTACTCACTATCAATGAAGATACATTAAATATTCTATATGCAAAAAGCTAGACCGTGTTGAGATGGTCGTAGAGATAATAATTATGCGACCCGTACTGCTCACCAACAATCATCTTGACCTGGATCAAAATTCGATCCATTCGATCATAGATCTTGTTGGCAATGGACAGGGCAGAAATGTACTGGAGACCGTCAGAGGTTCGAAGACGCTGGTTGGAAACATCCACATGCTCGTCAATGGCGCCCTCAATGACGTCATCTTGTGCTTGAGCGTTGCCGGCGTCATTGGCGTCATTGACGCCAACCTCGCTCTCGGTGGCCAGGCTGTACAGCTGTCCATCAAGCATCTGGACATGCTCCATCAGAAGATGAGCAGGCGTGATCTCAGGAAGACCAACACCCCGCTCTAGAGCAGATCCAGACATGTAAAGAATGGCAAAGTAGTGAGACATTAGATTTTGATTTCGCCATCCAATACACTTGAGAACGTGAGGGAGCCAGAACGTGGGGTCCTTGAACCGCTTCAGAATGGTGTAGAGATGCTGGTACAGCTCGACAATCTCGCCAAGCAGAGCTATCAGCTCCTTGTATACCGCCGCAGGCCAGGGACCCTGCATTTCGGGCTCGTACTTTAGAATCATGGTGGTTCGTCGAGCTCCCATGAGTTTCATGATGATACCATTGATGTGGGCGGCAATGGGATCGGCCTTGGCGTCAACGACGATTCGAGGATTTCGCATCCTCTCCGCGGCAAAGTGAGACACCTCACAGAAGAGGTTGCCTGTCTCGTGGATGACGGAAGACAGCATCTTTCGAACAGCCTTCTTACCAGTGTAAGGGTGAGGAAGATAGGAGCAGACGGAGCCGATGAGGATACCGCAACAGACTGCGACAAATCGATGCCATGCGACAGTCCAACCAACACCAATGGTAAACAACGCCAGCTGCTGACCGTCGACCCAGGAAATACCCACAACCAGAGTATGCGTAATGACGAGAACAATGGTGGGGATGGGAGAACCAATGGGATGGAACTCTCGGTAGAACTGCAGAGGGATGTAGACGATGCCCATGGTGACTGCATAGCCGTACGAGTTACCATGGCCCTTACCTGTACTAATGTACCAAGCAACCATGGAGATGATAACGGCATAGAAGGTATGCAGGATACGGTTGATGATGTTGTACAGGTTGTCGACAGCCAGCTCAGCCACAGACAGGAACGTCATGACAATCACCCAGTAGAGACGGTTGGAGTAGTACCAGTAATGCGAGTGCTTGAAGAGCGCCGGGAAAGCAGCAATGATGACAAAAATCGAGCCCTTGAGAGGAACCATGTACTTGGTCTGGATCACGTGATGGTAGGTGGATCGGATGAATCCTCCCACAGTGTGACCGACATGTTGTCCGGGCAACGCGTCCGGATCTCGAGTCTCGGCCATGGTGCTCTTGAGAGAAAAGGTGCTCTGCTCAGCCTCGGTTTCGTTGCTGTACTTGGCATCTCCTGCACCGGTGAAAACAGACATTCGGAACTTGCTCATCTGCACGTAGTCGCCGAGACCAGTGACGAAATGGGGCTCGGGCCGCTTGTAGTCCATGTCGATCATCTGATCAACCATGAAGTCCAGGTTGTGCAGAATCTCCTGGAGGTATCCACAGTACAGAGAGCCCTGGAGAACACGCGAAATGAGCACTCCAGCCTCAGCACCGGTGAAAATGGTGTATCGGTCAGCAATAAACTGATCTCGCACCACCTTGTACCTCTCATAGACCTCCACAAGCTGGGCAGCACGTTCCTGTTGCAGAGCAACCCTCTTCTTTCGCATCCAAGGAAGGAAGTAGGCGTAGGTTCGGAAGTGGTTGCATGCATCGGTCCATGAGACCATGGTGTCCAGCAGCTCGGCGACAGAGTCCAGAACAGGACCGGAGATTCGATCGAGAGTCTCCATCACGTGGTCCAGGTCCTCCATAGAGAAGGGAGGCGTGCTGGAGACGGCCTTGCTGGTACCGTCCTCCTGCTCCTGAACCGATGCACGTTTCCACTCGTCCCGCAGAACACCAGCCATGGAGTGCTGGGTCTCAAAGGCACCAACGGGAGCGTAGTCCTTGGGCTTCTTGGACTTCTTGCTGGGCTGGGTTTTGTCGGCTCCAATCACGTAGCTCAGTTGCCGCTCCAAGGTCTCCGTGTCGCCCTTATGGTATTCCAGCACGGCATGTCTGAGGTTTTCCATCGAGTCGTAGAACATGCTGAAACCGCTCATCATGGACGACAGGCGAGAGATTGTAATCTTGGCACTGGGATAGTGCGCCAGAGTGTATCGAGTAATGGTGACTTCCATGGGCATGGACGACTCCATGGCGGACAACACAGGGAAGAGACCTCTGATCTTGAGAACAAGACCCTCGATGGTGTTGAATTTCAGCCACTCGGGCTCGTTGGAAGGTCGAGTCTCAGCCACAAACTTGCGCTGGAACTTGATCAACGAGCTCAGCAGCGCGTACTCCTTCTTGATCATGTCCATGTACTGATGAGACGAGGTGACGGGGCAGATGACTATGGCCACAAACATGTTGAGCGCCAGAGCCAGACCCATAGGCTTCATCATACCGGTTCCAACCTCCTTGGCATCAAACCAGGGAGTGTGAACGGACGAAACAAGAGAGACACAGGCTGCAATCATGCCGGTAATCGCTCCGGGGATGTACACCGGGTGCTTGAACTTGAAGTAGAAATGAATGCAACCGGTGACTCCGAGCCAGAAGGCATAGACTGCAGAGGTGCTACCCTTCATGTAGACGCCCTTGCTAGCGTGATGGTTGAGGCAGGCCATGAGATCAACCTTACTGAGATCAGCGCTACAGAGGCCACGGTTGACCACGTCCTGCATGAAGTCGGTGACGGTCCATCGGTCGTAGAAGTAGGTGTTACTGATTCGCATGGGGATGATGTTTGCGCAGACCCAGCCTGTCATGATGAAGAACATGAGCAGGACGTTGATGACAAACGCCGAGATGATGGACAGCTGGCCCGAGGGCATGACGATGGACATGACGAGCCCGAGGTAGCACGAGGGTCCCAGCCACCGCGCCGACTTGTGGACCACCATGAGAATGATGATTGTGAAGGAGCAGATCCAATCTCGCAGAATGACAATGAAGCCGTCGAGATTGAGATGTTCCGTGAACCACCAGGGGTGGAAGAACCGCCAGAAAAAGTTGTGCTGAGGCGGCCCGGGCGCTCGGTTGGGAAACGATCGTTTGGTTCGGTTGAGCATTTCTCGGCGCGGCGTGGGGTCGTCGACGGTTCTGTGTCGTCGGGGCCGGATCGAAAAGAAGTCTTCGCTGATTCTGCGTGCTAGAGATCGCGGTCGTTGTGCCGGCTTGTCGTCGCCTTCTTCGGGCGACGCTGACTCGCTCTTTTCCATCTCATAGCTATCGTCCTCACCATAGTATTGTTGTGGATGGTGGTGGTGTTCATGGTCGTTGTCGGGGTGGTCAGAAAGCACCCGGTGTGCTTGTGGTTCTTGTGGTTCTTGAGGACCCTGAAACCCTTCTGGTTGTGTGCTTTTTTCCTGGACAGAGTGGTCCTGGGGGTTGTGGTCGAGCTCGAAATCAAACTCGTCTTTTTCTTGACCAGGGTCTGGAACGTGGCCCGGTGTAGTCATCTGGGTTAGTATGGTAGGAGGGGGTTGGTTGTCTTACAGCATTCCTCGTGATAGTAGCCGAGTGTGGTAGCTGCTGTGATCTAGCCTGTTGAAGGGAGAGAGTCTCAGTTGCTTGTAGGTGTTGTGATTGTAAGTAGGTGTTGTGGGTGTCGTGGTTGTGTGACAATAAATGCGTGATGGCTGTAAGGTGGTCGTTTGGGCAGCCGCTTTGTCGAAGTCTCAGGTCGAAGTCTCCAATTCCACTCTTCTAAATCTTCACCACTCCGCACAACAGTCTGCGACAGCACCAACCGCAACAAAGACCCTGCAGCGACGGCGCTGTAAAGACCAGAAGCTGATACTGTGTCGTTGTCGTCTGTGTCCCTGGTCGCACCGGTCACTCCTGCCACCCTGCCCACACTGAGCATGTCGTCACTTGCCTGTTTGCCTGTCGTTTGCCTTTTGTCGCTGCCGTTTCCACACTGTCGTCTTGCCTCTTCACCTCGTTCACCTCAACTCCACACGCACTAATGCAGACCGCTGTACGCCTGTCACCGCCCACAGTCTCAGTTCGTCGGCCCCGCTTGGGCCACCACCTCCATATCCACTCACCGATTTCCTAGACGTTGAAGACAATGTCGAAGAGCCTTGCCAATGTTATATCCGACGGTATATATCTCTCGGTTTGGCTTTGCCATCATATGTATAGCTCCCACTCTATTCATATATCCACCTTGTGCAGCTTAGACTCTCAGGCCTAAAGCTAGCTTGTAAGCTTTGGCTGCAGAAAGTCTCTCAGATCTGCATCCGAAAAAAGCGGAGAGCCCTGAGCCCTGGTGAAAAACGAAGGACGTGAAGAAGTGGAAAAGCTGGAGCCAGAAGAGTAGGTCTGGCTGGAAACTCGAGCATCAAAATATCATCACCAACTGCTCACAACACTATACCAATCTACAATAATACTGCTACACCACGACCATAACCACGACCAAAGCTCCACGTGCGTTTGTCAATTGCGCCCGACACTTACTTTTTCGCTTGAGCACCTCTCCCGCACCTCGCTCGCTCTCGCTGGACATGCTTACTACACGTACCGCCAGTCGCCAGAAGAGCACGGTTGGTCCTGCCCCCGGCTGCTATCAAGGTTCGCGCACTGTAGAAAACGGCGCAGAAAAACCCACAAGCCTTATACGAAGGGATCCGGACAAGTGACGGTTCGATACAAGACATGGATCGAAGAGTCAGGTGAGACTGTGGGGGTGGTTTTGGGGTTCTCCATGTCTCAATGCCTTACTAAGCATTTCGGAGGAAGACTCAGCTACTGTACGTACTGTGCCGGGTGCACCCCCTTTTCATTACTTCTCCTCTTGGGGCTAATTAGCGACTATCATGGCAATCCTCGCCGAGAGTTTGCTTAGTCAAAAGTAGTGGTGTGACGAGGTTGGGCGTAGTGTAAAAAATAGGATAAATTGACTACAATTTTAAAGACCGTTTTGCGACATTTCTGCAGTAAATTTCGTAGTTTTTACTAATTTATTGCGTCCCCGCTACTCATTTCTATTCACTGCCACAGCCGAACGGAATTAAACACTATTATGATCCCAACGAACGATGGTCACGTTTAATTATGGTTCCGCCAGGCTGTATGGGTAATGCCGCAATGGGACAAAGGTAGACAGCAAGAAGCAGTTACGATCTGACAAGAGAGCTGGTGCTGGTGGTTGAGAATGGAGAATGGGGAGTAACTGAAGATGTTGCACATTTGAAGATCGTCAGGTTTGTGAGTTGTGACTTAAGCACAGCACAACACTGTACTCACCACTGATCGCCATGGCCCTCTCCAGAATGTCGGAGCAAGCCTCTCACTTTTGTCCACGGATTCGAGGGGCGGAATTATGATGGCAGCTCTTGTACTGTGCCTCCGTTTTGAAAATGAGTATCAATCGTACTGAACGTCAGTCACGCGCTTCCAATTTGATATTGTCATCATCTGTTATGATCAGAACCAGCTTCGTCATGCTGATATCAAACTGCCCAGTGTCCGGCACCTCAAACCTCTTCTCTCCATCCGATGCCGTTGACGACAGTGCAAACGGTAAATCTATGGTTGGGCATATGATTGTTGGGCTTGACTAAAGATCATGGTCTTATGACTCCATCCAAGATCGGTCCAAGATCGGGTATGTACCACAGTACCGTTCGTCAATACCAGTATACACAAGTACAGTACATACCACTTTCACCACGTCCTCATAATCCTCGTCTCCCGGGCAACCAACTCTCAACCCTTTGCTGCCATTATAACTCCGGTCGTATTCCAGCTGTGGCTTTGGACGCCATCCCTACGTCACTAACGGCTGACGGTGCCAAGATTTCTCGGCGGTATCGCCTCGCTGATATTCTTGGCCTCTCGCTGTGACAGTTGCTTTTTGCGCCTATCTGAGTTTGAGAGTTAATATTGAAAAAATGGACGGGACCGAGAAAAGGGGCGAGGGGGGGCGGTGAGAGTGCAAAAAGTTGAAGGACCGATTGAATCGGCTGCCGTGAACCAACCAAAAGTGCCAGGTTGGTTTTCCGTACACTACAACCCTCGTCTGAAGTCTTCCAGCAACCACCATTTACACTCCAATTCTAATGCTGCCAGCCAGTCGATGAGGAAAGCAAATGCCACTGAAGGGGACCCAAATGCCAAAGTGAAAGCCGGTCCAAAGTAAATGACAAATCGTTGAATTCAAACCTTTGAGAATTAATCTCACGTGACCCAAACCTGCTTATGTGTGTCAAGTTCTGGGTGTTAGCACTCAACAGCCACAGATCTTAGGTACATGTACAGTATGAGTATGCGGACATCATAACTCCGCTAATATCCGCATATATATCCGCAATTCGATATATTCCAATTCATCGACTAACTACTCGCTAAATCCGTAAATCCGCTTTGATAAATCGATTAATTCGGAGAAACCAGCCAATCTTTCTGTTGGTCGCTGTTTCACCTCTTGGTAAGGTCATGATACAATACGCTACAAGTAGCAGCTGGGCTTAGTGCGGTGCCATTTTGGATCCATCACGAGGGTCCATTAGCACCATCTATTTTAGTCGGAGCTCGCGACCTGCGCTATTAATTGAGGGGAAGCAGGCGTTTTGCGGAGCTGTTGGGTAGAGAGGTTTACTTGAGTATTAGTTAAGAATGAAAATAATTTAGGGGTTCATTTTTGAAGTTGCAGAGAAGGTGAAGAATTGATGGGAGTACGAGTGGATAGAGAAGGGGATGTTTTCCAAAAAATCATTCACGACATGTAATATAGTCGATTTGATGCTGTAGGCATCTCCAGATGTACTGGTACTGGTAGAGCCATCCTAGTAATCTGTTGTACACTTAGAACATCAGCCATGATCTTTAAAAGACGACACATGAGCCATTGTATTCAACAGAGCCTACTGCCTGAATCCAACATTGCTTACTTCGTCTGACCAACTTACCGGTACCAGTAAAACTGTGGGACACGGTGAAGTAAAGGTACAAATGAAGACGATAACGAGGAACCTCTTCAATCAGCCCAGCCTACTTCGCCACTCTCAAACATCACTCATTATCATCAAGTATATACAAAAAGGAGTTGCCCAGAACTGCACGTCACAATTCGGGTCAATTGCAGTCAGCCAAGTCGGTTGCAGTAACTTTCAGCCAAATCAGTCAAATCAGTCAAATGCAGTCGGCTCGGTCAGTCGCAGCCATTCGCTACGCTCGCAGCGGTTATGATGTTCGCTACGCTCACATCTTACCCACCCGATGGCACTCCTCCAAAAACCATCCCACCTGCTCGGGATCCATCATAGGCTGGGTTCCATGGCCAAAATTGATGATGTAATTCTGCTTGCCACCTCCGAAACCGGCAATCATCTCCTCGACCTTCTTGGTGATCATTTCTCGCGATCCGTAAATCACACCGGGGTCCAGGTTGCCCTGCAGAGTGACTCGTCGATCGCCCACAACCTTGACGGCCTCAGCAGGGTCCCAGGACGAGTCCAGAGAGATGACGTCGTAGCCCAGGTCGCAGCAGGCGTCCAGAGCGTACCAGGAGTTTCGAGGGAAGAAAACCATGGGCACATCGTGCTCCTTGGGATCATACTCGTCTCCAGCAAGCTCCTTGACACGGGCAGGGACCTTGTCTCGGATCTGCTTGACGTAGGGAAGAGAGTGGAGCTTGAACTCGGCGGGGGTGAGCTCTCCTCCGGTGCTCTCAAACACCTGCAGAATCTGGGCTCCTGCAATCACCTGGTGGGCCAGGTAGTCGACAGCGACGTCGGTGATTCGCTGCAGAACCTCGTGGCACGCCTCGGGGTACTTGTACAGCCACTCCTTGGTCCACTTGTGCATTCGCGAAGAGCCTCCCTCAAGCATGTAAGCCAAAAGAGTGAAGGGAGCTCCCACAAAGCCAAAGAGGGGCACTCGTCCATCGAGCTGCTGACGTGTCAGAGTGATGGCGTCAAGAGACCAGCCCAGACACTCCTTGATGTTGACTTCGCTGCTCTTCTTGAGCCTCTTGATATCGTCAGGAGATCGAAGAGGGTCAGGGAAATGAGGGCCCACCTTGTCCACCATCTCAACAGTCATTCCCAGAGCCTGGGGGATCACCAGAATGTCGTTGAAGATGATAGCCACATCAATGAGCCCTGGGAAATGCTCAATGGGCTGAATAGTGATCTCTGCGGCGATCTTGGGGTCTCGACAAGTCTCGAAAAAATCTCGCTTACCCTTGACCACATGGTACTCGGGGAGGTAACGTCCGGCCTGTCGCATCATCCACACGGGCGGTCGCTCCACCTTTTCGCCTCGAGCAGCTCGCAGAATCAGATCGTTTTTCAGAGCGGGAAACTTGGTCATTTGTGTTTGTTTTTTGGTTGCACTGATCCAGTTGTGGGGATCAGCTTGGTTTTATCATTATTAGCTTAAGGGTTAGGGCGGGAACGAGGGGAGACACATGTGTCTGTTGTTCGGGGCTGGGGAAAGGTTAAGGAGGAGTTATTACTATCGTTGTGATCGGAATGATCAGGAAATACTTAATATTCACTCGGCTAGTCAGTATCTCTTTTACTCGGTGGGTTTAAGGAATGTCGTTCAGAAGCAACATTTCAAATAGCCTTTGATCCAGGGTATGGGTTGCTCCCCGGGGATCTTCACGTGCTGGAGGGGAGTGTGGTAAAGAGGGAGGAGGTGTTTGTTAGTCACGTGGATTGTGGTTGGTTTAGTCACGTGACCAATACACACTATATGACACTTTCGTAATTGTCGTCACGTGATTTCAACACCTCCATTTGTGTCACACCTTCCGATGTATGCTGCACCCTCAAGGTTCATCGATCGGGATTTGATAAAAGATGCAGAATCAGTTCCCCGTACCGGTCACGTGAGTAAGGGGTGATTAGTAAGCGGACGGAAGTGATGGTCCTGTTGCTACGAGCACAAGCGGCCTGCTGTTCTGGTGAAGGCTGAGTTGTGAGTTGGCTAATCGAGGAGTGTTGAATTCTTAGTGTCTTGAGATAAGTATTTTGTCAACAGAATAGTGTTAATTTAGTTGAGACTAGTGAGAGGAGAAATATCTATCAAACTCGTTCAAGTTTGGTTGAATAGGCTTGGGACTTTAATAAAAGTACGATAAAATAGTACTGACTAAGTCTGTGTGCTTATATATTAGAAAATACCCACCCAAAGTGCTCCTTGAACGACCCTCTTATGCCCCATCCTATTGCTCCATCTGTAAACTCTATCCTGCATGAAAGCCTAAAAAAATATCTGCAAGTGTGACCAAAGGCAAATGTATAAGGAGACTTGTTGAGATCACCTCTTACAACACAACACATCACATCAAATCGTTTACTGTCACAATGAGCGAGAATAACAACCAGCTAGGAGAGCAGATTGACGCGCAGGCGTCGCACGATCAGAACAACCAGACCGAGATTTACATTGACGACTCGGACATTGCCGATGTTGTGCCCGAATCCAATGAACCGGAACCCGAAGAAGACGACGACGACATGGAGGGTGTTGATGACGGCGAGATGATGGAGCACGACGGAGAAGACGACGGTGGCGAAGGCCCCGAGGGCGAGGAGCGAATCGAGGTGGATATGCGAAACAACGCGGTGGCGTGGTTCGACAAGCACGAGGACTCTGTGTTCAAGGTGATTGCACACCCTTCGGTGCCTCTGCTTGTGTCTGGAGGTGGCGACAACTGTGGATACATGTGGACCACCAATTCCAACGAGCCCAAGCTGGTGACCAAGCTGGACGGTCACAAGGAGAGTGTTACCGATGGAGGATTCACAGCTGACGGAGTCTTCCTCGTCACCTCAGATATGGCCGGATGCGTCAAGCTGTTCCACGGAACCAACAAGTTCCAGAAATGGACCGAGATTGATTCTATTCAGGAGGTCGAGGAGGTTGTCTGGACCCGGGTCCATCCCGAGCAGAACATTGTGGCCTTCGGAGCCACTGACGGCTCTGTCTGGGTTTACTCCATTGAGGATACGGGTTTTGTGTCCATGACTGTTCTTAACGGCCACTCTGGCTGCTGCACTGTTGGAACCTGGGTTCTGGCCGAGGACAAGGACTCTCTGACTCTTGTTACCGGCTCCGACGACGGATCTATCGTCAACTGGAACGTCTACAACTCTGTGGCCAACTACACTCTTTCCGCCACTCTTTTCAAGGGCCCCGACGTTTGGGTGTCCATGGCCGAGGATCCCACCAAGAAGACTCTTGCTGCCGGAGCCGCCGACGGAAAGCTCGTGCTGTTCAAGATTGACGGAGGCCAGCTCATCGAGACCCTCAACACCTGCTCCAACAAGATGGAGGAGGGAGAGCGATCCGTGGAGGCTCTGTCGTGGTGCAAGAGCATGAAGCTGCTGGCTGCAGGAACCACTTCTGGCCAGATCATGCTGTACGACACCAACACCTGGCGTCTGCGAAAGATTCTCGTCATGGGAGACGCTGTCACCTGGCTGCAGTTTGTCGAAGACACTCCCGTGCTTGTGGCTGCTGCCATGGACGGAGTCATTCGACGGTTCGATGCCCGTAACGGAGACGAGATCTGGGTCGGACGAGGCCACAACATGGGTGTTTTGGATATGGCCATTACGAACCAGGGCAAGCTGATCACTGCCGGTGACGAGGGTGTTTGTTTGGTTTTCGACGAGACTTCTGAGTCGCTGCCGTAATCGACTAATCGAGCGAATCGAGATTGCGAGACTAGGGCGGCGGTAAGAACTGCGAGTTTCTTGTCTTTCTACCAGTCGTTCTGCTAGTCGTTCTGCGAGACTTTCGGGTTTCGACTTCTGATTGACAGATGCCTGTCGAGACATTTACAGTCCATCCAAAACAACCAGCACTAAAGGTCCGGCTGTGAAAATAGCACGCAATGCGCTAATAGCTTGAAGAAGCACATCTATAGAAAATGAATTGACAGTTATGCAATAGCGGGGTACTTGTGCATACGAGGATTCTGAGACTGAGCACTGCACTAAATTCCGGTCTAGACTGAACACAAAACTGTAACACTCAGTCTAGATAAGAGAGTCACTCCGGAACCCAAACCTAGCAGGTCATATACTCCCGTACCCGTAGTGCTTATTGTAGACCTTATCAACGGCCACTTTGTCGCTCGCCACTCGTTCGTCATCAACAATGGTTGTTCAAGGTACTTCTGACGGGAACAGTTTGGTGGTGCATGCTGAAGGCAATAACATCACACTGCGATTAATAGTGGAGGCGGACGAAATGGTGCTAAACCACATATCTTTCACGCACGAGACCTCCAGGGGAATGTTTGCTTTCGCGCCACAGTATCTGGATATCTGGCACAACCATCAACAATCAATCAAGTACCCAGGCCGCCTGGATATTTCTTGGAAATACACCCTAAGCAAAGATGAGTCTCTCCTACTCTTCAGGCTGGGATGTGTTACTGAGCGTTATTACAAATACTTCAGATACAACGTGAAAGATCATAAGCTGGAGGTGGTATCGAAAGACAGATATGAGAAAGCAGTCGATGAGTTGGTACTGGAAGATCTCTTGGAGAAGCACCTATCCTTTCCCAAAACACGAACTACAAAGAAGAACCCCCCTCTTCTCCCACTGCCCCCGCTGAAAGCGAAACGTGATGTTAGTCTGGTACGGTCCAGAACAGAGAGCTGCGACTTTCTCATAGTGTGCCAGAACGAGGTCTCGATTCCTGTTCATTCACTCATTCTTACAACCTACTGGCCATATTTCGAATCCATGATGGAGAACGACTGTTTGGAGAAGAGAGACAAGGTGCTTACTTTGGACTACCCCGATTCGTGGGTGCAAAAGCTCGTGTCATACTTGTATGGAGAAGAGCTGGAGTTAAATTTTGATGAAAAGACAGGATTAATGGTGCTCGGAGAGCTTTATCAACTCCCCGACCTGGTGGAACTTATGACTGGCGAGATCTTGGCTGTGCCTGACACTACTGTGAGTCTCAGCGAGGTAGTTTCAGGATGGAAACGAGCCAATGAAGCTAGTAATGAGAAGATCAGGCGTCGTTTGGCCAAAACGATAGTTTTGAAGCGCAGTGAGTTTCCAAACGACCTGTCTGACTTGTGTGAGCTGTGTACTGTCCAGGAGGCTTTCGCTCTTTTGACAGACACTCTGGCTTTGACATCAGTAACGCAGTGAAATGGTAGGTATTGAAAAGCTGGTTGGTATCAGCACAGTTAATAGTCACTTAGTGTTAGTGAGTGAGTTGATTGTTTGTGAGAATTCTGCGTATGAAAATCTCTAGCTGCCGTCGTTGCTATAGGAACGTTTTAAGAGAGACACTTAGTAACACAACGTCCACAACAACGTATACTCCAGTACACTTGCGAAAGCAACTCTAACTCAGTAAAATCAAACCAAGTTTCAACTACTTTGGCTAAACGGCTCAATGTTTCTCTCCGTCCCTTCTCCTGCCTCCATACATGCATGTCTCATCTGCAGACGCAATAGCAATGTTGAGAAATCCTCTGAAAGGCAGCTTTTAATGACGAACAGTTGACTAATCGAGTTAGGTATAAGGCCAAAAGTCACGTGACCCCCATATATCTCACTATCACCTCCAGGGGAGATCTCCCGGCTGGATCTGAGGCACCGTTTCAGGCTTAACTTTGGAGATCAATTACGTTGCCGAGTTTGATATTTTAACTCCGAAAAGTCCGTTGGTTGAGTGAGTGCTTTAGAGACGAAAAAAGGAGAGGAATCAAAAATCTGACTTGAAATTATTCTTCAGCGAACTCAGGAGAGTCTCCGGATACAAATAGTTCTCTCCTTCCAACTCGCTAGCGTGAAATCCGAGCTACACATGCCATCTGCATGCCAAGCGATGGGGTACATGACTGACGAGATTCGTCCATCAATATCCATAGGTCGGTACAAGTCTGTGGCTGGAGAAATGAGATTTGATTTCGGAACGGGTACGGTCGATCAACTTTGTATAGCGAGGAAATCTAGAAACGGTTTAACCGGTTGGAGGTCTAACATAAACTGTTTTGGAGACCTTAGGGCTGGACTAGAGGCAGCACGCTCACACTAGTGGGGTTGGAACGGTGCTAAAAACAGGGCGGAAGAGGGTGCAGGAGGAGTTGTGTGGGCTCTGTAAATTAATTGAAACCACTCAACAGCCACATTGGCCTTTTTCCCACGAGAAAACAACTCATTTCGCCCTCGGTCAAAATACCGCAACCTTTCAAACAAGGTTTCTCTTTGCTGCACTTCACCCGAGTGCCAGCCTCCCCCTCCTCTTCAAGACACAACAGCCAACATTATCAGCTGAGGGAGCGCACCTTACAATTGATAGCATTTCTTCCATCAGACGTTTCCCTTTTCAACGCTCTGCACAAGACCTACATTTCTTCGCATCTGTCATACAGTACGTCAACGTCCAACGCCCGCATCATCGGACACTGATCGGATCACTTCAACCAAATTCAACAGCATCAAAAAGAGAATCTCTCACGACAGACACAGAACCGCCACAGTTGCCACCTGCTTGAACAATGGGAAACTGCTGCTCTATGGAGAAATCGGAAAAAAAGGGCCCGATCGTAGCCACTCCGGCCGTCGAGACCCGGGAGCCGAAACACAACCCGTTTGTCATCAGTGACACAGACCTGGTGGCCACCCGATCGCCCTCGGTCGCCAACCACTCGCTTTGTGGCTCAACCAATATGGCTGGAGGAGAGGGATTCAGTGGACATCCCATTCTGGAGGAGGAAGACGACGAAGAGCTGGTGGATCAACCAAGAGGCCGATCTACAGGCGTCAATGTTCCGGGCGGGCCTATTAACCCTCGAATCTCAATTGCTGACGCCGACGGATCTCCTCGACCGGTGGAAACAGCCGAAAACCACCCTCATCACCACCTGGGAATGTCTGAACGGTTGTCCGGCATCTTTCACCGTAAATCCGTGGACGGACGGCCCCATTCGGGTCTGTTCAGCCACCCCAAGAAAAGCATGGATTCGGAGTATGACTCGGAGCCCGGAAATGACATGGCTCCAGTCATGCAGAGCATTGTGGTGGACACGGGAATCATGCCTGGTATTGGCCAGGGATTGAAGGCTCAGAGCTCGCACCCGCAGAGGTAGTGAAAGAACGACAGACGAGCAGGTTTTGGATTGGACTTCATTGAAGATCGCGTCAATGTCTTTGTCGTTCCATTGAGTACTTGGTTACTTTAACTGACTTCAAGAGAGGTTCCCTTTGTACAAACGGGGTTTGCCAACAGTGGTAGTTGAAGGACTCTAGCCCACAGACTCTTGCTCACAGACCTGGGTCTACAATATGGAGCCTGCCATTCGGCCCTAACAAGCAGATCTGGACCAAGGAGGAGATAAAGTAGATGATAATGTATTTGTATTTAATGTTTCGCGGGAGGAAGTTAAGAGTCAGGCTCTAGTATTGTACTTGATGATCTTTAAGCTGTGGTTTTGTACTTCCCCACAATCTCTTCATCCAAATAAAACACCTGAAATTTATCCTTGACAAAGCCCATGTAGAGCCGAGGGTTCTTGGGCATCTTTGAGAATCCGTCAACCTTTGACCACCCGCCATGAGTCAGATGAGAATCCTGGACGTGCCAGAATTTCCGAGTGTTCAGGTCCACCACTTCGAGCCCATGATCATGATGTTTTCTCGTCAAATACTGCTCGTTTCCGTCGCCATATTGGTGGAACAGTTTCGAGTTGTCCCTTGTACTTGTATATCTGCTGCCGTCATGACGATCATTCATGGACCAGATATCCGTCCTCATACAAGCTCCTACTTGTACAAGTATAATGTATTGACCATTTGTTTAGCTTGTGTACAGTACTTGTAGTGAAAATGACTCCATTTTGATCTCGAACGACAAAATGGCGAGATCGAGATCAAAAACTACAAGTACAAGTACTGCTGTACTCATTAAAACTCCAGCTTCGAATAGTACCACTCTAATCAGCATTCTGCCCTTACTGTACTCGGTCGTTCAGATATCATGTTGTTGAATCAAGACGTTTGCTGAACAGCACGAGAGTCAGTCGTGAGGGCTTATGACGACAACAAGTCAGATAAGATGACCAAGATGAAATTATTAAAGCCACTGCGACACCTTTTTCCAGCTTGATCATCCCCTTGCTTGGAAATGGGCTGGTCTGATGACCTGACTCAGACTACAAAACTTTCGACTCTTATAACTCCTTCTAATCAGCTCTCCAATAAAAAAAACACTTCCATTCAATTACTTCAATCAGTTGAAGCTCTGACTTAGCTCCCCACTCTCACTGAGTCCCTAATGTACTGCATGTTCTCCACACATCTTTGAAACATCAATATCACACAACACAACACGTAACACTTGTAGTACAGCACTTGAAACTACTAACAGCTAACGGCATCCATTTGCTCACTACAAAGCACCTTACTGACAGCCAAATACTTCCTAGGCTCCCTAAATAACGCGCGATTACATAATCCCGCTTCGCCTAGCACCCTCATTTAGTGTAATTGTTGTAAAAAACGCGCCGATGGTTTAATGTATGTTCAGGATTCAAAAAAAGGAGTGGTAAAATCCATCGTTGCTATCGATGGGCCCCCGATTCGATTCCGGGTCGGCTCAGTCTGGTTACGGCCACATCCTGGTGTAAATACGGCTTCCCGTCCGATCAGCCATAGTCAAGCACCAGAGAGCCCAGTTAGTATTGTAGTGGGAGACCATACGAGAATCCTGGGTGCTGTAATCTCTTGCTCACTCGCGTAGCGAGCGGGATGGTTTTTTTGTATTGCTTCAGGCAGTTTGACGACACAAATCTTTCATTTCTACATAACCTTAAACACCCATGGAGCAATGTCTTGATGGAGCAATTTCTCTAGGACCACTACCTTACCTCATGGGAACTCCCCCAGAGCCACCAACTTGCTCAATCTGCCGCCAAAAGCCACTGATCTGGAGTTTTCCCAGACTTCGAGTTCTGAAACCACAACTTCTGAAGTGTCTGCGTTACATTATCGTCGACGACCCAAAAAGCGAAATGGCCGTTGCGAATACCTCTCACAATGTGTTGTTCATGAGGCTGCCTCTTGTAGATGATCATGGTTTCTGTTTCGAGATCAAAGACCCGGGTCCGGTCTGTCGCACAGCCCACGTATCTCAAAGAGATCCCCGAGCCTTGCATGGGAAAGACGCCCAAAGAAGGGCCGAGAGACCAAGAGCACTTTCCAAGGAAAACCAGGCCATGAAGACACTCCAGTTTGGCTTCCCATTCCACTTCCACTCGAATCGACACACCTCCCAACGAGAACCACAGAATTTCTCCGAATTGGAAGACTCCACAGGTGGCTGGGTTGAAGTAGAGAAAGGAGAGGATTTTGACGAGCCGCCTTCTGCGCAAGTCGACGACCAGAGCGTCAACCACTCCGTCATTCGATGTCACGTGGATCACAGTGAAGCTCGGAAGAATCGCGACATGCAGAATCTGCTGGTTGTGGAGATTGAACTCGAAGGCCGAGTGCAAGTTCTTGTTGTGGACGAGAATGCACCGTCCGAACCGGTCATGGGACACGTAGAACCGCTTTCTGTGTCCGTCATAAGCTCTGTATCCTGGACCCAGTCCCAGAAGATCGCTCAAATGGTCGCGTTCTTGCTTCACTTCGACCACGCCACAGGGTTCTCTCCAGGGGTATGAGGCGTTGAGAAAGTTGTTGGTTGTGAGACTGAAGCGAGGTATCACAAACTCCGCCGGAGGATAGGTATCATGGTCGTCCCCAATGAGCAGTTTTGCGTCCGAAAATAGCGGTTCAAAGTCGAGACTGAGAGACGAGATTGAGGAAGGGTTCTTGATCACTTTTTGTGGGAATCCCAGACATGGCGACAGGTTGGTGATCACGATAGGCGTAGGCGTCGTTAGTGAGTATCCCATGGTGGGAATATTGCGAGTATGACAGAAAGTTGTGGTTTTTGGTAGTGTAGCGATGACAACTAGCTGGTATCAAGAAGAATCGGTATCAAGTGGTGTGTAAGATGATATGTAAGAGAGTGGGTCATGCAGGGAGTGCAGTATCTGTGTTTGGTATTTAACTGTACTGCCAAAAGCTAAACAATACATCCGAGTAGTAATCCAGCAAATGTAAGCTACGTTTAACAAATATTTGCCCGAGAAACAGTGGCAGTAAAAAGGGTGAGATTCATTGCAAAAGATAGACAGATAGTTTCGAATGATTCATCAGGATGACATAATACCAGAACGATCGTCCCTAGCTCTACACAGGTCATTTTTGATCCATCTCCGCAACTACTGGTAATTCACAAAGGCCGGGTAACACCTTTTCGAGGAGCTAGCAAACCTCACAGCATCAGCCACCTCAGAAACATGAGGGACATATCAGCGAGCCCGTAGGGATCTGTAGTATTCAAGTCGTGTTTTGAAGCAAAATAACGGCATTTCTCGAAAAGCCAAAATTCGATCATTTCCTCTGAAAAACCCATTTCGCTTGGGCACCACCCTTGTGAAAATGTTGAGATTTGAGCGTTTTCGACCCGCAAAAAAATCACAATCTCTCCAAATAAAGGACTAAGAGCATCAAGAGCGGCTGTACGAGAAACTTCCAGGTGCAGCAACTCCAATGGCTCCATTCATCTCGCTCTCAGGTCTCTCCATGTGATTCTATCCTCCAATTAAATCTTAGAAAAAATATTTCGCCTCGATTTTTATGTTTTTTTGGCGTTTTTCGACATTTTTCGACATTTTTGAAAATCAGAGGAGAAAAATATTAGCTCAGAATAAGCTTTAGCTATATCATCTACAATTCCCTGAGTCTCAGCATCTTCACTATTTCTTTATAATTGAGGTCTGGAATTTATTTTATAGAGATAGGACACTTCTAAGAAAATTGATGACATAATCAGATCGATTTAAGGTTTCGAGGTTGTCTGCGTTTGAGAATGGAAAAAAGTGCAAAACTGGAGGTTTTCCTAAATTAGTTGGAGGATATAAAGACATTGCAGTGACTTGAGTTGAAATATAGCTACACAGTTTTACTTGCCTTGCTCCAACGTAACCTATGGTACCACTAGTTTTCCTTCAGAGTTCGCATATCGAGAAATAGGTCTGAGCTTTGGCAATAAAATGAGCTAATATTGAAGCAGATTGAAGGTTAGGGGGTCACGCGAAATCCACGTTTCCGGAATTTTAACGAAAAAATTTCAACTTGTTGATGCACGAAAAAAGAGTGGCAAATGAATAACGGGAGGCTACGAAACTCAACCACGCACTTGGTTCCTTTCTAGTGTCATTTCTGCCACAGTGGAGGATAACTCTGTGTCACACAAGTCATCCAAGATGTGTGAGACATGAGAGGCAAATGAGTGTCTAGGAAGCAGAGAAGAAAGCCAGCTCTCACGAGTCGCTACTAATATCATCCAGTATGTTTTCGATCTGATTGTAATTGTTTCCGGGATACTTGCTATTCACTATTCTTTGGTGGGCCCCTTTGTTCTCGAATGCTCCATCTCGAATATAGAGTTTCATTTGCCACTCGAATACGAGGAAGCACCTTGAACCTTGCACGCAAACCCTGGCATCAAAAAAGCCACTTGCTTGACCACATGATTCACCAATAAAGCCAGTCAACTTGTTTTTACCTACCTAGCGATCGCCTTATTGCTTTATCAATGTTTTGCAACTTCCACGACGTTCTCACTCTTTCCACGATATTCGCAAGGTTTCGTTCATGCAATGATCGACACTAAATTTGCCACTAATGCAACTGTGACATCGCCATTCGAAACTCAATCCGGCATTTTCAACAATATTTAAAGCCCCTCTATCGCCCTGTTTTTCCAACATCAGAAGTCGACCAGTCTCTCAGCTTTCGCAGAGGATTCGATCACTTCGAGAGATGCTGACACTGTTGAGCGAAAGCGAGGAAGCAGTTCTTGTCTTGCGCGAGCGGACAACCATTTTATTCCTACCATGACGCAACTTGAGTCCGCTCTTGTTGCTGAGCTGGAGAGTCAGCACACCTCTCTTCATGCATCTACGAGATGAAGCTATGACGAGCAAAGATTCGCAATCTACTCATGAGCTCCTTCTCTTTCAAGATGGTTCGCAACCAAGGGTGAAACTCCCAGCATGAACAACACCCTGGGGTCTGCTCTACTGGTCCTGTCGCAAGACAGCATTCCAGATGTTGCCGAGTGGAAGCTGAAAAGCAACTACTACGACGCAATTGTCGAGTCTGATTAAAACCGTGCGATGCTGAGCTCCTTCAAGAGCTACGAAGCAACACGCATAAGCGAGTAACTAAGACGTGGAGCTGAGCGCAAGTGAAGCCGCCGAGTGAAAGGAAACCCCTTGGTACATGCCTTTGGACGCAAGATGATGACTGAGACAAGCTTAGCTAGCCCTCAAGAGTCCTGTCTCCTGGAAAAAAGCTGTGACGGGCACGAAACATTGCCCATGAGCTTGCTATGACGGGCACCACAAGTGTGTCCAGAGCACTATTTGAGATTGGGTAGCTCCCAGGGTGAAACACCCAGCATGGATAACAACAACCTGAATGCTTTGGAGAGATGGACTGTCTTCTATACAGTCATATGTTTTCTCCATCTGATACTGACTTGGTACCAGTACACCAGGAATCACGGCCAAGAGACAGCTGATACACGATCCGAACCTGATCCAGCTATCCGCCTGAGCATAAGCGTCTGAGAAGACCGCCATTGAGCAAAGTGTTTGTGCCAATCCTGCCGAACCGCCAGGGCAAAGTGCCAGTCCGAGCCACATCGAGCCAGAACTACAGCCGCCGACCGACAAATGCCGACAACACCGACACTAAAACAACGCTGAAAAGCCGCCTGGAGCTTTGCCATAAGTCACCAGAGCAGGAGACGTTGAACCGACTGAGATACGTCAAGTTATGCCAGCGAGAGTGATACTGTGAAACAACAAGTCATGCCAGCACCTACGATACTGTGAAGCGACGACGTCAGCGCAAGGGTGATACTGTGAACTGTGGAAGCAGAATGCCAGCGCCTTACGACATGGGCCGGAGCCAACCAGTAAGAGCCAGAGCCATGTTGAACGAGCCCACCAGTGCCAACGAGCCAGTGAGTGCCATGAGTGTCATGCCAATGAGAGCCAGAGCCATTGAGCCAGAGCCAATAAGTGCAACTGCGTGATGAGAGCCACAAAGCCGTCATATGAGCAAACCAAGAGCCAGTAAGCGCTGCAAAGCCAGTGAGAGCTACCCAGTCGGAAATTTAACGATTTGATTCGCATTCAGAAGGATGTAGGCAGTCGAACCTCGAAACGAGGATGTAGACTCAGCCGAACCTTTTAGTTCATAGAAGAGAGGATGTAAGCATCACGCTGAACCTCTGGGGTAAATACATTCTGGACCACTGAGTCCCACCCAAATATTTGTCTTGTAGTTACTGTAATGCGGTCATTGTAGTTGTAGAAGTGATTGTGGATTAGTTACACTCTTACAAGGGTAGCTATTTGTCATGAAACAAATATGGGATAACGACTCTGCTACTGTACTGTTATTTGAGCTGCGGTGTGTTGGTTTACGAGCCTTCAATAGTTGGTTTTAAACAGGACGGTATGAGATCTTGTGTACATTACTGTATGTACTGTAAGAGGGTACGAGTATCGTACAGTACTGTACAGTACAGCATCGTGCAGTATTGTACTGGGGTTACAGTACAAGTGCTAAACAGTAAGGTCACGCGAGATCCTGTTAGAATAGTATTGGCAGTGACGTCGTACTCAAATGATTATGGTCTCGTTTACTGCAAGTTACATTATCACCCAGCCGCCTCATTTAGTGCCACTGAATAGCTAGTCTGACGTTCGCAGAAACAAACCCTGGCACAATCAAAAGCAATAATTTATTCATTCATTATCATCCATCCGTCTCTTGAGGCTTCATTTCTGACACTTGGTCTTGTGAACCTGGTAATCTGGCCATTCCATTCGGACTCCACATTTGGGGCACGTTGCTGACTTGTGTTGGGACATGTTGATGTGGTTGTGGGAGTTTGAGGGTGCGTTTGTGTGTTGTGTACTGTATGTTGGTGTGCGTGAGAGGAAGAGCCCTTGCCGCTTAAATAACACCTCTATTGATTGCTCACGCATAGGTAAGAATCACATGACTGCTCGCCCGCATCACTGTTGTGGCTATTATGTCTTTACTGTAATGGTGCAGTACCTGCATGATTGTGGGGTAAGATATTCGAGGCAGTTGCTTATACAGAGGTCATTAATGGTCATGACAGGGTCTTGAAAGTGTTGGAAAGGATTTCTTCGGTCAGTTGGCTCCACCGTATTTTTAAAAATCACCACAACTCCATTATTCAGCGAGTTGAAGCCACCCCCAGCCGTGCGGCTCGTAATTATTTAAGCTAATAGGGTATACCACTCAGGGGCCACCCCACTGAGAGGCCAAACTCAAAAAAAGGCGCTAAAAGGAGCCGAAATGGTGCTAAAATCAAACCTTATGAGTGAAATTCGAAGGAAATTTATACAGAAATTCATATGTCCTTCAAATCACAATAGTTATTACACAACTAGATACCATTACATGAACTGCCATCTGCGCATCACATTGCACTTTCAAAAGAGGTGTTTCACCTTTTGTGTGTCGTGTGGTGTCCTTGCTGTTACACGACGGGCATTTCGACAAGAAGCGGTGCCATTCATCTCTGCGACGGGTATCCTGGAAGTGGGGCTTGATGGAGCCTCTCATAAAGGGTTCTTGAGCGGACGTCCTCGTCTCTAAATATTTTTTTCGTGCCATATGTAGCCAATTTACGTCTCCTATCAATTAATTGAATTTACGCGCTTTTTACGTGATTTCTTGATTTTCGGTATTAGAGTTTTGACACATTTTTGGCCTCTCAGTGGGGTGGCCCCTCAGTGGTATACCCTATTATAGCAGCAATACGAGAACATACAATACAATGGGGCACATTTGAGGCAGGACCCATTACAGCCTGTACAGTTTTACTACTGTACTTTAACAGGGAATTACCTAATTGGGAATAAAGTAGGACATGAATTACAACTACGTAACGCCGGCAAAAACAGACAAAGTCGTCACCATTGTTGACAAATAAATATTAACTCATCGGGCCAGCCTCGGGCACCCTGGTCACTTCTTCCTACCTCTCGAAGGAGGTCGGGCAACTTCAGGATGGAACTTTCGCAGATGGTCGTGGAAGTTGACCACAAGGTCCTTCATGTAACAAATGGGGCACGTGTATACTTGGTAATGAGGCGTCTGAGGCGTAATGTTTTGCTCCACCATTATTATCTGTAGTCGTTTCGTGCCGAGCTGGTGCTTCTAATCTGTACCTATTCTCTCTATAAATACTATCAGATCACCCCCGCTGATAGCCACCTTGGGGTCTGCTCTTGTAAGCATATGGTTACATTTGTAAGCAGATAGAGATCTCAAACGCACACTGGACCAACAGATGAGGCCAACTAATTGTGATGATAGTGAGTCACTTGACCTTAGAAAAACGTGGTAGAATTGACGCCAGCGGGTCTCCGAGCAGTACACACAATACTCGCAAGGCGTTGTCTGGCTCTGTGCGTGGAAGACGTGATATCAATCTCACTCTGCTTGGAATGCATTCAGAATACTATGATTACAATTACTGTATCAAATAAATCAGCAGTACTTGTTGGCCACAATATTGGCACCACAAAGAGCCATTACGTCTTTAACAAGGTCATAGGCAGGCACAAGTACTTTTTTTTATTGTGAAGCTGCAACAGAAGACAAAGATCTTAACTTCGACGTACGAGTACGTGCTGTTATTGTTTGTCTAGTCTCAGGAAAGCCTTCATGAGAATGTTATAATCGTGTCTGTCTTTCGCCAATCACGCGTCCATTAGACTACTTCGCTTGCGGCTTCGATGCCTTCTTATTCGCTGGACTCTTCAAGTTCCCATAATCCAGACCGTTTGACAAGGCCAACCGTCGAATAAATGAATCGCTCATCGTCAGTCCAGTAGCTTCCCGGCGTTGTTCATGGGTCATCTCAGGGTGCTTTCGGATGTTCATGATCATCTTACGGCGTTCCCGGCTGTCATATTTTTCAGGAACTCCGCTGCGTGGTAAAGTCTTACCCTCCTTTCGAACAGCCATCTTGTCAATCGTGTGCCGTACCGCAGACCTTGAGTGGCCTGTTTCTTCCTGGATCTGTGTAGGAGTAGCCCCTGCCATACGCATGCCTGCTATCATGCCTCGCTGGTACTCCGAGAGCTCCGGGCCTCTGGTACGTTTCTTGGGTTCTTCTGGCACCTCCGCGGCACGATTGCTGTCGACATCGCTCAAAGGGCTCCTTTCTGGCGGCATTGTGTGATGTGGTTGTGCTAAGAGAAGGAGACGCGTTCATCCAATTAAACGCGTCTCAACCTAAAATGATAGGGGGAAATACAAGCTTGTTTCACATCAAACCCCCATTTCAATGACTCGAGTACATGGAGACATGAATTGAATATCATAGTCGTATCGAAACAGTTGGCAAGACATATCTGTAAACAGTGTCGGTTTAAGCTTGTTTTTATGAGTGGTATACGGGAGTCTCCGTGCTCTTCTCTTCACAATATGTCCGGATCTCGAAACTTTATTTCAACCCGCATAATCCATGCTGTATATTGAAACTTCAGTGATACCTATTGACTTGGGGCGTTATAAGCCCTCATATGAACTGCTAGTCTGCCAGGGCAGTTTGCAAGTTTATGGCAGTATTTAAGGTTCACAGGTAGTTTATGGCAAGTCGTTTAAGGTTCATCGGTAGTTTATGGCAAGTCGTTTAAGGTTCACCGGTAGTTTATGCCATAAACTTGAACAGTGTTCACGTGACACACCCAGTGCTGATTATGCATGATGTTGGTTCAAGTATTTAGTTGAAAATTTACTTGACAAATGGTAAGTAAATCGAATGAAAATGTATCAACAGCAAATGCGTCATAATGAGACATTGAACTCGTTGAAACAAGGGCACCGAGTACACCCCGGATAACACGTCTAAGCATATATCTGTCCGCCACCCTTGTTATCAAAGATGTTGTCGCCGGTCCTCCAAAAGTTGGGTAAAACTGTCGTATCCCAAGTGCTACTGAACGGAAAATGAACAAGCAGACATACCGTAGCTGTCTCCATGCCTATAACACGGTACCAACCGAGCTGTATGTTCAAATCCTAAATTTGAAATTTATTCAAGGAAAACGCTGGAAGTTTGTGTTGAGATAATACTAACGGGATGGAACTAGATAGAGCACATTGCGGGAACTTGTTTCTTCTAACACTGCCTGACACCTCTGTGGTGCTATTTACCGTGTTTTCCTTCACAATTGCTCTCAAGTTCATTACAGCCCTAGAAGCCTATGTCATGGTCTGTAGCTCATCCATGTCGAAACGTGAATACATCGGAAAAAGCTGCAATAAAATCGCTAGGAGCTGGGGATCAAATGTGAGAGAAGCAGAAAAACCAACCAAGCTCAACTATCTAGGAATTGTCGGGTTTGAGATTTTATTCAGTGAATATGGCTGATATTCATCAAACACATTTCAGTATACTTCATCTGGCGGCTGAATGGCAACGGGTTTGTACTGAAATGGATATGCATCCGAAAGCTGCCAATCAAGATGCACTAGCGGGCCACATATTTATGGAGATTGGATTTTTTTGGCTGTCTTCTGCGTGTTTATCGGTTTGGTCCATGTCAAAACGTAGTCGAAAGACGCGAATAAAATCGCCAACACCTTCAACTAGTCAGCATGTACAGAACTACTCATTTGAAGTAGATTCATGCGCTTTCTTTTAAAATTTGGAATTTATTCGTGTAGTTTCGCACTTATGGAAAATGTATACTTTGTCATCAAAATTTGGGGTAACTTGACCAATAAAATCGCAAAAGCCGGAAACACCCCAATTTACACTCTTGAAGACTGCGCAATGCCTCTCAGATCGCTCTCCGCAAGTTTAGGATTTTATTCGCCTCGCAAGCACGCATGTATCATGTTTTACCCCTAGGAATCTCCAGCCAGCAACACCACAACGAGAAAGACACCTGGGCACACACATAACTTCAGTATATGCATCTTTGGCTCTTGGAGCATCTTTTTGTCAGCTTTCGTATTGGTTCGCAGCTTACTGAGCTCGTATTCCCCAGAAATGGAAAGCATGACGGATTTTAGTAAATCAGAGATATAGTTGTTAATAAAATCGACACAAGACGAAGAGTTCTGTTGGGAGGCATTGCAGGTTATTCTTCCTACTACCGTGATTCCCTCGGCGTGATAGCGATTTTATTGGGCTCGTACTGCTTGAAACCGTGTGGATCCGACTCTCGGCCCCATTTCAGGGACACGACGTACAGCTTGCCGTAAACTGAAAGAACCGAGACGCAGAATCTAAGGAAGTCATGGTACTGCTCATTAGCAACGTTTGTAGCAAGCTAACCAGTCTAGATATCCCACTATTGCGCAACCTGTCCATGGAGGCAGTAATGTCTCTGCAGCATATCTCTGGTGAAGTTGATCATGTGGCGCGACAACTTGGACCTGTACTGATTGAAGGGGAAAGTTATAACATCGTCACAAAGTCAGAAGTGCCTGGTGGGTTGGTGCTTCGTGATATCTCGCGACCCTGTTTTCCTGACAAGATGGGATGGTCGTTCCCATAGTGTTTGCTCTCAGTAGGTTGAAGAAGTAAAAAGAAGTCACAGTGGTGGAACCGTGAGATGCGACAACACCACCGTGGGTATCTTGAGGTGATATCTCGTAAGACAAGCGTTTTGCTGAGGTTTCCAGGACTGTGGGTATGTAAGATTCTTTGTGGTGAGTGCTGCCGTCCCCCTGACACATCGTAAGTTGGTTCTTGGTGAAAGTGGTATCACATCGTGATCCTTGACCCCTGTTAGATACCATCTGACACCTGTAGTGACCATAGGTAGATGGCATCATGATGGATTGGTATGATGGATTGGTTGATGAGTGAACTTACACAAAGTGCTGTATTGTTCCCAGTGCATAAATTATGCATGTTTTACCTAGTGTAATCGCTTTAACGTAGTTGGCTGTGTAGTTAAGATACTGTTAAGTAAAATCGACTTGCTAAAGTCAACACCGTTTTAACAGCAAGTGGACCAAAAGTAACGATAGAGATACCGTTGGAAATTCATTAGATCTGGAACCCCTCAAGTAACATGCTGCAGAATCTTTTATCTTGCCATCTCTGTAGTCCATTTTGATACGTGCAATTTGTGTTCTTAACGCCACAATTGACGTGACATAAGCACTTGTGAGCCGATTTCGTTTAAACAGACGTGCACTAGACCCCATAGTACATGGAAAGATGGTATCACTCTGATAGTACACTTGAATCAGGGATTGACAATTTATTAGGGGAGAAGTCTCGAGAAGTCATCCGGTTGGTCCACAATAGATAAATGTCAATTGAAACACATTCCTTTGACCCTTCTCGAAAACCACTGTTCAGAGTCTATACATATTTTGCTGAAGCTCATGCCTACTCAGCTGTTACCATTGATCATTGCTCTAGAATGTTTCAATCATCCCTTTCATACTCCAGCCGTTGTACAAATTTAAATATAGTGATATAGCGCCAATAAAATCGCTACAACCTCAGGAGGTAAATTTCTGAAAGAATTAATCCAACCGCAAGATAATAGAAGAGGGCTTTCTCCAGTTTGGATTTTTTTCAGTCGGAGCGGGTGATATTCGGAACGGACAGATCGCAATTATGCGATTAAAAAGCGAATACTAATGACACCGACCGAAACGAGTAGGTTGTACAAAGCTATAAGATACAAGATAATGTCAGATAGCTTTCTGGAGATGTCGTGATTTTATTGGCTGTGTTCGAGGTATCTGATGCCTCAGTGCACTTTTACAATGAGCTGGAACAGCACCAATAAAGTCGCAATCACATTTAGACTGTCGGATCAATATAAAGCACAGCTATCTCAGCAGAATCACGTATTTATGTCTGGGTTTTGGATTTTATTCGCTATGTTTCATACCAATAATGATTCTGTACCTCAATCATCAACAAACGGTGTGAAGTCGGTGAATAAAATCTTGGCGAGATGATTCAGCTTACCATTACATCCCCTAGGACCATTAGCACAATACCAGGTTGATCTCCTCATGTTGGGTGGTTTACTAGCGTTGAAAGCACTCTCTATTGGTACAGGACGTGTAGTTTCGTCACATCGAGATAACACAACGACCAAAACAAAGAGGTATCCAAATAGCTAATAGAAGGTAGCATCCACTATAATTTCTGTGCCCTAGTGCTGTTATATGTATCATTCGCATTTTACTAAGGCCGTATTACCCAAAAGCAGATTTTGAGGGGTGTAATCAGAGAAACAGCGATAAAACCATCAATAAAATCGATACCAACCAGAAAACAGTATCAAAATGCGTTGCCAGCTCTTGTTGGCATTTAACTTTTTCAGCTGATGTGATATGGATTTTATTGCAGTTGTATCGTTCAAAACTATTTTTATTTTGATGCGTGCTGTATAGTAAGTTGGCAGGAATCTGGGCAATATCGGCGAACTTCCGTGCGTTAGATAATGTGGGCGTCACAGTGTATGAGAGCCGACCGGTCGATAGAGCTGTTAGATAGGAGCAGGATAGGCTGGTGGTGACGCTGGGTACACTAAGTAGATATCCTTGTGTTCAACATCACTTGCTGTAATCCTGTGACGAAATGTGAGTCTCCGATGATCAAAGAGCAAGTTGTCATATCGCCATGGGTATCCCGTGCTGAGGCACGCAGGACTAGCACCTTGTTATCGTCTCCAGGAGCGTCTCCAGGAGCGGAGTAATGCCTGTCGTTGTGTGTAATCTGTGTGGTATATTGTGTGACAGTTTCCAGGTCAAACCCGACCAAGGCTGATGTCGTACCAAATCTCTGAAACTGGTAAAAGCACATCAACCATCTGAGGGTCGTCAGGCAGATGGTATCATGATAGATTGGCTGGTCATTGGCCTTGCTTGTACACAAAGGCGATGTTCTGGTGCATCTGTATAGTGGCGTCTTGGACCGCTACCTCGTAGTTTATGGGCACCCCCAAATAAGGTTACCCACGATTCTTGTTGGGGATGGGTAAAAAAAGTGGGCCTTTTAGTGCTGTGGTCGAGTTTCTTCTCTAATTTTCAAAAGAAGCGTTGTAACGTGAACCCCCCCTCGAGTTCTCGACGTTAGTCCAACTTTTATTGAGTTACTTCAGCTCTAGCATCAACTCTGTCTGTTTCATGCGCAGCAGCTAACTATATTGTGGGGAAAAACCAATCTGTTGAGTAAAGCTTAAATCGGTTGCCATAAAGTAGCCGAATTTGATCGTAAATGAGGCATTTAATGCTGTGGTCGAGGTTCTTGTTTGATTCTCGGGTGAACTATTGCAGTGTGAAGCCCTCCTCGAGTTCTTGAGGCTGGTCAAACTTTTATTGACTTATCCCAACTCAAGCGTCAGTTCTGTCTATTACATGCACAGATTGTAACTATATTGTGGGGGAAAAGACGAATCTGTTGAGTAAAGCTTAAATGAGTTGCCATAAAGTAGCGGGACTCAATCGCGCACATGAGGCATTTAATGCTGTGGCCTTGGTTCTTGTCTGACTCTCAAAAGAAGCGTTCCAGGGTGATCCCCCCCCATGTTCTCGACGCTTGTCGAACTATTATTGAGTTATCCCAACTCAAGCGCCATTTCTGTCTATTTCATGCACAGATCGTAACTATGTTCTTTGGGAAAAGAAATTTTGTTGAGTAAAGCTTAAATCTGCTGCCATAAAGTAGCGGGATTTAATCGCGCAAAATCACCACAACAGAGGCCTAGTCAGCATCCAAGCTGCTGTATTTTCGGCTGTGGACTGCCAAAGATTTCTCTAGTTGTGTATTCTCGTTTTAGGCTGATTATGCACGCCAAATGTGATAAGTAACCTTAGTCTGTTGAACTTTGGGGCCCTTCAACCTCGAAGTCCCATACCTACTGTGAGGAGAGTATCGCAGAATCTCGCCTTCCATCGATGCCAGTAGCGTAGAGATTGTATTAAAGAATTTGGCGTGAAGTAACAGATCAGACGTGATCAAATGGTAGAGCCATCGAACGACTGAAGTGCTTGGCTGCTGTCTTGGTGCTTCGTTTTGAATGTAGTTCATGTCCCACAACAGGTAATCGCAAAAGCTCAAGTGTTTGCAACCAGATCGCAGGCTGACATGATACACTCAGGTACTCGTGCCATACCGCTATATCATAATGTGGATATCGTGCTTGCAGCCAAAGCAACAAGCGTCTTTTAGTGATGTCCAGGGATGTGGGCGTTTATGTTCCATTGTAGCAGGCCAACCCATGCACAGAGATACTTGGAGATCGAATGTCACCATGGGCGGTGGTGAGTGGTCACCTCCGATACCTGTTGAATCAGTTGCGGGAGCTGTAGCGTCGTTAGGTAGATGACGATGTGGTGGATTGGTTGATGTAAATCGTACTCACATTTATGAAAAATGTATCAACAGCAAGTGTGCCAAAACGGCAACAAAGAACTCATTAATACAAACGCACCTAGTATGGACCCCAAGTAACACATCGGAATAATTATCTACCCGCAGTCTCTGTTATTCACTTAGTTGTCACCAAATAACAAAACTTGGGTGAGATTGACATATAGCACATGCCACCGAACGGAAAATGAATTAACAGACATGCTATAACCATCGAAATGCCTAAGACACGGTATCGATCGAATGATATCTTCAAACCCTGGATTTGAAATTTATTCAAGGAAAAACCCCGAAGTTCGTGTTGAGATACCACTAACGGGATGGAACTAGATGGGTCACATTGTGGAAAATTGTTTCTTCAAGCACTATCTGACACCTCTGTGGTGCCTTTTATTATTTCTACCTTTACTACCGCTCTCAAGTTCCTTACAGCTCTATAATTCTACTATCAGGCCTGTGGCTCACCCATGTCGAAACGTGATTACGCGGGGAAAGCCGCAATAAAATCGTTAAGAACCCAGGATGAGATCTGAAAGAATCAGAAAGCCCAAATAAGCTCTAGTGGTTATCGAACAACGGCTTTCAGATTTTATTCAGTCAATATGATCGGTTTTTATTGCACACAGATCAGTATTCTGCATCTAAAGGATGAATAAAAACGTATTTGTACAGAAACAATTAACCATTGGAAAGCTGCTAAGCAAAAGGCTTTAGCAAGCGGTATGTTTATGAAGATTGGAGTTTTTTGGCTGTTTTCTGCGTGGTTATCGGTTTCGTTCATTTTACAACGTCGTGGGAAGACGCGAATAAAATCGCCAGCTCTCTCAACTTGTGAGAATGTCGAGAAGCATGAGAATCAAGTAGAGAGGTGTGCTCTCTTTTGAAATTTGGAATTTATTCGTGTAGTTTAGCACTTATGAAGACTCCGTACTTTTGTCATCAGAAGTTGGGGTAACTTGATCAATAAAATGTTGAGAGCGGGAAAAATCTCATTTGAACACTCTTTTAGACCGCTGAATTCATCCCAGATTGCTTCCCTCATGTTGAGGATTTTATTCGCTTCACAAACACACATCTATCATTATGTGCACCGTGAATCCTTCATACTGAGAATACACAGCGAGCAAGACAGATAGGTAGCATAATAGGTTTCAGGACGGACTGGCTCCCCGTTGGACTTGTACTTCTCAGTGTCGCTCTACGTGCTATTCCTAGCTTACTCGAACCGCTTTGCCCGTTAGTAATTTTCATCACTTCTGCCAGTGAAACGGCGATATATCTATCAATAAAATCGATATCAGATCGTGGGCTGCGTTGGACAACACTATGGGCCCTTCGGGACACCATAATACTTCGACTGGTGTTGTACGGATTTTATTGAGCTCATGCAGTTGAAAATTCCACCAATTGTTAGGATCATTGCTAAGTATTAGTGTAGCTGACGACTAATAACTCACTGCAACAACCATTACAGTCCACCCACTGAGAGAGTGCTGGTATGGTATAAAAAGGCTCACAGACTGTTATCCACAGTCATTCACGATCACCTGAGGTATCTCACATTCTTTCAATGCACCCTGTCCAGCTGTTTGTGTGTGTAGTATCAACTTAATCGAAGTGGTGTGATACCGTGGATCAGTCTCGTCTGTCATAGACAACTGCAGAATGGATGTGGAGTCGAACGTGCCTTGCCACCTTTGTGAGTCGAAACTATAGCCCTCTGAGCTCCTGCTTTCCGACTTGATGAACTGGCTGCTATTACAGGTACCCATCCATGCAATACAACGGTGCGAGTAAACGTGGGCCACTCGGGTATCATGCTGTTGTATCCCCATGGGTATCCAGTGGTGAGAACTCGCAGGACACGTGGTGTGTTGCTGTAATCAGGAATGTGGCTGTTTGTGTTTCTGCGTAATGAGGGAACCCAAGGAACATCTCGTTGCTCGCATTTCAGCATAGGGGGTATCGCGTCGTCTTCTTTGAGAACAGTTATGTCACCTTTGATACGTGCACTGTCTCTGGGTCCATGGTATTATAGTGGATTGGTTGATGGGATGTGGTGTGTAGAGTGGTGTGTTGGTTTGAGGGATAGATTATGCGAGGGTCACGTGACATACAGCTGTTCCAATGCGGTTATGAGCTATATAAGGTTTAAATGTCGATAACGACACGTGACGTCATTGAAATGCAGTGGCCCCAATTGGGCATGGATCAAATAGGGTTTGGATCGCGAGGAAGTCACGTGAGCTTGTTGAATTGGTCAAGTATCTGATGGAGAGTACCCGCTTTAACTTGGTGAGAAATAACGATGGATGTTTGCAAGAACAAGCAATAGCTTCATTGCGATTAGGGCAACATTTTGAAGCTGGGTTGGAGCGGATATATGATTCGCCCGTAGTAACTGTAGCACTCCACAATACATTATTTACGCGCCTTGGCGTCATTTGTCAATCAATATTAAGTTATATATAAAACAACAGTGGCCCTCAATCAAGAACATCCTCCTCCTCCGTCTCCTCCGCCGCCTCCGTCACCTCCACAACCTCCATCACCTCCACCCCCAAAGCCACCTCCCGAATCGTAACCATATCCAAAGTACCCTCCTCCACCTCCAGCACCAATGTAGCCTCCTTCAAAGGCCTTTCCTCCGTAATGGGTCCATCCTTCTCCTCGAGCTCGCTTGACACGCCAGAATGGTTTCTTAGGGTCTTCTTCGTTTGTCAATTTAGAGGAAGTCACCTCAACAGGAGTCTTTTCGTCATCCTTAGTGGTGGTTTTGGCATCGCCCTTGGCTTGGATCACTTCAGTCTTATTTTTTCGAGAGAAGCCGAGAAATCCCATGTGTGTGTATGTCTGTCTGTAGTTGTCTGTCCGTTGCGGTTATGAAAGTTGTTGTTTGAAGTACCGGCAGTGGGCGGAAGCTGTTGGTATTTGATTCTGTTCTGCTGAAACCCCCAGCTTGTGCTATACCCCAATTTATATCTATTGCTGGATCGGGGTCGGCAATTTGTCTTGATCCGCGTCCTGATCACATGAGATGCTACGACTCGAGGTCATCTGATTTGAGCCCCTTCGGAACTTCCTGCGGACACCTTTTCGGCAGGCCTAGCGAATAAATGTGGAGTGAAACGTGGGGTACATCCAATCACTGCAGCCTCTTGCTTATCTGCTCCAGAAGTGCATGACGACTCGCACAGTCGAGACCAATAGCTCGAAATTAGACTCAACCTCATGCGGCTAAAGGCTTATTTGGGTGTGTCGTGCCGTGTGTTCAACCAGACACCTTGGATAGAAGAAGCTCTTCAGTAATTAGTGTGCTACAACAACATTGTGATCTCCCGTATTCTTTTCTTTTCCCTTCCCGATTCGCCTTTGTATTGACCAGTTCACAAACACCAAAGCTCTATGTTACATGACGTCATGGCACCTCAAAAAGCTCCTGGCGCCCGTTTAGGCTTTCGGCTCTCGGCACAAACATGTGCTACAACTTGCACACAAACAGCTTGAAGAACGCTGATACTTGTATGCACGTATATAGTTGGGTCTCACATTCTGCTGGGAAAGCCGAAGTCGGCCGATCGGAACACACGTGTGTATTCTACTTGTCCTGCAACATCCCACCCGACGGAACCCGGAGCCAATGACCTCATGCGCTTGACAACTGATATCACTTGTCACACAGCCAATATTCCCCACGTGATCTCATGCAGCTTGTACTTATATTCCCAAACGGCTCATCCATCGACTTTCTCCATGTGGGAGCTGTCAATATATCCATCAACAGTAGCCTTTGCACTACTGTACATACTGTCGTCGTCTTCTCATGCTCACTCGTGCAACGGCCTACTGGCCACACTGTAGTTTATGGGTACCCCAAAATAAGGTTGTCAACAATTCTTGTTGGGGATAGCTAGGATAAAATGAGGCATTTAGTGCGGCAGTCGAGTTTCTCTTCTAATTGTCTAGAGAAGTGCAACAATATGAAGCTCTGATGAAGCTCCGAAGGTCAGTCCAATTTTTACAGAGTTACTTGAGCTCTAACGCCAATTCTGTCTATTTCATGCACATCTCGTAACTATATTGCTGGGAGGTAGAGGGGGGAATTCAAATTGTTAAGTAAAGCTTAAATCGATTGCCATAAACTAGCAGAAAAGCTTAAATCGGTTGCCATAAACTAGGAGAATTTGGCCACGCGAAATAATAACACAAAGGTTTGATCGCCATCGATGCTGCTAAATACGTGAGAGTGAACTGCCTGTATCTCATTCCATCGCCGTTCCTTCCTCTGCGCTGATTATGCATGCCAGACGTGATAAGGAACCTTAGTCTGCCTAACTCTGAAGGCGTGGGGCTATGATGTGTGCAGTTCTTTCATGTCCACTACCACGGTAGTGCATAGCAACCACTGCGAGTCTTGTGCTAGCTTCTGTGGACGATGTAGTAGTACAGTAGCTACAAGATAGTAGCTATATACGAAGCTTGGACAGTTCGATCCTTCGTTTCTCAACTTCGAAGCTCTACAATGTGACACGTGTGCCAGTATGTTGCTTCTTCACATAATAAGCTATGGTTATCGCAAAATTCCCTCTCCTCCCTCATACCTTTCAATCGTCTCATCACTCATGTACCTAACATCGAACTTGTTATTGAGGAACCCGGGAATAATGACGTCATCCTCTCCACCTGGAGCATGGATCTCAGTGACGACTGTTGTCGCCAAATCAACAACCAGCATTCCCTTTTCACTCTTTCTAGACAGAAATCTCCTGTAACCAGTTCTAGAGGAGGGAAAGACCTCCTTGGGATCATCAGTGACCTTCTCACTAAGAGATACAATCCGATCTTTTCTGTAGAAGATCTCACCCGGTCTGCTGAGATCAACAAACGTGGGAATGATGTTAGCATAATTAGCCCACCAAATGAGTCCGTTGTAAGACGCCACCGGTTTGGTTCCTCCATGTGGATTGTAATTTCTGAATCTCCCACCAGCATTGTCGTAGAAAAATGTCTGCCAACTTAGCAACAGAACAAATACCTGTCCTATTTCCACTGTTGTGTAGTCTCCAGGCGACTTGAACGGAAAAGAGTGATCGTAGTGAGGCTTAGCGCGAGCCATCAGGAAGTGGTGTCCTGTGCACCTAACAACAATGTACGACCTGTGAACTGTAATGACGGGCTGCGGGGGCATTTCCGGACATTTGGGAGTATTGTCGAGGACGGCATCGGGTGGAAGTGTAATTTTGATGCCCTTGTACTCGACAACCAATTCTTTGTCGTCAGATCTGATGACTTTGTGCTTTTCATCATTGGTATCATAAGTGGCTTTCAGATTAAAAGGATCAAGATGACCATTCTCCAACTGAACTCTAGCATCTTCATTGAGCGTCCTGAAACTTCTGGGAAGTTTCTCACCATGTCTCAATTCCGCAGCAACCAGTGTCTTGACAGGGGACAATCTGCGTTTGTGAAACAGTCCGAGGACATTTTCAGTAGTTATCCATTTGTCGGGTCTTCTTAATCTCCCCACGAAAACCAATACACAAAGTGCCCAAGACACTAGCTCTTCATCTAGGGCGACCCAGGGACACCGGCCCAGCAGTTTGGTAGAGAGAACTTTTTCAGACTGGTTAAATGCCGTGTACCAATCTGAACTAACCTGCCTGAGAACAACACAGGTTTCTAGTTCACAGAACGAGTATACCATGGTCATCAACTCAGCAGGCAAGAACCTAGCGTTTTGGCATAGCCTCTGGACATGCTGGTTATGCAAATGCTGAGTCCTGTCATTCAAAACGGGTCTCGATCTAGTTCGGATTAGATGCGCAGCGAAGCAGTTGTGTTCCACCAAGAGAAACCTCCTTAGTTTATCAGGTTGGCCATGAAGCATTCTGTGAATTGTTTCTTGCAGCAATATGGCATCAAGCGACCCTTTGGCCTTTTCATGCTCAATTTGAATGTCGCCGTTGATCTTCTGTTCTCTCCGTTCAGTGCACAGTTTCCCTCTTTGACCACTAAATCTGCTCAGACCTTTGGGATCGCCATATTCACCACGCATCTCACCCCAGGCTCTAATGAAACCCTTGATTCTCTGAATGATCGCAGAGCGAGGCTCCTCCAGAATCCTTAGAGTGGCCTGATGTTTGTCGACAAGAGCTTGCTTGGCAGCTAAGGCGGCCTCTTTGGACGCCGGGATAGGCAAAACAGGCATGGCAAGCTCAAGATTTTCTGTGAGGATGTCATTCAGTCGCTCACATTCCTCCAGAATATCGATCTCTTTTTTCGTTAGACTGTCATATTTCTCTCCGGCCCGTACAAGTCCTTCTTCCAGTTCAACAGGAGCCTTTTCATCATCTTCGAAGTAGAATTTGTAGGGTGCTGATGTCATGTCAGGAAGTGTGAGCGTGGTGGGCACGAGTGTCGTTGGCGCGATTTGAGCGTGATGAAATTTTGTGAAGGTGACAAGGTGTCTGTATAGTGGTGTGTTTAGCAATTATTTTACTTCTCTGGTTATGCATAGACACGCCTTCTAAATTGCAAACGCGTTGACACACGCGTCAAATATGCAGGTGAAAAAAGTCAAACTTGGAGGCCACGAACAGGCAAGAGTATCCATCAAACCTGCCCCAGGGACCGACTTTAGGTGAGATCATGACCAAGTCAGCTCAGTTTCATACTTCAGACCAAATCTGCGTTTCAATTCAAGATCGTGATGGGGTGTTTGGCTTTGAGTGTGAGGGCAGATGAGGCGGGTTCCTGAACATCCCCTGCGCATTCAAAACTGGACTTCCGAGATTAATCAGAGCGAACATATCATAATTTGCGAGCTTTCTTGAGTTAGTGAATGTGTTTTCTCACTTCTGGGGTTCCCATAGGAGAACTTCTGCTGTTGTTGTGACTCTCCTGATATTTCGTGCGAAACGGCCAAACAGCACAAAAAAAATCGATCGAGAAACGAGCTATGGTGGTCAGCATTAATAAAGAGCTATCGTACAGCTCATAATTAATCTCATCATGATTGAGATTTTATTGGAGCTGTAAGAAAGCTTTCAAGGTTTTTGAGTACACAGCAGCACAGATCGTTACGACAGCCTTGAGAGAGGGAAAAGATTGAAGCTTCCGGTTTAAATACGTTCACAAAGTGTCGAAAATCTATCCGAGTCATTCAGGTTCTCGTCTTAACCTTTTCTACACCAGACAATGTCATCATTGGGATCTTGGTACGATAACTAAAAATATCCCATGGAGTTGGCAATAAAATCGCTATCAACAGCAAATGTATCTAGATAGATTACGTCAGTACCCATTTTCATTTCCTGTCACTTTCACTGTTATTGAAGACGCCAAAGTCGTAAACTGAAGGAAATTGCGTTCGAACCCTCAACACTTTGGTAGAGTCATGAGAGACTACTAAAATCGCCACGAGTTATCAAAAGGTACCAATAGCATCCTTCATGCTGACAGTAGGGCAAAGATTGAGTCAAGTCTCTCCTTTTGCGCCCCTTATATTTCCACTACAGTCTTCGTGTGGCAGAAGCAACAAACCGAAGATATCACAGAACTACATGAATAAAATCGCTTCTGAGAAATGGTAACAGCCCAGTCATGAGCAGTAGTCTATCAAATCATCGGGCGTCACTCTGGCCCCGATTTGGATTTTTTTGAGCCAGTTTGAAAGTATCTTGGAGTGTGGAGGGACAGCCGTGTATGTGTAGAGCATTCCATGAATAAAATCGTTATGATGAAAATATGACTCCTAGGCAACAATTCATATTTTGCTTTCATTCACCACATACCTTTTGTAAATCAAAGACGCTGTATTAGCTCGTTGCAAAGTTGTTGGTCATCGAACCCCTGGCACAACTGCTCAGCGACATTGCTCGATCTCTGAAGGACTGTGAAGAAGTTCTGCAAGCTGAAGAACATAATAATTTCATTGTTGGACAATCAGAAACAAGAAATGGACTTTCCGTTGCCATTTTCGAGAATCCTGCTGCGTATTTCCTCCTTACTGGAGGTATATTCATTTGTTGGAGAAAACCTCGAATAAAATAGCTGTCCACACAGAAACTAAATTGGCTATCATCCTGATGATTCCCCTTCCAGTTGGACCTAGTTTCAACTCAATTGGAGGTCTAAGAGCGCCAATATGTGCAGTTGAACTACGAAGTCGATGCTCTAACAAAAGCCCACGAAGGCCATCGCTCCTTTTAACCATATTGGTAACGAGCGTAATAAAGTTATAAAAGGAAGTCACTAGCGAGGTGATCAAATAAGGTTTATGTGTCTATATGTTGCTTAGTCATCACACAAAGTTTATTTGATTGCAGGCTGCTTAGTCATCATGATCAGGAAAGCTTATATAACTTTGAGTTGCTTAGTCATCATGGCTAATAAAGTTTTGGGCTCTGCTGTTGATTAAGGTTTTTGATGCAGCAACGCGACGCGAAATTCATTAATTTCACCCATCACCTCCATCACACCATCACACCATGGACATCGCCACAGAATGGACCACCAATGCCAATGAGGCTCTCACAATCACAATAGAGGCCGCTGAGATCAACGGTAAAGGCAAGGGCAAGGAGGTCAGCAAGGGCCCCGAAACAAGCCATGTGTTCAACCCGATCTTCACTTACCCCATCTATGGCGACGCAGAGACCATTTTGGGCTACAAGGATTTCGGCCTCAATTTGAAGATGGATGCCTCCACCATGCTGCCTCTGGTCACTGTCAACTTTTCCGAGAAGCTTGAGCTTGCAGGTGTCACTTTTGACGATCCTGTGAAGAAGCTGCTGGAGTTTTTACCCGAAGAAACTGCCACAAACGAGGCTGACTGGGAGGAGAAGCGCATCAAGGAGCTTGGTGATGGCTTTAAGCCCGTTGGCAAGGAATTTGGCACCTTTTCCGTCAACAGCGAACAATACACAGTCTTCAGATCGACTCTACTTGATCCCGAGACTCTCAAGCTGCACCTGAGACTTCAGATTTTCGTGCCTCTGTTCATTGAGGCCGGCTCATACATTGACAACCAAGACGACCGATGGGAGATCTACGTTGTTTACAATGCTGAGAACGAGATTGTTGGATTCTCCACAGTTTACTGCTACTGGTTCTACGAGCCTTCGGTCAAGGAAGAGAAGGCCCCCAAGGACGCATCTTTGGAGCAGCTTCAGAAGCAGCCCTTCTCTCCCACTCTTCGAAAGCGAATCTCGCAGTATGTCATTCTGCCTCCCTTCCAGGGTAAGGGACTGGGAGGGCAGCTATACACTCTTCTTTTCTCGCGCTTCTACGCTGATCCTAACGTCTACGAAATCACAGTCGAAGATCCCAGTGAAGCCTTTGACGATCTTCGAGATCGATGCGATCTGAAATGGCTGGCAGACCAGGGCTTCCCGTCAGAGGTCTTTCAGATGCTGCAGACCACTTCTGCCCACGGAGAAAAGGCTGGAGACAACAAGATTGGCCGAACCAGAATTGTGGCTGGTGCATTCTGGACCAAGTGGCTGGAGGAGCATCGGCTGAAATACAAGCTGGCTCACCGACAGTTTGCCCGATGCTTTGAGATGATCCTGTTGGCTTGTCTGCAGGTGTCTAGTCCCTCGAAGAAACGAAACATCAAAGACACCCGTCTGTTCATTAAGAAGCGAGTGTACGTGCGAAACAAGGAGTTCCTGGAAGACCTGGGAGGCAAGGCGGAGATCATGTCTAAGCTGCAGGAGACGTACGAGTCCATGGAGGAGGATTATGGACGAATCATGAAACCCGTCCTTGGATATGTCAAGGACGGACTGAAGAAGCGAGACAGGGATGATGCTGATAATGAGGGAGCTAAGAGAGCTAAGGTGGAGTAAATAGATTATGCACGGATTGTAAATGGGTGTTGCGGCTGTAAATGGGTGTTGCGGCTGTAGAAGTAGAACTAAAACTTCTGTGCAAGTTGAGCACTTAGGACCCATTATCTTTGCGTTACTATGGCATCGACGAGTCCAGGTAAGAACAATGTTGTTTATCTCTTGGTTTGCGAATTGCAAATGAGTGAGGAGAGGACGTCGTACGATGAGCGGGTTGGGATGGCCCTCTTCCGCAACACCACAAAGAAGCAACGTACTGCTACACTATAGGGCTACGATGTTGAAGTGCCCCAAAGTTAGGTTCCTTATCTCATCTGGCTTGCATTATCAGCTCGAAGGAAAGGACGACAACTGGACAAGATTTAGGAAGCGCACACTCAAAGACTTAGCAGCTTTTATGACAGCCAAACCTCTGTAACGGTATTTCGCGCGATTTAATCCCGCTACTTTATGGCAACTCATTTAAGCTTTACTCAACAGATTGGTTTTTTCCCCCCACAATATAGTTGGTCGCTGCGCATAAAATAGACAGAACTGATGTTAGAGTCGAAGTAACTCAATAAAAGTTGAACTAGCGTCAAGAACTCGAGGGGGGCCTCACATTGGATCATTTTTTTCGAGAATAAGACAAGAACCTCGACCACAGCATTAAATGCCTCATTTGCAATCAATTTCGGGTACTTTATGGCAGCTGATTTAAGCTTTACTCAACAGATTGGTTTTTTCCCCAACGCCCAAATAATATAGTTGGCAGCTGCGCATAAAACAGACAGAAACGACGCTGGAGTTGGGATAACTCAATAAAAGTTGGACTAGCGTCAAGAACTCGAGAGGGGCTTCACGTTACAACGCTTCTTTTGAAAATTAGAGAAGAACCTCAACCACAGCACTAAAAGGCTCACTTTTTTTACCCATCCCCAACAAGAATCGTGGGTAACCTTATTTGGGGTGCCCATAAACTACGAGATAGCTGACAAAAACGCCACTACACAGATGCACCAGAACATCGCACACTGCGTACAAGCAACGTCAATCACTTACCAATCTATCTTGATGCCATCTACTTGACGATACCGCAGATGGTTGATGTTCTTTGACCAGTATCAGAGATGATAGTGCGACATCGGCCATGGCCCGATTTGACCTCCAAACTGTCACACACAAATGGCAGCACGGACTACAAGGATAGACAAGCATTCCTCTTCTCCTAGAGAAAATAGCAAGGTGCCTGTCCTAACGGATTCAACATAGGATATCCACGGTGATGCAACTTCATGATCTTCGATCACCTAGACTCACGTTTCGTCACAAACCGATGCTCAACACAATGATACCTACTTGGTGTGCCCAGCGTTACCACTATCCTACCCTGCTTATATCAAACAGCTCTCTCGGCGAGGCGGCGCTGATATACTGTGACACCCACATGATTTGACGCACAGAAGTTCGGCGATATTGGCCAGATTACTCCCCAGATGCTGTTTGTGCACAGGTAGTAGGCGTAGAAGTGCGATTGGACAAGCAGATCCCTGGCCAGTTGGTTACGACTGGCTCCAATGATCTGAACCTGTGGAAGTCGATTTCTGTTTAATAAGTCACACATCACAGAATTCCATGAAAAACACACACACGCACACATTACATTACTCGATCAATTAGTCCATTAAACGATTACTTTCTGAGAAATCTAGTGCTTGGGTCTTTACAGTAGAGGTACTCGTACAGTATATCCGGTGATGTTATTGTCTCGCAATATAGCATCGTTGCGTGCTGCACTTATACACCGCTACGCTTCAGAAATTTACAAATAGATTTGAGCAGTATAAGCCCAATAAAATCGGTGTCACATCAGCTGAAAAAATGACACATCAAAAAAAGCTGGAAGTATATTTTGAGACCGGTCCCTGGCTGACATCGATTTTATTGGTGGTTATGTAGCTGTTCCACTGACGACGGTTCTCAAAATCTTCTTGTGAAGAATGCGGCCCCATGAAGCTGGGAATAATACATACAACAGGACTAGAGCACATCAAAAGCATATTCGCCATCTTTTATCAGCTATTTGGATATCACTGTGAGACTTCTTCTCATGAAATAGAGTTCACTGTTCACGTGATCTATTCTACAGATTGGTGCTGGCACCAATCTGCATCTTTGCCTCATAAGCACGTCAGTGCTTATACAAAATGGCTCAACAAATGACTGGTCAAGTTGGGGCATAAGCCCCAACTCTTTGTGTCTCAAGTATATAGTTACCCCCATTCCCATAATTGTAATGCATCGATTTTTGTACTGTTGGCACAGTACTACCTTCGAGCTCCGCAGGAGCTCTCTCTCCTTACACCGCTTCTTTCCTCTAGGCTCGCGCCTAGAGACGACCACAGATCCTCTTTGGCCCAAAGTTGTGTGTTTCACACATAACTTTCCCATAATCACTTTGTTTTTCTCGTTGTGCTTTCTCGTTCTAACGAGACTACACGTCAAATACCGATAGATAAGTGTTTTCAATGCGAGCAAACCTCTCAACATGTAAAAATTAACCTGAGGATGATTTAATAGTTTATGGGGATGTAATGGTTAGCTCTATCAACTCGTCAAGATTTTATTCACCGACTTCACATAACTTACTTATAACTGAAGTACAGAATAATTATAAGTGTGGAACTAAGCGAATAAAATCCAAATCGCAGCAAGAAACACTTCATACTGCTTCAATAGCAGTGTTTTATATTATTCCGATGGTCTTAATGTTATTGCGTTTTTATTGGTGTTGTTCAGGCCCATTGTAATAATGGACTGGGGCATCAGACACCTTGAACACAGCCAATAAAATTGAATCATACCCAGTAGGCATCCAGACATTATCCTGTGTTTATACGCTTGGTATCACTGCCTCATATCAGTCGTTATCATTAGTAGTCATGTTTTAATCGCAGAATTACGATCAGCTCGCTACGATAATCACCCGTACTGACTGAAAAAAATCTAAACGGGGTACAAATTGCCACAATTATCTTGCGACTGAATTCTTATTTCCATAGATGCATATCCCGACGTTGCAGCGATTTTATTGGCGATCTATCATTGTATTCAAGCTTTTACAATGAGGGGGAGAACGTACGGGATGATTGAAGCATTCAAAAGTAGTCCTCAACGACAAAATTAGTAATTTAATGAGCGGCAGCCAATCTCGCATAGACTCTGAGCTGTGGTTTTTGAGAGGGCCTCAGTAGTGTGATTTAGTTGACATCTATCTTGTGGGGATCAACTGGACGACAACTCGAGACTTCTCCCCCGAAAAAAAAATCAATCCCGTATTCAAGGGTACTATCAAAGTGCTACTATGCTTTCATGTACTATGGGGTCTAGCTCCCGTCCATTCAAACGATTTCGGCTCACAAGTGCTCACATCACGCCGACTGAAGCGAAAATGACACAAATTGTCCGTATCTAAATGAATTTCAGAAGTTACAAGATTCAAGATCTTCCAACTTGTTACCTGAAGGTTTTCAGATCTATTAGTTCTTCAACAGTATCTCTATCATTACTTTTGGATCACTTGTCGTTGAGATGGCGTTGCCTCTAGCGATCTCGATTTTACTTAGCAGTATCTTAACTAAGCAGTCAGCTAATCAGCTTTTTTTACTAAAGGTAAAACGTGCATACTTTATGCACTGGGACAAAGCGCCACTTTGTGTAACTCCATCCACCAACCAATCCATCATACCAATCCATCATAATGTCGTCCGCCTAAGGGCACCAAGAGTGTCAGAAGTTATTCAACAACGGTAGAGGATCACAGTGTGATACCACACTTTCCGAAAACCGACTTACGAGATGTTGGATGGACGGCAGCACCCACCACAAAAATCTTACAGTCCCACAGTCACGGATACCTCAGCAAAACGTTTGTTTTACGAGATACCACCTCGAGATACTCATTGTGATGTTGCCGCATCTCACGGTTCCACCACTGCGAATTCTTCTTACTTCTATTGCGATCCTGAACGTACTGAGTGAAGTCATGATAGGAGAAACCAGCCCATCTTTTCAGGGGAACAGGGTCACGAGATACGACGAAGCACCAACAAAACGATTCCGCGAAGCATCCAATCACCAGAAACTCTTGACTCTGACGATCTGTGCGGTCTAAGATGTCACGCCACATCATTAACTTCACCAAGACATGTTGCAAAGACATAGCTGCTATCCTGGACAGGTTACGAGATACCGGGACTACCGACCGACTACCCTGCTACAAATACTTAGTGTCAATCCCTGCAACTTTTCATCTCAATTCTGTCATTTTCACGGCAAACCGAACGTCATGTCCCTTAGAATTGTGGCCGTGGGTCGTAACCTACGGTTTTGAGCAGTACAGGCCCAATAAAATTGCTATGACATCAGATGAATCACGTTAGTGCGAAGAATTGTCGGTTTTACTTCTTGATGGAACACCTATGCTTGTGTCGATTTTATTGATGAGTATATCTCTGTTCTACTAGAAAGAGTCGTGTTAGCCCCTTCTGGGGAACAGAATCTCATTAAGCTGCGAACTGATACGAAAGCTGCCATCTAGATGCCGCAAGGGTCAAGGCCGCAGGTAATGAAGTTATGAGTGTGCCAAGGTATCTTTCTCGTTGTGGTATTGCTGGCTGGAGATTCCAAGGGGTAGACAATGAAAGTTGCGTGCTTGTGAGGCGAATAAAATCCAAAACTTGTGAAGAGAGATCTGACAGTGATTCAGCAGTCTAAATGAGTGTAACAATGGGGTGTTTCCGGCTCTTTAGATTTTATTGATCAAGATACTCCAAATTCTGATGATATAATTACAGAATCTTGAGAAGTGCAAAACTAGTCGAATAAAATCCAAACTCCAAAAGAAATCACACTGATCTACTTGAAACCGAATGCTTCTCTGCGTGCTCACTATTTGAGAGTGTCTGAGATTTTATTCGCGTCACCCCACAACGTTTTTAAGTGGGTGAAACCGTCAAACACGCATAACACAGCGAAAAAAATCCAGTCTTCACTGAAATTCTGCTCGCCGACGTACTCCAGCTTGCAGCTTTTTAGCTCCTATTCATTTCAGTATGAACTAGTTTTTATTCATCCGCCAGATGAAGAATACTGATTTGTGTGTAATGAATATCGACCATATTGACTGTATAAAATCTCAAAGTCATTATAGCTTCTATAGTTAGACTCTTTATGAGTCCCTGCTTCCACCAGATTACATCCCCGGTCTTTAGCGATTTTATTGCGGCTTTCCTGGCGCACTCATGTTTCAACAGGGTTGAAAAGGGCCTTTATTCTTATCTTGCCGGGCAGTAGATTTGTCTATCTGGTCGCATTTGACATCAAAACGTTGCCCTGATCACAATGAATCCATTGCTTTTGGTTGCAAACGTCCATCGTTATTTTTGACGGAGGTCGAGCGGAACCCTTCCTTCAGATGCTTGACCAATTCAAAAAGATCACATGACTACCAAAACCTTATATCATGCAAGCCCAATTGGCTATGTCACGTGACTTCCTCTATATAAAAACCTTATCTGGCCTCTACCCAATCGGGACAACTACAGGTCACGTGAACCAGGCACAATCTATCCCTTAAACCAACACACCACTCTACACACGACATTCATCCACCAATCCATCATGATACCATCGATCCAGGGACAGAGAATGTGTCAGATGTCACTCAACAGAACTCAAGGAAGATGATGTGATATCCCCTATGTCGAAATTCGAGCTACGAGAGGTTTTTTGGGTTCACTCATTACGCAGAAACACAAACACAAACATACCTGGATACAACACAGCACGTTGCCTACGTGTCCTCACCACTAGATACTCATGGTGGTACAACCGCGTGATCCCCTAGTGGTCCGCGTTTACTCGCATCGTTATCTTGGATGGATGGATACCTGCAATAGCAGCCGGATGACAAAGTCGGAAAGCAGGGTACTCTCGACTCGCAACGGTAGCTAGGCGCTTTCAACGATACATCTATTCTGCAGGTGTCTGTGACAGACAATACTGATCCACGATACCACCCTACTTCAAGCAAGTTGACACAACAGGCCTACACAGACGTATCTGGAATTGGTGATTTTCCGGATTGTGAGACGCCTCAGGCCCTCGTGATTGACTGTTTCAGGATGCTAACCTCCGGGGGACCAGCCTCCTTAGATGACGCTATCCCTATCCCGTCGGGTGGGCAGTAATAGCATTTGTTGTGGTGTTTTGGTCGTCACATTAACTATAAACGAACAATGGTTGAATTTTCAACAGAACGAGCTCAATAAAATCTTGAAAGCCCCAGCTGAAGTATCATGGTGTCCAGAACGATCCATGGTGTTGCCTAATGCAGCTCCCGAACTGATATCGATTTTATTGGTTGATACATCGCCGTTTCATTGGCAGAAAATACGGAAGTTGCTAACGGGAAACGCGGTTGTGGGAAGCTGGGAATCCCACGTATAGCGACACTGAGAAGTACAAGTGGTCCAGGGAGCCTTTTCTGTAACTTATCAAGCTACTAATGTGGCTTTCTCGTTGTATATTCTCAGTATGAAAGATCCGAGGTGCACATAATGACATTTGAGTGTTTGTGAAGCGAATAAAATCACAAACTTGTGGAGAGCAATCTGATGTGAATTCAGCGGTCTATGAGAGTGTTTGAATGAAAATTTTCCCGCTCTAAACATTTTATTGATCAAGTTACCCCAACTTCTGATGACAAAAGTACAAGATTTTCATAAGAGTGAAACTACACGAATAAATTCCAAATTCCAAAATACAGCACATCTATCTACTTGAAACTGATTCTTCTCGACGTTCTCACAAGTTGAGAGTGGTGGCAAATTTATTCGCGGCTTCCCACAACGTTGTAAAATGAACCAAACCGTCAAACACGCAGAACACAGCGAAAAAAATTCAATCTTCACTGAAGTATTGCCTGCCAACCCACTCCTACTTTTATCTTTCAAATGCCCATTCGTTTTAGTAGAAAACAGTTTTCATTCATCCGCTAGATGAAGAATACTGATTTGTGTGTAATGAATTTCAACCATGTCGACTGAATAAAATCTGAAACCCGTCATACTATAGATGGTTGAATTTTGTAGAGGTTTCTTCTTCTATCGTATTTCATCTCAGGCTCTTAGCGATTTTATTGCAGTTTTGATCACGTACTCACGTTTCGACAAGGATGGGACACAGACCATTACAGTAAGATTCTAGAGCTGTAATGAATTGAAAGAGCGGTATTGAAAGTAGATAAGCTAAATAGCATCACAGAAGTTCTACACCGTGTTTGAAAGAACATATCTCCGCAGTGTGTTCCATCTAATTCCATTCCGTTGGTATTCTGTTAACACTAATTTCGGAATTTCTTGTTGAATAAATTCTAAATCAAGGATATGAAGATACGATTCGATTGGAACCATGTTCTAGGCGTTACGACGACTTGTGTACGTTTGCCTGTTCGTTATCCGCTCAGTAGTACGTGCGATACGACAACTTTACCAATTTGTTGTATTGCAACGATAACTAAGTGAATAACAGGGGCTGCGGGCCGAAATTTGTATTTACATGATATCCGAGATGAATACTCGGTGTCTTTGCTTCAGCGAGTTCATTGTCTCCGTTTTTGACGCATTTGCTGTTGATGCATTTTCATTCGATTTACTTACCATCTGTCAAGTAATTTTTCAACTGAATACTTGAGCCAACATCATGCATAATCAGCACTGGGTGTGTCACGTGAACACTGCTCAAGTTTATGGCATAAAGTACCTGTGAACCTTAAACGGCCTGCCATAAACTACTTGGTAACCTTAAATGGGCTGCCATAAACTTGCGAACAAAAGTCTGCCAGGGCCACCAGCAGTTCATATGAGGGCTTGAAAGGTCTTAAATCATCAGGGCTATTTTAAGATTCAATATACAGCATGCATTATGCTGGTACAAGTAGAGATAAAGCTTTGAGATCCAGTCATATCGTGCAGAGAGAGCACGGAGAAATCCCCTAATTACTCCATACTTGTACGAGCTGCAAGAGAGCTCGGGGTACTTGTACCGGTACGAGTACAAGAACTTTCGCGCAAGTGGTTTCTTGTGACAAGTGACTTGTGACAAGTGACAATCATTGTTCCGTGGGCATTAACAGCACCCATGCACTGTTGATTTTACCACTACAGACGTCCGAGATCCGTCGGATGAGGGATTGTAAGAGAATCAGAAACCACACGTGCTTGTATGCTACCCTCGCCCGAGGTCGGCTTTTTCCGATGAGAGTGTGAAACTGCTAAATATTAGCTGTTTTCAAGCAGTTCGTGTGCAGTTTGAAGTGTGTCGGAAGCCGAAAGCTTAAACGATCGCCAGTGGATGTAGGACATGCTTTTTAAGGTTGCCTAGTATCATGCATAATATACGCACTGTAACAAACCACCACACCATTGGACACTTACTAACCATGCATTACCATACTAGCACGTATTACTATTACTAACAATCTATAAATTACTTGATCAATCAGTTCAGTCCGAGCTGGTCTCAGTGGTCTCCTGCTGATCATTCTTGAAGCCAGCTTCAATTCTTTTCGTGGGGTCGATCTCCTCGTTGTATACAACCACCTGTCCGTCAACCACAACGGGCTCCAGAGTGGTCTTAGGACCCTGGTACCATTTGCGAGCAAACAGATAGTAATAAGTCAGGCAACCGCCCCATACTGCTGCCAAAATGACACATGTGTAGTTCATGGTCTCCTTGGTAGGGTGGGCGGTGGTCTGAGGGAAATTCAGTAGGACAATGGTAAAGGTGAGGTAAAAGCAAGAAAAGGCCGCCACTGCAGTGGAAAGTCTCCCATGTAGAATTGTCCAGGCACAAACTTCTTTCGTCCCCAGACAAGCTTGAGAAAGATGGGCATGCCCCAAGCCAGAGCGTTTCCTCCAGCAGCAAGAGAGAAGAGAGCTGCTGCTGCTGCTGCGTCAATCATACAGAGACATCCGATAGCAAGAGCCAGCACGGAGTTACCCCAGACACACCGGACGGGGTTGGAGAACTTTACGTTGATGACCTTGAAGAAGTTGGAGAAGGGCAGAGCTCCGTCTCTGGAAAAGGCCCAGGACTGTCTGGAAGCAGCGGTCACGATAGAGAGACCCATGGTCCACTGGAGACTGAACAGAACGACCATGACTCCGATGGCCCAGTTCTTTCCCAGAGTGTCGTAGACGAGTTGAGCCATGGGCTGTTGGTAGACGGTCTCCAGAAGAGGAGCGATATCATGGGGAATAACGGCCACGAAGACAATGTTGAGAATAAAGCCAAGGAGCCAGCACATTCCGATAGAAGAGATGATACCGAAGGGAACGGCCTTGGAAGCATTGGAGGCCTCCTCGGACATGTGTACGCAGGAGTCGAACGCTCCAATAGTCCAGATGGGACTCAGCCAGCCGAGAAGGAAGACCCAGGCTGAGGGCCAGCCGTCGGTCAGGTTATCAATGTGTCCAAACATGTAAGATGCAGAGTTGAGGTGGTGTCTTCCTCCAATAGGAAGCGCAATTATCATGACGACGACAATTGTAATGTTAGTGTAGATACACACGGTCTGAACTTTGGCCATATGACTGGTACCGAGAGATCCGACGCATGCATGGGAAATCACACAGGCTGCAAAGATACCGTAGACGGCGTATGGGGAAGGGTTCCATTCTCCGTCGGTAGCGATGATGATGACACTGACGAAGATCTGGGCGAATCCGTAATCAATCGACATAATACCACCGGTTAGACCAAGGGTGTTTGAGTAGCCAACAAGAAACGAAAGAGGCCGTTTGGCTCCCTCTGGAGCAAAGTGATAAGTCCACCAGTAAAGACCTCCTGAGGTAGGCAAGGAAGATCCAAGCTCAGCCATGGACAAACCAACACACATGATGCATCCTGATGCAACAAACCAGCCCCATACCATTCCGTAGGGACCAGCTGGAAGTGAGTATGCCAGAGTGGTAGCAATTGAGGGCAGCAGACCCATGATGGAAAATGAAATACCAAACACCTGGAGCATCGAGAAGTTTCGCTTCAGCTCAGGTTTGTAGCCAATGTCTGCCAGCACGGCTTCATCGTGTTGTGTTACTGACGTTTGGGCTTCTAGTTCTAGTCCTCCCATGTCTTGTCGTTGTTTTTGTAGATATCTCTAGCTGGAACCCGAGGTCCTCTCCATTTCCTTTTATACACAACGCGGGTACAGTAGTAACAAGTAGTGGATCCAGTTTCGGCATGAAAAAGCTAAAGGCTGCGTTTCATAGCTACAGACACATGTAAGGTGGGGTAGAATGGCCAAGACTGGTGCTGTCTATGACATTTCTGCACGCTAAGCGAGAGGTATTGTTGACAAGTCAACTTTGCATGCACACAGTTAAGCGAGCAGATGGCATTTTTACTGTAGCAGGATCCACCAGAAAACTGATTATAACAGGACTCTCGTGTTCCCGCCGTCTGTCGCCTGTCACCTAATTAGACGTCGCTTTGCATTCATCGGTACACAATCTGTTCCTGTGCCGAAATGTTTATCGATGCTATTCATGCTATTGGTCGCAGATCTACTCTGTTATCTTACTCCTGCTGATAAGGCTCTTCCAGCAGCTTAGAGTTTGGGAACAAGCCATTTCATTTCGCTTAGGCTTGAATAAAGAATACGGCTGGAGGAGATAACGGTCTGGCCTTATTGCATAAGCAGGAACTACTGCTAGAAGACAATGCTCGTGATGAACTCAATATTCAGGCGGCTAAAGCGCCTCTTGGCAGTTTTTCCATCACCTCCAGATTAAGCACCTGTAAACTAACAGTCTAAATGTTAAGATTTCCACTATCAAGCACCCCGATAGCAACACTGCAACTACTGATCACAATCATCGACGTGAAACGGCTTGGCAGGGGAAGAATATGAACTCTTGGCAAGTGTCGCTCACCAGATGTTCCACTTGTTGCAAGGCACCTAAACGAACACACTGATTAAGCTACAGTATATACTTACACCCTTGTCGAATCATCCACAGCTGAGATGCAACCTCGATAACACGACCCTAATACACAATCAGAAAGGACTTCACAATAATTTTCAGTTTTATGCCGTTTTTGCCGCCCGAATCTAAACCTTACCCGGATCCTTTTGGATTCGCCGAGGGCAGATGAACATAGAATTCGAGATGCGCCAGCCACACTTTAACTCTGGTAGAATGGGAGGGTCTGCAGCCTGTCACCTTTGCATTTCATTTCATATCTTCGGATATGCGTCTTTCTTGGTCGGTTTCACGGTTTAGATCTGTTACAGTACCTGATACTGGTAGTTCGCGGTATACTACAGGCAGTTCTACTTGTGGGGGTACATGCCCTGTAGCTATTACATTGATAACTGAGATCTTATTGTGTCTAAGCTTCTCAAAATAGTGAGACTGAGACATGGGCACGAGCTGACCAGTAACGGGCACTACTAGTACAGTAGTCAGAAGCAGTCCATTAAATGCTAAACATATTGTACCCTTATCAGTTACTGCTCTGCAATTCGAATCCAGGGTTTGAAGATATGATTCGATTGGTACCGTGTTATAGACATCACGACGGCTAGAGTACAGTACGTCATACTGTACTGATTAGTCGAGTCCATCGGCACTGGTCTTCAAGGTGCCATGACTCCCCCTACAAGAACAGCCAGGGTGTTCTAGACGTTAAAGCATTATTGAGCTGTCGCCATCCGCTAATGGAATCGACCAGAGGGCCAGAGTCTAACGAACAAGTCCCCCTTCCGAACCAATGGCTAAAACATGTTGCACCAACGGCGTTCTCACATCATATCCAGCTGTGCCAAGCCTCCCATTGGTTAGAGCACTCGTGACTGAAAATTTCGACCTCTGCTGCTTGATACCAAGGTTGCCGCACATGGTGTCACGTGAACACTACTCAAGTTTATGGCATAAACTACCTGGGAACTTTAAATGCGCTGCCATAAACTACCTGGTAACCTTAAAATATCTGCCATAAACTTGCGAACAATTGTCTGCTAGGGAAATGAGCAGTTCATAGGAGGGCTTATCACGTCTTGATATTAATAGGGATCTTTGAAGATTCGACATACAGCATCGATCAAGCGGGAGAGATGAAGTTTGGAGATCCAATGAGACGCATATTGTGAGAGAGTATGTAGCACGAAGACTCTCGCATACCACTCCAGAAAACAAGCAAAATCGACACTGGCTATAGATACCACTACTTGAGCAGTGTAACAAAGAAGAAACTGCTGCTGTACCCTCCACATAAGGTATGTTATACAGATACTAAAACCTGCATAAGTACTCGGGTACCTGCAGATCATGGGGTTTCGAGGATGTAGGGGCCCCAAACTTCGAGAAACGAAGGTTCCGTATCACATGTGGATGCATAATCAGCGCAACGATTGGGACAACTGGAGAAGGCTCTACCAGCAGTCCACAGCCGTAAATGTAGCAGCTTGATTGTCAACTAGAGCTCTATTGATGTACTTGTAATTTGCGCGATTAAATCCTGCTACTTTATGGCAGCTGATTTAAGCTTTACTCAACCGTTTGGATTTTGCCCCAGCGTCTCATTAATATAGTTCCGAGCTGTGCATCAAGTAGACATAAATGACGCTTGAGTTGGGATAAGTCAATAAAAGTTTGACTAATGTCAAGAGCTCGAGGAGGGCTTCACACTGCAACAGTTCTCTAGAGGATCAGACAAGAACCTCGGTCGCTGCTTTAAATGCCTCATTTGCGCGATTAAATCCCGCTACTTTATGGCAACTCATTTAAGCTTTACTCAACAGATTGGTTTTTTCCCCCCCACAATATGGTTAATCGCAGCGCATAAAATAGATAGAACTGATGTTAGAGTTGAAGTAACTCAATAAAAGTTTGACTAGCATCAAGAACTCGAGGAGGGGATCACGCTACAAGGGTTCTTTTGAAAATCAGACAAGAACCAAGGCAACAGAACTAAATGCCTCATTTCCGCAATTAAATCCTGGTACTTTATGGCAACTCATTTAAGCTTTACTCAACAGATTGGTTTTTCCCCACAATATAGTTAGCAGCTGCGCATGAAACAGACAGAGTTGACGCTACAGTTGAACTCAATGAAAGTTGGACTAGTGTCAAGAACTCGAGGGGGTCTTCACGTTACAACATCTCTTATGAGAATTAGACAAGAACCTCGGCCACAGTACTAAAATGCCCACTTTTTTCTAGCTATCCTCAACAAGAATGATTAACAACCTCATTTGGGAATGCCCATAAACTACGAGATAGCAGACAAAAACCCCACTACAGTATACAGATACACTGGAACATCGCACTGTACAAGCAACGCCATTCGCCAACCAATCTATCATGATGCCATGTATCTGACAATACCGCAGATGGCTGGTGAGATTTGACCAGTATCAAAGATGATAGTGCGACATTGGCTATGGCGAGATTCGACCTGCAAACTGTCACACAAAATGCAACACGAACTACACATCCAGACGACCATTACTCCGTTCCTGAAGACGATAACAAATTGCTAGTCCTGCGGTCGTGAGCAAGGGATACCAACGGCGATATTACAGCATGCATTCGCCGGACTCACGTTTGGTCACAATGTGATGTTGAACACTTGGATACCAGCGCAGTTTTACTCAGCGTAAACACAACCTGCTCTTATAAAACAGTTCTGTTATTAAACAGTTCTCTCAACTTCCCGGCGCTGATACACGGTGGTTTAACGCACGGAAGTTCGCCGACATTGCCCAGATTCCTGCCTACTCACTATACAGTACTGTACAGTACGCATCAAAGATACACAATAGTAGAGAGCATTACAAGCCCAATAAAATCCGTATCACATCAGCTGAAAAAGGGAAATGGCAACAAGAGCTGACCATACATCTTGACACTGTTGCCTGGCTGGTATCGAATTTATTGGTTGATATATCGCTGTTCATCTGAATACAGCCCTCAAAATGTTCTTGTGGGGAATGCGGCCTTAGGAAGCTGCGAATGATACATATAACAGCACTAGGCCATAGCGAGAGCATTTATTCCATCTTGAATCAACTATTTGGTTATCACTTTGTTTTGCGCGTGGTGTTATTTCGATCTGACGAAGCCACATGTCAACTGCCAATAGATAAGGGCTTGCAACGCGAGAAAGCCTCTCAAACTGTGTATATCAGCCTGAAAGTGATCCACTGGTTTCTGAGGGATGTACTGGTTAGCTCTATCAACCCATCAAGATTTTATTCATCCACTTGACACAACTTATTGATGATTGAGGTACAGAATCATTATAGGTGTCAAACATAGCGAATAAAATCCAAAACTCAGAAATAATTACATGATACTGTTTGGATAGCTGTGCTTTCTATTGATCCGACTGTCTAAATGTCATTGCGATTTTATTGGTGCTGTTCCTACTCATTGTAAAAGTGCACTGAGGCATTAGACACTTCGAACACAGCCAATAAAATCAGAACGTTCCCTGGAAGGTATCTGACACCATCTTACATCTTGTAGCTTTGTGTTATCTACTCATTTTAGTCAGTATCATTAGTATTCACTTTTTAATCGCATAATTGCGATCTGTCCGTTACGAATATCACCCGTTCCGACTGAAAAAAATCCAAACCGGAGAAATCTTTCTACTATTGTCTTACTGTTGAGATAATGCTTTCGGCAATTTAGCTCCTGAGGTTGTAGCGATTTTATTGGCGCACTATCACTTTATTCAAACTTTTATAAATGGCTGGAGTACGTAAGAGATGATTGAAGCTTTCCAGAGCAGTTATCAAGAGCAACACCTGTAAAGTCATGAGCAGCAGCGAGCTCTGCGTGGATTCTAAGCAGTGACTTTCGAGAAGGGGCTAAGTGATGTGTTTCAACTGGCATTCATCTATTGTGGACCAACTGGATGACATCTCGAGACTTCTCCCTGAAAAAAATCTCAAGCTCGGATGCAAGGGTACCATCAGAATGGTACTGTGCTTTCAGGTATTCTGAGGTCAATTATACGTCGTTTTAAACGATTTAGGCCCACAAGTGCTTAAGTCACGTCAGTTATGGTGAAAACAACACAAATTACTCATATCTAAATGAATTACAGAGGTGGCAGGATAAAAAATATTCGGAGATGTTACTTGCGGATTTTCCACGTCTATTAGCTCTCCAACGGTATCTCTATCGTTATTTTTGGTCCACTTGTTATTGAAACGGTGTTAACTTAAGCGAGTCGATTTTACTTAAGAGTATCTTAACTACGCACTCAACTAATCTTCAAAAATTACTGAAGTAAATCTATGCATAATTTATGCACAGGAACATGCACCACTTTGTGTAACTTCACTCATCAGCCAATCCATCCGACCAATCCACCATGATGCCTTCCACCTAAGGGCACTAAAAGTGTCAGAAACTATTTAACAAGGGCTAAGGATCACAATGTGATACTGCATTTACCGGAAACCCACTTACGACGTGATGGGAGGACGGCAGCACCCATCACAAAGAATCTTACATACCCCCAGTCATGAATACCTCAGCAAAGTGTTTGTTTTACGAGATATCACTTCGAAATACCCACGGTGGTGTTTCCGCGTTCCATGGCTCCACCTCTGTGACTCTGTTTACTTGCATCCTCAACATACAGCTAGCGTCATGAGAGAACCCAGCCCATCTTATCAGGGCAACAGGGTGGCGAGATATCACGAAGCACCAACCCAAGAGGCACTTCTGAGTCTATGACGACTAGATAGATCTACCCCTCAATCAGTGCTGGTCTATGATGTCACGCCACATCATTATATTCCCCACAGCTAAGCTGCAAAGACATTACTGCCCCCATGAATGGGTTGTTAGATAATGGGATATACCAACTCACTAACCTGCTAAGAACGTTGCTCTTGAATAGCACCAACTCCTGGGACGTTGTCTCTCAATTCTGCAGCCCCCCTCAAGGCTAGCGGAAGTTTGTGTCCCTTGAATGGGGCCATGAGTCGTAACATACGGTTTGAAACAGTACGAACCCAATAAAATCGCTATAACGCCGGGGGAATCACGCTAGTGGGAAGAATACTCGGCAGTGCCTCCTGATAAAACTCTTCTTCTTGTGTCGATTTTATTGAGAGATATATCTCCGTTTTACCAAAAACCATCATGCTTTCCCCTTCTGGGTAATACGATCTCAGTACGCTGCGAACTGATATGAAAGCTGCCACAGAGATACTACAAGGGTCAAAGCCGCATACAATGAAGTTATGGGTGTGCCAAGGTGTCTTTCTCGTGGTGGTATTGCTGGCTGGAGATTCCCAGAGATAAGAAATGATATTTGCGTGCTTGGGGCGAATAAAATCTTAAACTTGCGGAGAGCGATGAGAGATCAATTCCGCAGTCTACAAGAGTGTAACAACGGGGTGTTTCCGGCGTTTGCGATTTTATTGATCAAGAAACTCCAAATTCTGATGAAAAAAGTACAGAATCTTCAAAAGTGCGAAACTACACGAATAAATTCCAAATTCCAGAAAAAAGCAAATGAACCGAATTGAAACTGATTTTCCCTTACATTCTCACAAGTTGAGAGTGTTTGGGATTTTATTCGCGTCTTCTCACGACGTTTTAAAATGGACCAATCCGTCAAACACGCAGAACACAGCGAAAAAAATCCAATCTTCACTGAAATTCTGCCTGCCGACGTACTCCAGCTAGCAGCTTTCTATCGCCTATTCATTTCAGTATGAACTAGTTTTAATTCATCCGCCAGATGAAGAATGCTGATTTGTTTGTAATGAATATCGGACATATTGACTGAATAAAATCTCAAAGTAATCATAGCTTCTATAGTTAGACTCTTTATGGGTCCCTGCTTCCACCAGAGAACATCCTGGGTCTTTAGCGATTTTATTGCGGCTTTCCCGGCGTACTCACGTTTTTTACAGGGATGAAAAGGGCATTTATTCTCATTTTACCAAACGGTATATTCGTCTATCTGGTCCAAATCAGCATCAAAACGTTGCCCTGATCTCAATGAATCCATTGCTTTTAGTTGCAAACGTCCATCATTTATTTTTGACGGAGGTCGAGCTGAAACCTTCCATCAGATACTTCACCAATTCAATAAGATCACATGACTCCCCCAACCTTATATTATCCATGCCCAATTGGACTGCATGACAACAATGTCACGTGACTTCCTCTCCAAATAAACCTTATTTGACTATACTCAATTGGGACAACTGCAGGTCACGTGAACCAGGCACAATCTATCCCTTAAACCAATACACCACTCTACACACGACATTCCATCAACCATGATACCATGATACTATCGACACAGAGACAGCAGGTGTCAGATGAGACTCAACAGAACTCAGGGAAGATGATGTGATACCCCCCATGTCGAAATTCGAGCCATGAGAAGTTGCTTGGCTTCACCCATTACTAAGAACCACAAACAGGATACAACAACATACCACGTGTTCTACGAGTTCTCACCAATAGATACTCACGGTGATACAACAGCATGATACCCGTGTGGCGCACGTTTACTCGAGTCGTTATCTTCGATCGATGGTTACCAGCAATAGCATCCAGCTGATCAAGTCGGAAAGCAGGAGCTCAAAGTGCGAACACTCATGTTAAGTCAGTCAGGCGCTTTCGACTCTACATCCATTCTGCAGTTGACTGTCACACACGATGCTGATCAACGATACTACACCACTTCGATCAAGTCGACATAACAGACCTACACAGACATATCTGGAAATGGTAATTTTCAGGATTTTGAGACGCCCTAGGTACTTATGAATGACTGTTTCTGGATGCTAATTTCTGGGGAACCAGCCTCCTTAGACGACGCTATCCCTATCCCGTTGGGTGGGCAGTAATGGTGTTTTGGTCGTCGGATTAACTACATGCCAACATTGGTTGAATTTTTCAACAGTACGAGCTCAATAAAATCCATACAGCACCAGTAAAAGTATCATGGTGTCCGGAACCGCCCATAGTGCTGCCCAATGCAGCTCCCGAACAGATATCGTTTTTTTTGGTTGATATATCGCCGCTTCACTGGCGGAAAAGATGAAAGTTGCTAACGGACAATGCGGTCTTATGAAGCTGTGAATCACACGTATAACGACACTCAGAAGTACAAGTGGTCTAGGGAGCCTTCCCCGTAACTTATCAAGCTACCAATGTGGCTTCCTCGTTCTATATTCTCAGTATGAAAGATCCAAGGCGCACATGATGACATTTGAGTGTTTGTGAAGCGAATAAAATCATAACCTTGTGGAGACCGATCTGATTTGAATTCAGCGGTCTACGAGAGTGTTTGAAAGAGATTTTACCGCTCTCAAGATTTTATTGATCAAGTTACCCCAATTTCTGATGAAAAAAGTACAGAATCTTCCGAAGTGCGAAACTACACGAATAAATTCCAAATTCCAAAAGGAAGCACATCGATCTACTTCAAAAGAATACTCCTATAGATTCTGTGTCGTTGAGAGTGTTGGCGATTTTATTCGCGTCTTCCCACTATGTTTTGAAATTGACCAAACCGTCAGACACGCAGAACACAGCGAAAAAAATCCAATCTTCATAATAATGCCGGCTGCTGAAGACGCTTGATTGGTAACTTTCCAATGCTTATTAATTTCCGTATAAATACGTTTCTATTCATCCGCCAGATGCAAAATACTGATCTGTGAGGAACGAATATCAGCCATACTGACTGAATAAAATCTGAAAGCCCTCATACCATAGATACTTGCACTTCGTTTGAGTTTCTGCTTCTATCGTATCTCATCCCGAGTTCTTCGCGATTTTATTGCGACTTTCCCGGCGCACTCATGTTTCGACATGGGTGAGCCACAGGCCTGACAGTAGCATTCTAGAGCTGTAATGAACTTGAGAGCGGTAGTAAAGGTATTCATGGTAAGATGCATCATAGAGGTGTCAGACAGTGTTTGAAAAGACAGGTCTCCACAATATATTCCATCTAGTTCCGTCACTTTAGTAATATCTCAACACAGAATTCGGGTTTTTCTCTTGAATAAATTTCAAATCCTGGTTTTGAAGATACGATTCGATTGGTACCGTGTTCTAGGCATTGAGACGGCTACGGTATGTCTGCTTGTTCATTTTCTGTTCAGTAGCACTTGAGACACGACAATTCTACCCAACTTTTGTATTCCGGGGACAACTACTTTAATAACAGATGTAGCGGACAGATATTTACTTCGAAGAGCTATCCGAGGTGTATACTCGGTGTTCGTGTTTCAACGAGTTCATTGTCTCCATTTTGGCGCATTTGCTGTTGATACATTTTTATTCGATTTACTTACCATCTTTCAACTAAATGCTCAACTAAATACTGGAACCAAAATCATGCATAATCTGCACCTGGGAACAAAGCACCACTTCATGTAGGACCGACCCTTCATCAACTCATCCATCACATTGCCATCTACCAAACGACACTACAACAACCACCACTGATTCATCAGGTATCGGAGATGACGACGCGCCACCAGCCATGATGATTTCTGATCTCCGAGCATCTCTGCGCACGAGTTCACCTGCTACAAGGACACTGGAACACAAATGTTCACATTCCTGCAAAAAGGCACCTGTTCTTCGATTGCGAGCATCCATTAGCTATGATAAAGTGGTATAGCACGAGCATCCGAGTGTCACGTTAACTCTCGTTCTGGTTTCAAACACATGGACTTTTGCGACTAGCCGTTGTGGGGCTTGAAACACGATCAAAACGAAACACAGCTAACCACATCACCCGTTCGATGGCTCTACCTTTGATCATGTCCGATCCGTTATGTCACGCCACACTATTTCCTTCAAATCTTACGCTACTGCCATCAATGGAAGACGAGATTCCCCAACACCGTCCCCACAGTATCGTAGGCAGGGGGCTTCGATGTTGAAGGTCCCCAAAGTTCAGCACACTAGCTAAGGTTCCTTATCACATTTGGGGTGCATAATCAGCCCAAAAGGAGAATACAGCGAATAGGACAACTGGCAAAGACTCTGGCAGACCATAGCCCAAAATACAGCAAGGTTCATGTCGACTAAGCCTCTGTTGTAGTAATTTGCGCGATTAAATCCCGCTACTCTATGGCAGCTGATTTAAGCTTTACTCAACGGTTTGTCATTTCCTTAACAATATAGCTACAATCTGTGCATGAAACTAGACAAACATTACGCTTGAGTTGGGATAACTCAATAAAAGTTTGACTAGAATCAAGAACTCGAGGGGGGCTTCATGTTACAACAGTTCTTTTGAGAATTTGACAAGAACCTCAGCCCCAGCATTAAATGCCTCATTTGCGCGAGTAAATCCCGCTACTTTATGGCAGCTGATTTAAGCTTTACTCAACAGATTGGTTTTTTTCCCCCACAATACAGTCACTATCTGTGCATGTAACAGACAGAACTGACGTTTGAGTTGGAATAACTCAATGAAAGTTTGACTAACATCAAGAACTCGAGGGGGGCTTCACACTGCAACAGTTCTTTCGAGAGTTAGGCAAGAGCCTCGGTCACAGCATTAGATGCCTCATTTGCGCGATTAAATCCTGCTACTTTATGGCAACTCATTTAAGCTTTACTCAACAGTTTGGTTCTTCACCTGATGCCCCAACAATACAGTTACTTTTTGTGCATGTAATAGACAGAAATGACGCTGGAGTTGGGATAACTCAATAAAAGTTTGACTAGCGTCGAGAACGCGATGGGGGCCTCACGGTGCAACACTTCTCTTGAGGATTAGACTATAACTTCAACCACAGCAATGAAATGCCCACTTATTTCAATCTATCCCCAACAAAAACTGTTCCTAACCTCATTTGGAAATGCCCATAAACTACGATCAGGTAAGTACGGTATGAGCGCATCGATTGTAATCCATCATACTGCCACCCCCTGCTCGTAACAGAAGCACCACGAAAGTCAGCGCTGCTCTTAAGGAGTCATTCACAACGATTACAACTGCGAGTAACGAGCTGCAGCGCTATGTTCCAATGGCTACAATCCGTAAAGAGCCACACTAAACACATTGAGATCTCTTCGTCATCCTACAACGATAGAGACAAGGTAACGAGAGGTAGCATCAGAAACATCAGTGCGTTAGCTATCGCTTTTAACTTCGCTTTGATCTTCATCGCTGCTACTGGTGCTGTGTCGACTATTTTGTAAGGTTTCGATACTGAACTCTCGTGGGCTTGGCACCTCCTAAATACCATCTCCGAATTGTAGTGTGGTCAATGATGGCTTTTGTGTCACTGAATATCAGTTGGAAAAGAACTTCCTCCCCCATCGCAATTGCTAAGACTGCCTACCTCGACCTCAGCTTCATCGCGTTGAAAGACCCTGCCACATTGCTTTTGTCCAGTAAGGTGGATACAGTTCATATATTGCAGTCATTGAGTTCCAACGGCTTCAACATGTGAGTGGATAGAGTGCGGACGGCACCAAACGGCACCAAACGGTACTGACACTCCTAATGGACGCAATGGTCGTCATTCCGACCTTCTTTTACTTACGTTCTTTCGTGTTATTCACACCATGATCATCACTCAGTTACTGCTACTGTGGTTATCGACACTCTCGTTTGCGGCTCCTACCAACCCAAAGGTCGTCTCTTTACCTATCTCAAAGAAGATTGTGCCACCCGCTGACACCCACTCTGCTGGGGTTCAATCTCGTGCAGGAAGCTACCTAGACGTCAACATTACTGTGGGCACACCTCCACAGGCCTTTGAGGTGACTCTGGATACCGGATCGGCTGACCTATGGGTTCCTCTCGCTTCAGATGATGCGGATCACTCCGGATACTACAACCCCAACGCATCTTCAACATATCGCTACCTTAACAGCGACTTCGACGAGACGTACGTAGGGGCGATATACCAAGGCGACTGGATCACAGAAGAAGTAGACGTTGCCGGGGTGACTTTGACAAACTTTCAACTTGCGGTTGCATCACCTGTTCCAGCATCCTCCGCTCCAGTTCAGGGGATTCTCGGATTGTCCTTTTGGGAGCAAGAGGGAAGTCCCGGAACATACCCGAACTTCCCCTATGCCGCCAAAGAGCAGGGGTTCATTGATTATGTCGCCTACTCTATCTTCTTCGACGGTTCCAAATCTGGGGATGGAACTTTTCTGCTTGGAGGTATCGATCACGCAAAGTACAACGGAAACATCAGCTACTACAACGCGTTGAACCCTAGTGAAGGCCCTGAGCTGTACTTCGAGTCCATCACCGCCAACGGAGCAAATGTTGTCTTTGATCAGCCTGCCATTCTTGATTCAGGCTCTATTTCCATTCTAATCCCCGAGCCTCAATTCAGCGACATACACAATGCTCTGGGATTCACAAACTACAGCGAGTCTCAAGGACAGTACTTTGCTGACTGTGATGCAAAGGTGAGCTTGGAGTTCAACTTTGAGGAGCTGACCATCCACGCTGATGAGTCTTCGCTGGTGTTACCCTTCTCGTACTTCTCGGGGAACCTCTCAGACACTTACTGTGTGCTTGCCACTCAGAACTCGGCAGTGTTCGGTTCCTCAAGTGAAAACCTGTTTCTTCTAGGAGACCCGTTCCTGAAGAACACCTACACAGTCTATGATCTGGAAGATAAGGAGATTGGACTAGCCCAGGCCGTATTCACTGACGAAAGCGATGTTCAGCCAATCACGGGATTGTTGAGTAATAAGTAGCGGAGGTGAATGTGTTATAGATATAGAGGATGAGTTAAACCTCATCAGCACAGTACCCCTAGAATACATAGACTAACAGGTATATTATTGACGGATTTTATTAGGGAGTGATGGCATGTCTACTTACTCTTCGGTGTCTTGTAACTCTCGCTGCTTCTCTGCCATGACCAATGCTGGATGCCTCCTCATCAAAGCAATGCTCTCGAGCAAGTCTCATGCAGCCGTCATTCCGGCACCATGGGATACGGCAAGTACGCACGCGTCTCACTAGACATGAAAGACCAACACAGTTGGCCACAGTACAGCCAAGAGTTGTGCATCTGGTTCTGCTGGTCACTCGCCGTAGGCAAGCTCCAATGCAGCCCGCAATGGTGCACACTGGATTGATACATCGGTGCGCTGATGGTCCATGGGACCGTTCAGTCGCCGTGATGGAGCTATCAGAGCTGCTAGTGTCTTGGCATTCACCGGTGCAAGTAGGAGAACAAGAGGGAATACAAGCCGTCTCGGATGATCTCCCGGGATATGTCTGGAAGCATCTCCGGGATCTTCGACTTTCTGTTCTTCTCGTTGATCTTCTGCTCACTGGTCGTGAAGTACATGCATCACCCCTGCAATTCCTGACTGAACATCGCATTGAGCATTTTGTTCCTTCACCCACTGAACAAATGGAACAAGAGAGTTTCTTGCAGACACATAGCTCTGTTCCACACCCCATCGTGAAGGTTGCCTTGAGATTGCACTTGGGGGTCTTGAACAGCTTTGTTCGCAGACAACCCACCTCATCACCCAGTGACCAGCACCCAGCACTCCCGAAAATGCCACAGCGAGGCGAGTACGCCCGTCCGCCAGTGTAGACGTTGTCGAAAGTCGGGAAGGGAAAGTAGTGTATGAAGGCGAGGTAGCCAGCAATCAGGCCAATCAACATTCCGATGATGACGTCGAAAACATGATGTCTGTTGTCTGAAATGCGTGAAAAGGCGACTGCTGAGGCTGACAGTAGCGGGACCAGACTGAGAAGAAGTTTCCATGACCATCCTGAGCGGTCCAACATCCGTGTTCTAGCAATCCAGAACAGAACCTGCACCATAGCTGAAGTGAATGCTGTGGCAGAATGGGCTGAAGGGAACGATCGAAACCCTTCCTGAAGGTGCCCAATGTCTGTTTGGGTGCAAATGCTGACATTTGATAGCCTTCCGATTGGTGGACGGACCCATGACATAGGATTGCATCTTGCTAGCATATCCGGTCGAGGGGCCCCCACCAGGTTTTTGAGGAGTGACACAATCACGGTTTGAAGTGCGTGGGCTGCCATCATGGTCAGTAGAATGGCGTGCAAGTCCCAGAGTCGTCGGTGCCACCTGTGAGATGTCGTGAATCCAATCGTGAGTGCAAATTGGCCAATCGGGATGAGAACGGAGTAGATGATCAGCAGGAACGTGGGCACGATTGTGAGGTCGGTGGGGATGTGGTTGTACCATAGCGAGGTCTCGAAGAGGTAGAATTCGGCGAAGATGGGTGGCACAACTTTTGAGTAAATTAGAGCGACAGTGGTGAGACTGATGTAGAAGAGCCAGTCAAGAAAGTAGGACAGCAGCGAGGACAGAGAGATGGAGTGACCGCCGACGGGGAAGAAACACTCATCCCTGCGTATAGCCACCAGCGTTGATGACGATTGTGTTGAGTGTGTCATCCTGTAGCTGTGTAGGGGACAGAAGGGCGCTTGAACGATGATGTTTTTGACACAAATGAAGCATAAGCTTAAAAGCGACCACAAAGATGTGTACCGTTTGCAGGTTATGGTGTTGATAAGGTTAAGGTCGCATGTAGGCTGTCAGATAACCGATAAGACATACAACAAGGGAGTTCATGCGAACTTAATCGGCTGCTGATGATGAGCAGAGTAGCTTGGCTACAAGAGTAGCAGTTTTACCGGAAGCTAGTAACGATGGAACGATGAACGATGAACTCCTCATACTTGGTGTGTGCCCGAAGAGAGCAACATAACAATAGAGTAAACAGGCTATTGTGACGTTATCAGGTAAAAGATTGTTGCTTCAATGGATAGGGCTGGAAATAGCTAAGATACTGAGCTCCCCAGTTTTTTTTTTTATTGTGCCGCGTTACCATAAACATAGTTACAGTCTTATGTTACTCGAAGATGTCAGCAAAAGCGCTGGATGGTGGCCTCGTAAAAGCTGAAGCTGACTTGAGAGAGACCCAAATGACTATGACAGCAGCTTCAGTGTCACAAGGTGTATTGTTTCGACCGAGCACTTACACGTGACACGAACCATACAAGTGCGACCAACTGGCACATCCACTTTCACAATCCGCAGCGAATAACTACCAAGTTGCGCAGTATCTTTGACACAAGACACCTCGATCGTCCTGTAAGTGCCAGCCTTGGGCTGTGGATCGATCACTGGATGCTTACCTTAACGCCCAATTTCCTAGAAGCCTGATCACGCCATCAGCACTGCCCCTAAACTACAGTATTATAGCACTCGGCTAACCCGTGCTACTTTAGATTGATTGGAGTCCCATACAGGATTCTCGTCGGCTAGGCCCCTGCAGGCGACCATCTATAGACCCTGGACCCATTTGCGCTACTCATCGACTAAGAGTGGTCAAACGTATGGATTGAAATAAATAAATAGTCGAGACTGGAAAGACTAGGGCAGCCCAAGTATTTCAGAGCTTGGTAGAACGATCTAACCAGGTGGGGAAGATGTGTCTAACTAAGAGTTTGCCAATTAGCATAGCAGTTGCGACCTAGGCTGTACAGACGTGGTATGAAAGGCTTCGACCCGGGTCATCATGCTAGAGGGAACTCTTCCACTACGACCTCAATGACACCCCGTAGGTATTGGAACTCCTTGTACTTGACTCTCAGGTTCTCCTTGGTGTTATCTTCCTCATCTGAGAGAAACAGAGAATCGGACTCCTTGTCACGTGGTTTATCAGCTGGTTCGCTCAGCTTGTTCATGCCCTTTCTTGTGTCGAAGTAGAGCTCCCTAGTAAATAGTGATGGTCCCTTCTGGTTTTCACTCTGCCAGTGTCCGAAACGCAGCTCTTGGAAGTGCTTGCAAGTCTCGGGTTTCAGAGAGATGTTAACGGTCCATGGACCGCTTGTAATATTCCCCACAAACTTCTTCTTGTGCACCTTGTTGTAACCCTCCTGGTCGATCCGAATGCATCCTTCGATTATCACCTGTTTGATGAGGGAACGAATACGCGTCAAAAGATCCTTCATCTGGGCGTCTTTGAGTGTCAACCGTGATGCCTTCACCTTGACCAGTTGCAATTTGTTTCTGTGCATCTTTCTATTGGATAACGTGCTTGTTTCCACCGCGTCGTCGTCACTGCTGCCGTGGTCGCTTCCAAACGACTCTTCGAGGGCTTCATCGCGGTTGTAGAGATGCCTTGCATACTGGATCATGGCCTGGCGTCCGAAGGAGATCCTTAGTCCCACTGCCGTGTCGTGGTTGATTTTTGCGTATTTTTTGCTGTTTTAGCATCGATGATCGAGAACAAATCGGATAAAATCGAGAGAAATCGAAAAATTATACCAGAGCCATGTCACAGCCTAGTGCACATCGAAATATCTTCGGCACCCGCGAATCTGGGCGTGCGAAGACTAGACCAGCAATGTTGCTAGTGTTTCACGTTGACTCTTCACTGGCTCATCAGTAACCATTGCAGCGTGTGATTGGTGTAATATCAGCGGATGTACCCCTCTCTCGACCCCTTTACGTCGCTCTTTACTCACATTGCCATTGAATTCGATCGCTTTTCCGTCGTGCTGTTCTTGTTGCCGCCGCTGCAAAAAGAGCTCCCACAACGTCAATAGCAAGGTTCAATAAATGGACAGTTAGCGTCAGAGATGTGACGCCGTGACCGTCGCAAGTTGGCAGGAAGGGATGGTCAGGAGGAGGTGTAGTATCGTATGTTCTGTACCGGGTAGTCTGACCTTAGTTCGGACACTTTTAGTGTACTTACGGAAACTCATCCTCTTCTTGGTAAAATGCTTATTAAGCACCATTCATGACCAAATAGCGAGCACGTATGTACCAAGTGCTAAATGAAGACCGGTGCCCACATTGCTGCCGAAAACGGACTCGCCCATCTCTCCTATGACACTACACAGCATTTATTGATACCTGCGGACGTCGTTTCTGCTATCATAACTCGGCAGTTATGGGTGGCACGTTGCACTACAGAACTGCGCTAACTAACTGTAGCCAATTCTTAGCTAGCTAGACGTTGTGACCCTGGTCAGTTTTATCAGCTACTACTGTAGTGGTTGCAAAGATGCTCTAGACGAAACAAAAAATTGTCCGGAATTACTCGATGGGCGGTTTAATGGCGCATTGGCTGTATTCTTCACCAGTCGACCGAAAATCATGGATAGATTACTAAGCAGTACAATGATACCGTCACGAGTTGAACGCCCCATGTCTTGGAATGTCGTACAACTCGTATCTTCGAAACGCTATTGAGTGCTCCCGTGCCCTTGGGAGCGGCGCCCGTAACCATGGTAACATATTGGTGAGTAATTAACTCATGCTCATTGTCCCCATGACCTCCAAGCACAAAAGAACTAAACCCCCGGCAATAATTTGCTCAGCAGACCGAAGCGAGCGATCTGTCGACTGCAAAAAGTAATTCAGCAGGAATTCAGCGTTGCTTTTGGTCACACCCTCCATAGCCGAAGTACACACGATGCATACTGCTACAAGTACAAGCACTGTGAACTTGCACCAATGTCTCGAACCTCATCAGGCACCGTGCAGTGAGACATCGATCCGTCCCTGTGTGTCTTGCTAAAAACGTCTAGATGCACCGGCGGCCAGAATATGCCGACAATTGAACGTATACGAACACTTGTGTGCGGCGGCAGGTGGCACCCACGTACTGTAGCAAAACATTTGTACGTGCTTGGACAACATGTGCGTCGATTCAAATCGATTGATTATGTACTTGTACTCCGTACCAGGTAGAGGCATGATGTGTGATCGAATCATCACTTACTTATCATCACTTGTCAAGACATCCGATGAATCGATCACATCACCAGATCGGAGCTTCTGAAATACTGTACATGATCTACATTCCAAACACGGCACTGCATCTTCAATTGCTGTAATCTCTACAATCTCTACAATCTCATCATCCAAACAAATAAATCTAATTACTACATAATCAAACAGCTCAAACAAACGACTGAATTTCAAAAAGCAAGCCAAAAGAGAGGGGAGGAGGAAAAGCGTTGCGTCGGCGTACACAGACTTAATGAAGCCCTTGCTGCAGCCCACCACCTTTAAACAAACAGTAGTAAAAAGTAGTTAAAAATACAAAAGAGACTTTTCAACAAAAATTAGCATGTCCTTTTCCAGAGCAGACTTAGGCGTCAAGAACCTTGCCCTCCTCAACAACGGCGGAAGGCTCGTCCTCGGCCCACTCGGCTCCCTCCTCTTCCTCATCATCGTAGTCGTCAACGTCAGCTCGTCGGATGGACAGAGTAGGCTTAACGGAAGCCTGGTCCAGAGTCCAGCTTGCGAGGGCGTTCTCGGCATCGATGATGACCTGCTTGGAGGCCTCGTAACCGTCGTAGGCGGGTCGAGACTCACCGGGGGTGACGGGAGTGTCGTCGAGCAGCTCGAGCAGAGCCTTACCGTAGCCGGCAATCAGAGCAAGCTTCTCGGAGTGCTCTCGGATGGCGTCGAACTGGTAGTTGAAAGCGGCCTTGACCTTCTCTCGGGTGATGTTGGAGAGCTGGGCCTCAGCAACGAGGGACTCGGCCTCGGCTCGGACAAGCTCCTGCTCAAGAACAATGATCTTGGGGGAGTTGGGCTCCTTGTACTTGAGGTGGGCAATCTGGTCGGTGATCTTCTGCTTTCGGTCTCGAGAGGGCTGGACGGAAGCCTCGATGTTTCGGACGGACTTCAGGGTGATTCGGTACTGGTCGTACTTGTCGATGAACTGGTCCTCGAGCTCACCAATCTCGTAGATGAGAACACCGAGCTTGTCGGTGACGTCGGAGACATCCTCGTCGGCGTCCTCACCCCAGAGAGAAAGCTGCTTGGCAACCTCTCGTCGCTCTCGGGCCTGCTGCTCGATGGATCGCATCACGTTCTTCTCCATCTTGACGAGCTGGGCGAGCTTTCGGGCAAGATCGGGGCCCATAGAGCCGGCGGCGGATCGTCGGAAAGAGTGGACTGGGTTAGTATGTTGTTTGTGTGGGGTTGTTGGTTCTCATGACACAGGGGTCAGGTCATGGGTTTCGAGGCAGCATCGAGGCATCGAGGCATCAACGGCAACTGCAGCATGCAAAAGCTGCAACACATGTTTTCGTCACCGCATTGGACAGTTGGTTTCGGCAAGGGCAGCGGGGCATCCAAAGATCCCGCATAATTATCAGGCGGCACCACCAGCAGCACCGCACCACGCATCCACCACCACACTGTACAGTGTCGGGATTAAAGTTGCGTGTGTGTTGTGCTTGTCCCTTTCAGGGCGTAGTCGTCCCAATCCGTAACCAATATGCGAACCTTAAGTGTGTCCCTAGCAACTTTGCTACTTTGGCTTGCTGGGTGGGGGCAGGCCGACACTCCGGGGCAGGCCGAACCCACGAGGGCAAAAATAGGGCCACCCACACACAAAGTGACACAACCACGCAACCACGCAATTGTCGAATCGAGCACATAACGGACCCCAGGCTAGTCCAGTCCTCAGGTGTACTAAATTGGCGTATTCTTCTTATTCCTAAGAAATAAGTAGAGTGGTGTCCAATTAGCCCCGAAAACTGCAACGCCTGGAGACCGCCCTCATCGTCAACGTGCGGCGTTAAAATGTGGACTGACTTCTCAAGTCTTCCCATTTGTGTTCCTTGTGTGTGTGTGCACCTGCACCCAAGCAGCGTCACCAATCAATAGCCCCCAAACCAAAGTCCTTCTGTGTAGCAGCCTGTTTTGCGCATGCGTCTCGTTAGACACCTCGATGTGTCTCTGTGTCTGAAATATCAAATCTACTCACCAATGGAGCCATTGCCGAAGAATCGTCCGCTCTTAGTGGAAGAGGTGGGAGGAGGGGGAGAGGCGAGCTGGGCAGCAGTAGGAGCTCTGCTGTTTCGGAGAGAGTATGTTCTGTGCATTGTGTGTTGATGTGTTTTTAGGTCGGACCTTATCTAGAAAGAAGAAGGAAAAAAGAGAAGAGAAAGGGGATTCGCTGGCGACGGTGGTCTTGTATATATAAGTGGGAGATTGAGTTTGGAGGGTTGTGCACACATGCGGGTGACCCGGCGTCTAGCCAGCCAAGGGAACAAAGAAACCTTGTCCAGCGCGTGCAAACAAAGCCCAAACAAAGGGGGGCATGGATATTGGACGTGGTCCCAAAGTCAAAAAAGGTAAAAACAAGTCAATATGGCAAGATTGGTTTGCCGTGTGGTGGTGGAAGGGGAAAGTACGATACAAGGTAACCCTGGACCTCTTTTGGAACCGCGCAAAGATGCACAAGCGATGCATTGGGCCATAGCGCCTGTAATTGCAAAAGCTCGGAGCAATCGCCCGACCCCAACCCCGACTTTTCACCACCACTCTTTTCTGTTGCTGTCACCCCTATTCACCACAGCCGCCCAACATTTGAACTCTATCCTGCGTGTAAATTGCACTGCATCAATGTGTACACACACTGTATATCGACTTGTACAGCAAGTGATGCGCGAGACTTGTTCAGAAGCATGTTCTAGCATGTCGACGTTTTTCTGGAAACAGAAAAGGCGGGCAGGAATTACTACGGGTAGTGTCTGGACTGAGGTACTAGTCGGCTTTTTTGCCGTTGGTATATCGCTCAACCGTAGCAGAGCGCCCTTTCCCCCCCCCTGGCTAACTTGCTCCTCTACCGTCGACGACATATTTGGGTGTTTTTGATTTACGCTTCTTCTGCCCTTCGTTTTTGTGTTTTTCCCAGCCTGTTCAACAGACCGACCGACCGGAACATCATCTAATCTAACGTCGACAATCGTTTTCGTTTTCGTCGTCCTCTCGTTTTCGTTTCAAAATCGGGTCACTAGAAATCGTCGAAAGCGAGTGAGTCTCTCTCTCTGCACACTGTACAGCAGCACACCATTGACCACAGCGCACGATTGATACTGTAGCTACAACATGTGCCGATCCACCAGCCTCGTTTGTGGGCACGTGTGCTATATGTCTATATATTTGAGAGGGCGGGTGAATGATTAGCCCCCCCGCTAGAGCTCACAAGATACCAAGGCATGTCACAGGACTAAGGGATCCACACTAATTAACAACGTCGCCATTAGTGTGCACATTGGCGAACTGCTGCTGCTTCTGCTGCTGCTGCTGTTGGTTCTACACCTTTTTTACACGCTACGGCACCGCCTCGTCGACTACAGTCGAATCGTCGTTCCCCCCCCCACAAATAGGCTTTTAGCTTAACTTTGAGAGATGGCATGTCGACGCACCTCAAAGCAATATAGCTGCCTAATTGGGTGTGCTCTGCATACATTGATGTGATCCACCCAAACAATGTCTTCCTTGTGACGTCAACAGCCGTACACCATGACGAGAGCTGGCCAGTGAATCCTGCTCTTGAACAGAGTAATGCGGAGACTGGGGGTAAGTGGGTGGTGATTCGATGGGCTTTGGTCACGTGATCTGGTGCCTTTAAACATGCTGTCATTTCCTTGCCACCCACACATTTACACATTTCTCGACACCAGCCAGTCAGCACATATTATGAGGCATTTCTCGAAGCATATCGAGGATGCTGATCATCACAAGACCTAAAGTTGCTGCAGGGGAGAGGCTGTTTAGGGAAGATGGAAAAATATACAGTCAGGAACGTGGATGCGGCTGTATGGCAATGGTGGAGTAGCAATGGTCATTTGGAGACCTTGGTTTGGATCAGCCACGTTCTTGGAGGTTTAGAAAGTCTTTTAAAACGGGAATTTTGAGGTGCGTTGTGGTCATAAGATCGATTTTAATCTTCTTGAGCTCTTCTCATACAGTTTGATTTCAGCCGTATGTGATTCATGTGGTTGCTCAGCAACGTACCACAAGTATCCTGTGCGTGCCCCAGTGTCTACAGCCCAAAAGCTCACTTTCCTCACTTTTCCGATCGCAACAGGCATATGTAAGGTTGCTACAAAAAAAGATACACATGGTGATGTTCAAACTACGGTGTATGTATGTTGCTACAGCTCGATTCTTTGTTTGGGCCCCATCCATCAGAAGACCCTTTCGGATTCTCTCGATTAGGCAACAGCCTTTAACAAGAAGCGGAACTTGGCTCGAATAGGCCAATCTTGAGTTGAAAACGGGCATCTGACGTCAGACAAGATAGCTCCCCCCAGAGATTGCGATACCGGGGCTTTCAAAGGTAGTTAGCGGTGCCCATACATCTCGATTAGCGTCTCGAGCCTTTGAGTGTTTCTAGAGTGTCCACAATACGTTTTGACGTTAGCCAAAGATACCACATTCCTTCTACTGCACGCTACAAGAATGCCAGATGCACCGAAGTGGCACCTCGGAATCCGCCTCATCTGGGGTATTGTGCTCATATAATAATACTTGCGTCTTTTGCACCTGCTGCCCCCACTTTTTGCAACCCGCCTCGCAATGGTGGGCTCACCTGCTTCTCTCGTGGGAGCAACTTTGATTCAAAATAGCTTCTGCCGAGGCATCATTTTTCATCGACTTAAAGAGCCCCATATTCAGCGTGATTCTGGCCAGAGAACCGTTCAGGATCGTCAGGGCGATTCTCTGGCGGGCATTCCATCGTCTATAAATAGTCTGGTATGAAGCCCCCAACTTTGTGTCAACTAAAATGTCATTTCGGCTCTCGGCTCACTAAAATTTACTTGAACACCACTTAGCCTCATAAAGTCAACTAATTTACTTACCCACATACTCGACCTTTTTTTCTGCACACTCGAGAATTATGGCCTGACCCACATCAAGAGCAACACACAAACGAGCCCTTTCCCAAAACGGCAAAAAAGTACTACTTCTCGTGACCAGGGCCTTTTTTTTGTATATATATATGTGTCACGTGACTGGACCAACACAAGACCAAATGTCTCACAATAAGAGAGGCCATGGGACCTCAGCTCATTTTAATTGAGGTCTATCCAATGTCTCAACGTAATGACAATCGGAGAATGTCCCGCCCCGCCGTAAGCATCAGTATACCCTAACCCTGAAGAATATGCTTTCGGCAATCTTCCCCTAACCTCCAGCCTTTGCTTCTCTTTTCGTTTTATGACGATTTTGAAAAGTGAACAACTCAAACGCGCCAAGAATCCAATAAGCTGAGAATGCAACTGTAAATGCACGTCATCTGCAGTCGGGACGCTAAAAGCCCCGAGGTTGTCTTTGGTGTTGCATGACGTCATTTCAAAAAGTAAAAATCAACTAAAACCTGGGGAAATGCGCTAAAAATTGCATTCGAACCGCTCGGATTTTGTGTGATTTTTCTCCACCCGTTGATCGTCCGTTAACGTGTCTTCTATCATCCCTCGGATTGGCTCTACCTTTTGTCTCTCAGCCTCGCATAATAGGGTTAGAGTTTACGAAACATGGTTGACGTGTGATGGCATGGGGCGACATTAGTTAGTTTGGTGGCATTTTAGAGGCAATTACTGGACGTTGTAGGAGGCGGCATAGGTAGTGGAAGATAACGGCGGCGAGTCCCTGGTAGGGCCAAGACCAATATTCCGCTCGGCTATTATTTTACGACAGAGTGTTATCGTTTTCGTAAATGTGTCAATTGTCGCGCAATTGGAGATCTTTAGAATTTAACCACGTCGGTTCCAACACCTACATTGGCTTGGCGTATCCACCAAAACGACTGGCCGTGTTTCACGTCATGCGTTTGTGGGGCTTTTTTATTTGTGGGGCTTTTTGTTCTGCGGAGACACGCGTCGCGTCATTTTGGAACCCTGACGGAAGCAGCGAAGCGAAGGGTCATGTACGAAGTTGCCTGGGAGACACACGCGGCGGTTATAATTAGCACGAGAGTCTGATGATGCACGTGGAGCTGATAACGATGTATATTACGAGAGCGATACGACGTGAGTGGTCGGGGTGTGTATCAATGCACCACTACACCAACTTGTCTTATCGATAAATACACAATTATCTCGTCAAAAGCTGCTCAAACGTGTCTCACACGCGTGGATCGTGGACTTTTCTTTTTGGAAGGCGGAGACGTGTCTGCATTGGAGGCGGTGTCTTTTTGAGCTGCGACAACTGCGTTATGTCAGCAGTAAGGGATGACCATATTACAAGTACCGTACAGTATGAAGCACACAGTAGCCCAGTGTCTGTACATTGTACGAATATTACCGCCCATGTACATCCGCCCTACATACTTGTGGGCCGTATGGAAGACTCGAAAATATGTCTCAGCGACCCCTTGATCCTAGAACAACACACCACCTCCGCTTATTATGTCTCGTATTCTCCAAATGGAAGCGATGACACAGAGGATATAATACCGCGTTCGCGACGCCTCAGACGCAGGAGAATCGTACAAGGACGACGATACAAGGACGACGATACAAGGACGACGATACACGCTGTCTTACAGTCCACTAACGGCGGTTCTGGTTCTGGTACCAAAAAAGCTTCTGAGGCTACACCAACGCTATCCACCATACAGTCGACTGCACTTCCCCGCTACTTGTACCCCTTTTATCAATCAGTCTAAACCATCTGGGCATTTGGACACAAGGCTCGGACTGACACATACGGAAGGGCTGGCTGTATGGACAAGCGACAGGTACATATCCAAGGTTTAGCGCGGTTTTGAAAGCTTCGAATGCCTTGCCTTCCCGATACGTTCACTGGATCTGGACAATGTATACGGCTGTGGGAAACCTACAGATCGGGCTCCTACAGTTTTGGTTTGAGAGATTGGAGCCATTGAAACTGAGGCTATGTTAGACAGACGCTGACCCAATGACTAAGACAGGACCATCAGATACAGAATCTATGGCTGTAGAGTTGAACAACAGCTTTGATGGGCTTTTAACTGCTCATCAAACTGAACAGACCACTCGTAAATACCAATATCATTGCACGCCAAACGATGCTTGAGTCCTACCCCTACAAGTAGTCTGCCATCAGCCCCACGTTTCTCATAAATACAATTAACTATCAAATACACCTCATCTAATAACCATCACTTCCTCCTCCCTTACGCCAGTAATCGGCAACGGCGTGAATCTCTCCGTTCTCCTCTCGAGACACGGCATTCATGACCGATCGAGGAATCCAGTACTCAACGCCGTGACCACGAGCCTTGAGAGACTGGCCAATGCTTTTTCTGCCTCCAACCTCAACATAAGCCGTCTCAGGAATCAGCTGGTGGTGCAGACGGGGGAAAGCGACGGTCTGTAGCAACGACAGACCGTAGGAGTACTTTCGAACAATAGCCTGAAGGATACAAGTGACGATTCGAGATCCTCCCGCAGCTCCAATCACCAGCTCAACGTGGTCTTTCTCCTTGTTGTAAACAATGGTAGGAGTAGTACTACTGAGAGGCCGCTTGCCAGGAGCAATGTAGTTGTAGATTGAAGGACGGAGCTCGTAAGCATTGTCACGCGAGGGGATGGAAAAGTCGTCCATCTCGGAGTTGAGAATCACGCCAGTAACCCGATCGTACACCAGAGAGCCGAACAGCAGGTTAACAGTGGTGGTCATGGCAACAGCCATTCCATTCTCGTCGAGAACTGAGAAATGGGCGGTTCCGGCGGAGTCCGAAATCTCATAGGCAGGCTGATAGTCTTCCCAGGGCCGGGTGTGGTAGTCGGAAATGTTGTTGACCGCCTTGTCGGTCCAGTCAGAAGTAAGAAGATACTCGACTCGCTTCTTGTTGGAGATATCTGCGGGGTCGCCGAGCTCCGTTCGGGCAGAAGAGGTGTACTTCATGGCCTCGGTGAGTCGCTGGACGGAAATCGGGTTGGAGTCTCTGGGGATGATGGCTGTAGATCTGAGTCCAAACAACGAGAATCCCTGGCTGAACCAGTTTGCAGTCTTCTTGAGAATTCCAGTAGACTCATTGTGGGCAGCCTTAGAATCCCCCTCTCGCTCCTTTCTGTCCAACTCGTCGATAATGTTCAGACCAACCACCAGGGCAGGTCCACTACTGGGGTTGTTTGCCACCAGAACCTCTCGGCCGTAAAACTCGCCTCGAACAGGCTCCTCCACGATCGTCTGGTACTGTTCGAAGTCCTCCAGAGAAGCCACACCTCCAGCCCGGTTGATGGCATCCACCAGCTTGGGGGCAATGGGGCCGTTGGGATCGTAAAAGATGGCGGAGGAGCCGTTGTTGGCAATGAGGGTAAGAGTCTCAGCAAGAGCCTTTCGCGCAAGAACGTCGCCAGACTTGAGGGGACGAGCTTTGAAAGGACTGGCATTGGTGGAGGGGGTATCGACATACAACCAGCTCCAGTCTCCCGACCCATACTCGGCCAGATTGTCCTCGGTGACTTCGAGGGCAAGTTCAAAGGCCTTGTCGACCAGCCATCCTCGCTCGTTGAGCTCGATGACGGGCTGAAACAGCTCCTTCCAGCTCAGAACGCCAGAAGAGTACTCCTTGTAGGCCTCGTAGAGACCGTGGACTTCTCCAGGAATGGCCACGGCGAGACCTCCAAACTGAGCCTTGTTGGGATCGTCCTTGAACATGTCCTTGGAGGCGGCCAGAGGAGCGGTTTCTCGAAAATCAAACGACAGGTCACGTGTTTTAGCATCTTTGACAACCATAAATCCTCCTCCTCCAATGCCACTGCTGAATCCGTTGATACTGCCGATGCACAAAGCCACAGTGATGGAAGCATCTACGGCAGATCCTCCTCGTCTCAGGATATCGGTGCCCATGGTGGCGCACTGGGGAACATCACAAGACACTGCAGCCTTGGATCGAATCTCCAGTCGTTTGGGCGACGGAGTGTAAGTGCCCTTTCTCAAGGGGATGTTGATCTTCTTGTCAGATGTGTGCAGAACGCCATCTTGTCGCGACTGCTTGTAATAGCTGGCGTGTTGGTCTCCTGGTTGCCACCCCGAAGTGGTGGGTACGAGTTGGATTTCCGAATGAGTTGAAATCAGGAAACACGAGTACAGAACGACTCCCACGAGGGCCGCTGTGATCACGCGGTTCATCATGGTGTAGGTCGGTGTAAACGCGCGTGTTTGTGTATGTTGTGAGTTGTTGTTTGCAAGAGAGAAAGTTGGGAAGGAACTCCACGGTGATAAGGGTGTCTCTCTCTGTGTCTGTCTGTGTCTGTGTTCAGAGTCTGTGTCTGTCTGTGTCTGCCTGTGTCTATGTCTGTGTCGGATCGTATACAGAGCTCAGTCTGAATCCAGGTGATGGTTGTTGTCAGACGTTGGTGTACCCGTTCAGAAAGTCGGGCCAACGTGTTCAGTCGGTTCTGAGGGCGCTAGAATAGTCGGATATTGAAGTTGGCCTTTAGATCGTAGATAGCCTGCATTAGCCGTTAACCCCGAAGCAACCTTGTGCAGGCCCATCATCATTAATCAACGAACCTAATCCGGTGGCAACCAATCGGGTTGTGTAGGTGCAAGAGCAGCCATTTTGTCACCTACAATATAGATACCGACTCCGGTGTATTTCAAGTCTTCACATGTCTCACACACCCCTACCCCAACGATTAAAGGCGATTTCAGTATTTTAGTGGCATTCTGAAGATGCTTAAAACAAGCCGCTTATTATGAGATACACAAGTCAATGTGATCATAATCATAATGGTCAGCTGAGATAGCCACACCGTCACATGATACATGACAGTTACACAGACACGTTTTGATCACATTTATAGAGCTCAATTTCCTCTTCTTCTTTCTACTACAAATGCTTCCCTTCGAAATACCCCCATGACTGTAAATAGTATGACCAGCACCCCCATCTGGTGCCGTATGCTATTGCCATGCCGTGCTATCTTGCAGATGTACCTGCGGAGTCCGATATAGGAGGCGTTGCTACAAAGGGTATGACACAAAAGAAAAACTGTTCGCGTTCACCCCTATGGGAGGAGAATCACGATTACATGGCATTTGTAAGCCAAATAGTATCTGTGGCGATTTCAGCAGCTTTCTCTTTCTGTGGCTGTTTTTCGAGGTGCGGCTTGCTCCAATATTGTGTGGGGTTGACGCTCTTAGCTGGTCTAGAGCTCCCTCTGAGAAAGGGCAGTTTTGAGTGCCCTTACCCTGTAGGGTTAGGGCTCACTATCTTGGAACCACAGCAGTTCCAAGTTCCCTCCCAATATGGGGTTAGGGTTGTTGTGACAACAGGTCCAAGTTCCCAACCTATGGGGTTAGGGTTAATATTAGAACAGTTCCAGGTTTTCCCTCCCAATATGGGTTAGGGTTAATATTAGAACAGTTCCAGGTTTTCCCTCCCAATAGGGGTTAGGGTTGTTATGTAAACAGTTCCAGGTTTTCCCTCCCAATAGGGGTTAGGGTTGTTATGTAAACAGTTCCAGGTTTTCCCTCCCAATAGGGGTTAGGGTTGTTATGTAAACAGTTCCAGGTTTTCCCTCCCAATAGGGGTTAGGGTTGTTATGTAAACAGTTCCAGGTTTTCCCTCCCAATAGGGGTTAGGGTTGTTATGTAAACAGTTCCAGGTTTTCCCTCCCAATAGGGGTTAGGGTTGTTATGTAAACAGTTCCAGGTTTTCCCTCCCAATAGGGGTTAGGGTTGTTATGTAAACAGTTCCAGGTTTTCCCTCCCAATAGGGGTTAGGGTTGTTATGTAAACAGTTCCAGGTTTTCCCTCCCAATAGGGGTTAGGGTTGTTATGTAAACAGTTCCAGGTTTTCCCTCCCAATAGGGGTTAGGGTTATTATGTGAACAGTTCCAAGTGCCCTCCCAATAGGGGTTAGGGTTATCATTAGAACAGTTCCAGGTTTCCAGGTTTTCCCTCCCAAATAGGGGTTAGGGTTGTTGTGTTGTTCCCAACCAATAGGGGTTAGGGCTTTCTGCATCCGGCTTAGGGTTGGGGTTGTTGTTAGGCTGCCCTTCTGTGCTCCTCGGGTGATTTTAAATAGGGTTAGGAGATCCCAATTGGGACAAACTTGCTCTCTGTGTGAACTGAGCAAGTGGAGGTGGTCAACGAAGCAATTGAACGGTGTTGACTGCTTCAAAAATCAAGAGCAACAAATCATAAGCAGCCCTTTATTCTCATAGCACCGTGAAACCATAATACCTCTGTATCCTTGAAATTAAATACTACTCAAGCGAGATTCGAAATGGTGTCGTGAGTTGGGAGGGTGTAGATACCACGTAAAGCCAGCTTCCTGGTGTCGTAGAGACGATATTAAAGTCATGATGACATTCCAGATGTATTATTGTTACGATTATTCACCTCCCATGTTCACACACATCGACACACCCCCCTTAATGCCCTCATGTCTCCATCGTAACATTGCCCCAGAGTGCGTGTTCCCGGCTAATAACGTTTAAGGTTTGGGTGTGGGTGGGAGTGGTTGGGAGGTTACCAAGACTCAAAAATTGGCATATGCTGAAGTGTCAAAAATTGGGAGCGTTGTAAAAGCCTCGCATTTTGTGTGGTATTTCCCGGTCCCAGCACCACACCGTGCAGCATATCACAGCACGACATGTATATCAGAGAACGGTTGATAGGAACCGCCTAATTGGGAGGCCCCCCACAACACAAAACAAGCCCAAGGGGAGAGAGGGAAAAATATATAAGACCAGGGCACCCCTCCCAAAAGCCTTTCTTCCACACACACACAACAAATACTAAACAATGTCTGGGTGAGTATCTCCACACACAACAACACAACACAACAACACAACACAAGACACAAACCCCCAAACACTTACTAACCATAGCCGAGGAAAAGGAGGTAAAGGACTTGGAAAGGGTGGCGCTAAGCGACACCGAAAGATTCTTCGAGATAACATTCAGGGTATCACTAAGCCCGCCATCCGACGTCTTGCGCGACGAGGTGGTGTGAAGCGAATTTCCGCCCAGATCTACGAGGAGACCCGAAACGTTCTCAAGTCTTTCCTTGAGTCTGTTATTCGAGATGCTGTCACCTACACTGAGCACGCCAAGCGAAAGACTGTCACTTCTCTTGATGTTGTCTACGCTCTCAAGCGACAGGGCCGAACCCTTTACGGTTTCGGTGGTTAATTATTTATATTATATATGATATTGGAATGGATTTATTATGCTAAATGAGAGAGTCACGGTGGCGACTTGTAAGTGGAGTAATCAGTATCTGCGGCACTTGTTTGCCACCCAGGCATTTCGGTGTATGGTATGGACATGGGTGTGTCCCTCTGATGGTGTGGTTGTGGCACGTGTCCAAACCTAGCTTGCGTGATGGAATGTTACAGGCATGCGTGGAAGGGGAATGTAGCAACACGACGTAATGACGAATATTGGGGGGGGTAAGGGGCGGTATTTGCGGCAGTGTATGGGTCCTTGTACGTTTATGACACTGGTGTGTCGTTTCTAGGCTCATCTGAAGACTTGTATTTTGTCCACTCCAAACACACCATATCCACCCCATTTACATCCTGCAACCAAGGTGCAACCAATAGTCCATCTGGCATGAGATAGTATCCACTGGGGCTATGTGCATGGTCACCCACCGATTATCCTACAATGACTACATCCGAGGTCACGTGGACATTCCTCAGCATCCAGCACTGTAAGGAAGCAGGCGATGACGCGGCCCATCGAGCATACGGGTCAAGGCTCAACGTGGGAAACATCTCCAAATAACGGCAATTACCACGAAGGGTGGATGTATTGTACTGCTCCAATCAGCAGGGTGCCGAGAGCACAGCCGGATGCGCTCTCATTTGTCATCATAGTACAGTATGTACAGACTTCATAGCCAAGATGCCCAGCTGGCAGTAAGTACGGAGTACTTGTACTCGTAGTCGTGGCACCCGCACAACGATACTCGGCTATCAATACCTAACGACAAGATCATCTAAGCCGTGGTAAGTACTCCAGGGAGGTTATACAGCTACGCACCCTTTCTAACTGTCCAATGCCCTACCCCTTAAGACACGATAAGCTGCCCACAAACACTGTGTTTTGTCATCGCGGTTGTTCTATACGACAGGCACAACCTAAACACCGTAAGCGAACTGAGCTCTAGAGCCGAGTGATCGCCACCGGAGCACGTACCGGAACAATCAGGCCCTATGGACGGATAGCCATACCAGAAACGGCGCTACGACACCCGAGCCTCGATCATACCGCCACAGCAACGTTCGAGAACCTCATGCACTTCAAGATCCTTGACGCTTGACGCATTTCTGACAGCAACCGACGCGTGGTGGAGGTGGAGGTGGAATGGGCGACTCGTGAGTGAGAGTGTAGACCACGTATCGTACAACTGTACCCGTACGTACCTGGTGGTCCTTACTGGACCATGACATCATAGCCCCATCACCCTTAAAAAAGGCTATATTGACTGTTGACTGTTGATAATACGCCTTTTCGGAGACCTCTTGTTCGAGGTTTCCTGACTCCGCCTATTGAGATGAGGTAGAGGCGCAGTATGTACAGCAGGGGCACTCTCTGGAATTCTGTACATGCTTGTACCGTTACGAGACTTGTAAGAGGGCCAAAACGGCCAAAACCTCATCTGGGCTAGGGCAGTTCTGTGGGTGACAGACGCGTGCCTACAAGTACTTGTAGGGAGAGCAGAAGAACCTCGGCCAAAGGAAGGGGGCCGAAAAGGTCAGCAGAAACGGTGTACCCGGTGCCACGTATATACACAGTAGCAAGACCTACTCTAGCCGACCGAGTCTTGACGTCCCATCGCAGCTCGAACATTTAACCGTACCCCAGGTCATCTAATCGAACTGTAGGCCTCACGGTCTGCCGGACTAACAGCAGCAGCACATACAGTACAAGTATATCTAATTATGCCACTGGCTCAACAAGTAGCCACGTCAAATATGCATTGCGTGGAAAGCTGGGCTCAGGCAAGGTTACGCGTTGGTAAACGGGTCCGTGTATTACCTTTTGACCACGGTCCAATACCACAGGTACCGCCCTATTGTGTCCCGTGGAATCACAATCGCCCGTCAACTTATATACACGCTGATCACCACTATCGCGCTTGGTTCACCTCCCCAACACACGGTTAAACTTCGGCTAGGGTGCAGCTCAACGTAAACCCGTCTAGCCCGAAAAGTCAACTCGCGGGAGTGCGGAAGTTGAGTTGAGTGTTGAGTGTGTGAGGTTTACCTACTCACCGGCCGTATCTACAGGGCCTGTACTGTATAGCCACAGACAGCCAATATGTCTCTGGACTAGCGGTGAGACCCTGAACCGGCTCTGAGTCGCCAGATCCAAAACGTGTTTTGCAGATTGGGAATCGTCGGAGATTCGTGTTTGGAGATAATCCGTGCGGGAATTCAAAACGGCAGTTAAGGGGTGTGTAATGGAAAATAAAAACGTAGAACCGGAACCGGCCAATGACAAACGGGTATTTCCGAGCCCGCCATCGTCTTTCATTGCCCCCCATCTCTGCCCTTGCCCTCTCGCGACATCCCCAAACCTGACCCCAGTGCATCTGTTGGATTGTTGGATGCACCTACTAAAACCTAGAACCTTGTTGACCATAACGGTGCGCCAGATATAATTTAATCGTCTGCTCCTGAATGCGACTGCAATTGAGGACACTAACACGTCGGTTTTTCAGGTGAGTAAAGCGCTTCGGGTGGGTTGAAACGACGTTGGAACGACCTTGGCACGACACACTGAGTGTCATTTGCGCCACCACCTTCACCACCAACACTTCTAACCCAGTATGGCTTCAGGATCTTCAACGCCAGATGTGGCTCCCTTGGTGGACCCCAACATTCACAAAGGTCTTGCCTCTCATTTCTTTGGACTCAATTCTGTCCTCACAGCCAAGCCCTCAAAAGTAAAGGACTTTGTGGCTTCCCACGGAGGTCATACAGTTATCAACAAGGTGAGTATTTCGTGACAAGATGGATGCAGTGGCAACCAGAGAGGAAGGGTAAACAGACACAGAAGGGTGGAAACAGCGACGATGATGTCGGAACAGCAAGTTGGCACGCAAATCGGTCGACAAACACGGCGCTGTAGTCCTACCAACGCCACTAGAGCGCGTTTCGCCTCCCTTCCAATGTCTCGGATCTGATCATAATCTGATCTCACAACAAACACCGACGCCACCTCGACGAAAATGCAATTTCCAGATTCTTCGGATCGAGGGGATTCCACAGGTACTATTATATCCCACGTGCTATACTAACCCAGGTACTTATCGCTAACAACGGTATCGCAGCAGTAAAGGAGATCCGTTCGGTACGAAAATGGGCCTACGAGACCTTTGGCGACGAGCGAGCCATCTCGTTCACCGTCATGGCCACCCCCGAAGATCTCGCCGCCAACGCCGACTACATCCGAATGGCTGATCAGTACGTCGAAGTGCCCGGCGGAACCAACAACAACAACTACGCCAACGTCGAGCTGATTGTCGATGTGGCCGAGCGATCCGGCGTCGACGCCGTCTGGGCCGGATGGGGCCATGCCAGTGAAAACCCTCTTCTTCCCGAGTCGCTAGCTGCGTCTCCTCGAAAGATTGTTTTTATCGGTCCCCCCGGAGCCGCCATGCGATCTCTGGGAGACAAAATCTCCTCCACCATTGTGGCCCAGCACGCCAAGGTCCCGTGTATCCCGTGGTCGGGAACCGGAGTGGACGAGGTCGTGGTGGACGAAACCACCAACCTGGTGTCTGTGTCCGAGAAGGTGTACTCGCAGGGCTGCACCACCGGCCCCAAGCAGGGTCTCGAGAAGGCGCTGCAGATTGGATTCCCCGTGATGATCAAGGCGTCCGAGGGAGGAGGAGGAAAGGGTATCCGAAAGGTGGAGCGAGAGGAGGACTTCGAGGCTGCCTACCACCAGGTGGAGGGAGAGATCCCCGGCTCGCCCATCTTCATTATGCAGCTTGCAGGCAACGCCCGGCATTTGGAGGTGCAGCTTCTGGCCGATCAGTACGGAAACAACATTTCGCTGTTTGGTCGAGATTGTTCGGTCCAGCGACGACATCAAAAGATCATCGAGGAGGCTCCCGTGACCGTGGCTGGCCAGCAGACCTTTTCTGCCATGGAGAAGGCTGCCGTGCGACTCGGAAAGCTCGTCGGATACGTCTCTGCAGGAACCGTGGAGTATCTGTATTCCCACGAGGACGACAAGTTCTACTTTTTGGAGCTCAACCCCCGTCTGCAGGTCGAACATCCCACCACCGAGATGGTCACCGGCGTCAATCTGCCCGCCGCCCAGCTCCAGATCGCCATGGGTATTCCTCTGGACCGAATCAAGGACATTCGGCTCTTTTACGGCGTCAACCCTCACACCACCACCCCCATTGATTTCGACTTTTCCGGAGAGGATGCCGACAAGACTCAGCGACGACCTGTCCCCCGAGGCCACACCACCGCCTGCCGAATCACCTCCGAAGATCCCGGAGAGGGCTTCAAGCCTTCCGGCGGAACCATGCACGAGCTCAACTTCCGATCCTCGTCCAACGTGTGGGGTTACTTCTCTGTTGGTAACCAGGGAGGTATCCATTCCTTCTCCGATTCGCAGTTTGGTCACATTTTCGCCTTTGGCGAGAACCGAAGCGCGTCTCGAAAGCACATGGTGGTTGCCCTGAAGGAGCTCTCCATTCGAGGAGACTTCCGAACCACCGTCGAGTACCTCATCAAGCTGCTGGAGACCCCGGACTTTGAGGACAACACCATCACCACGGGCTGGCTGGATGAGCTCATTTCCAACAAGCTGACTGCCGAGCGACCCGACTCGTTCCTGGCTGTGGTTTGCGGAGCCGCCACCAAGGCCCACCGAGCCTCCGAGGACTCCATTGCCACCTACATGGCTTCCCTGGAGAAGGGTCAGGTCCCCGCCCGAGACATTCTCAAGACTCTTTTCCCCGTGGACTTCATCTACGAGGGCCAGCGGTACAAGTTCACTGCCACCCGATCTTCCGAGGACTCGTACACCCTGTTCATCAACGGTTCTCGATGCGATATTGGGGTTCGACCTCTTTCTGACGGAGGTATTCTGTGTCTTGTCGGTGGACGGTCCCACAACGTCTACTGGAAGGAGGAGGTTGGAGCCACTCGACTGTCTGTCGACTCCAAGACCTGTCTCCTGGAGGTTGAGAACGATCCCACCCAGCTTCGATCGCCTTCTCCCGGTAAGCTGGTCAAGTTTCTGGTTGAGAACGGCGACCACGTGCGAGCCAACCAGCCCTACGCCGAGATTGAGGTCATGAAGATGTACATGACTCTCACTGCCCAGGAGGACGGTATTGTGCAGCTGATGAAGCAGCCCGGCTCCACCATCGAGGCCGGCGACATTCTCGGAATCTTGGCTCTTGACGATCCCTCCAAGGTCAAGCATGCCAAGCCCTTCGAGGGCCAGCTTCCCGAGCTCGGACCCCCCACCCTCAGCGGAAACAAGCCCCATCAGCGATACGAGCACTGCCAGAACGTGCTCAACAACATTCTGCTTGGTTTCGACAACCAGGTGGTGATGAAGGCCACTCTGCAGGAGATGGTGGGTCTGCTGCGAAACCCAGACCTTCCCTACCTCCAGTGGGCTCACCAGGTGTCTTCTCTGCACACCCGAATGAGTGCCAAGCTCGACGCTACTCTTGCTGGTCTGATTGACAAGGCCAAGCAGCGAGGTGGAGAGTTCCCCGCCAAGCAGCTTCTGCGAGCTCTTGAGAAGGAGGCTGCTTCCGGAGAGGTCGACGGGCTCTTCCAGCAGACCCTGGCGCCTCTGTTTGACCTTGCCCGAGAGTACCAGGACGGTCTTGCCATCCACGAGCTTCAGGTTGCCGCGGGTCTTCTCCAGGCCTACTACGACTCCGAGACTCGGTTCTGCGGCCCCAACGTCCGTGACGAGGATGTCATTCTCAAGCTTCGAGAGGAGAACCGAGACTCTCTTCGAAAGGTGGTCATGGCCCAGCTGTCGCACTCTCGAGTCGGGGCCAAGAACAACCTGGTTCTGGCTCTTCTCGACGAGTACAAGGTGGCCGACCAGGCTGGAACCGACTCTCCTGCCTCCAACGTGCACGTTGCCAAGTACCTGCGACCTGTTCTTCGAAAGATTGTGGAGCTGGAGTCTCGAGCGTCTGCCAAGGTGTCTCTCAAGGCCCGAGAGATTCTGATCCAGTGTGCCCTGCCCTCTCTCAAGGAGCGAACCGACCAGCTCGAGCACATTCTGCGATCTTCCGTCGTGGAGTCGCGATACGGAGAGGTTGGTCTGGAGCACCGAACGCCTCGAGCCGACATTCTCAAGGAGGTGGTCGACTCCAAGTACATTGTGTTCGACGTGCTGGCGCAGTTCTTTGCCCACGACGACCCCTGGATCGTGCTGGCGGCCCTGGAGCTGTACATCCGACGGGCTTGCAAGGCCTACTCCATCCTGGACATCAACTACCACCAGGACTCGGATCTGCCTCCCGTCATCTCGTGGCGATTCCGACTGCCCACCATGTCGTCGGCCCTGTACAACTCGGTGGTGTCTGGTGGCTCCAAGACCCCCACGTCTCCTTCCGTGTCTCGAGCCGACTCCGTCTCCGACTTTTCGTACACCGTTGAGCGAGACTCTGCTCCTGCCCGAACCGGAGCCATTGTTGCTGTCCCTCACCTGGACGATCTTGAGGATGCTCTGACTCGGGTTCTGGAGAACCTGCCCAAGCGAGGTGCCGGTCTTGCCATTTCTGTCGGTAGCGCCAGAAAGAGTGCCGCTGCCTCTGCTCGAGACGCTGCTGCTGCTGCTGCTGCTGCTCCCGTGGACTCTGGTCTGTCCAACATCTGCAACGTCATGATTGGCCGAGTGGACGAGTCTGACGACGACGACACCCTCATTGCCCGAATCTCCCAGGTGATTGAGGACTTCAAGGAGGACTTCCAGGCCAGCTCGCTGCGCCGAATCACCTTCTCCTTCGGCAACTCCCGAGGTACCTACCCCAAGTACTTCACTTTCCGAGGCCCCGCCTACGAGGAGGACCCCACCATTCGGCACATTGAGCCTGCTCTCGCCTTCCAGCTGGAGCTGGCCCGTCTGTCCAACTTCGACATCAAGCCCGTGCACACCGACAACCGAAACATCCACGTCTACGAGGCTACCGGCAAGAATGCTGCTTCCGACAAGCGGTTCTTCACCCGTGGTATTGTTCGACCCGGTCGTCTTCGAGAGAACATCCCCACTTCGGAGTATCTCATTTCCGAGGCCGATCGGCTCATGAGCGACATTCTGGACGCCCTTGAGGTCATTGGCACCACCAACTCGGATCTCAACCACATCTTCATCAACTTCTCGGCCGTGTTTGCCCTGAAGCCTGAGGAGGTGGAGGCGGCCTTTGGAGGCTTCCTGGAGCGATTTGGACGACGACTGTGGCGTCTGCGAGTCACCGGAGCCGAGATCCGAATGATGGTCTCCGACCCCGAGACTGGCTCCGCTTTCCCCCTGCGAGCCATGATCAACAACGTGTCTGGTTACGTGGTGCAGTCCGAGCTGTACGCCGAGGCCAAGAACGACAAGGGCCAGTGGATTTTCAAGTCTCTGGGCAAACCGGGTTCCATGCACATGCGGTCCATCAACACCCCCTACCCCACCAAGGAGTGGCTGCAGCCCAAGCGGTACAAGGCCCATCTGATGGGCACCACGTACTGCTACGACTTCCCCGAGCTGTTCCGACAGTCCATCGAGTCGGACTGGAAGAAGTACGACGGCAAGGCTCCCGACGACCTGATGACTTGCAACGAGCTGATTCTCGACGAGGACTCGGGCGAGCTGCAGGAGGTGAACCGAGAGCCTGGCGCCAACAACGTCGGCATGGTTGCGTGGAAGTTTGAGGCCAAGACCCCCGAGTACCCTCGAGGCCGGTCTTTCATTGTGGTGGCCAACGACATCACCTTCCAGATTGGTTCGTTCGGCCCTGCTGAGGACCAGTTCTTCTTCAAGGTGACTGAGCTGGCTCGAAAGCTCGGTATCCCCCGAATCTACCTGTCTGCCAACTCCGGAGCCCGAATCGGCATTGCTGACGAGCTTGTGGGCAAGTACCAGGTTGCCTGGAACGACGAGGCCGACCCCTCCAAGGGCTTCAAGTACCTGTACTTCACTTCCGAGGCTCTGGCCACTCTCAAGCCCGACACGGTAGTCACCAAGGAGATTGAGGCGGAGGGTCCCGATGGTCTGGAGAAGCGACACGTGATCGACTACATTGTCGGTGAGAAGGACGGTCTTGGAGTCGAGTGTCTGCGAGGCTCTGGTCTCATTGCTGGAGCCACCTCTCGAGCCTACAAGGACATTTTCACCCTCACCCTGGTCACCTGTCGATCCGTCGGTATCGGAGCGTACCTGGTTCGTCTTGGTCAGCGAGCCATCCAGATTGAGGGCCAGCCCATCATTCTCACCGGAGCTCCTGCCATCAACAAGCTGCTTGGCCGAGAGGTGTACTCTTCCAACTTGCAGCTTGGAGGCACCCAGATCATGTACAACAACGGAGTGTCTCATCTGACTGCCCGAGACGATCTCAACGGAGTCCACAAGATCATGCAGTGGCTGTCGTACATTCCTGCTTCCCGAGGTCTCCCCGTGCCTGTTCTGCCCCACAAGACCGATGTGTGGGATCGAGACGTGTCTTTCCAGCCCGTTCGAGGAGAGCAGTACGACGTTCGATGGCTCATTGCCGGCCGAACTCTGGAAGATGGCTCCTACGAGTCTGGTCTCTTCGATCAGGACTCGTTCCAGGAGACTCTTTCGGGCTGGGCCAAGGGTGTGGTTGTTGGTCGAGCTCGTCTTGGCGGAATCCCCTTCGGTGTCATTGGTGTCGAGACTGCCACTGTCGACAACACCACTCCCGCCGACCCCGCCAACCCCGACTCTATTGAGATGAGCACGTCTGAGGCCGGTCAGGTTTGGTACCCCAACTCTGCCTTCAAGACTTCTCAGGCCATCAACGACTTCAACCATGGTGAGGCTCTGCCTCTCATGATTCTGGCCAACTGGCGAGGATTCTCCGGAGGTCAGCGAGACATGTACAACGAGGTTCTCAAGTACGGCTCGTTCATTGTCGATGCCCTGGTCGACTACAAGCAGCCCATCATGGTGTACATTCCTCCCACTGGAGAGCTGCGAGGAGGTTCTTGGGTCGTGGTGGACCCCACCATCAACGCGGACATGATGGAGATGTACGCCGACGTCGAGTCTCGAGGAGGTGTTCTGGAGCCCGAGGGAATGGTGGGTATCAAGTACCGACGAGACAAGCTGCTCGACACCATGGCTCGTCTGGATCCCGAGTACGCGTCTCTCAAGAAGCAGCTGGAGGAGTCTCCCGACTCGGAGGAGCTCAAGGTCAAGCTCAGTGTGCGTGAGAAGTCTCTCATGCCCATCTACCAGCAGGTGTCTGTGCAGTTTGCCGACTTGCACGACCGAGCTGGCCGAATGGAGGCCAAGGGGGTCATTCGAGAGGCTCTTGTGTGGAAGGATGCTCGTCGATTTTTCTTCTGGCGAATCCGACGACGATTGGTCGAGGAGTATCTCATCACCAAGATCAACAGCATTCTGCCCTCTTGCACTCGAATCGAGTGTCTGGCTCGAATCAAGTCGTGGAAGCCTGCCACTCTTGACCAGGGCTCTGACCGGGCTGTTGCCGAGTGGTTTGACGACAACTCCGATGCCGTTTCCACTCGTCTCAGCGAGCTGAAGAAGGACGCTACGGCCCAGTCGTTTGCTTCTCAGCTGCGAAAGGACCGAAACGGTACTCTTCAGGGCATGAAGCAGGCTCTTGCCTCTCTTTCCGAGGCCGAGCGAGCTGAGCTGTTGAAGGGATTGTGAGATGATCTGGAGGTGAAGGGAAAAAGTGAAGGATTTTGTTTTATTAATTAATTGATTTTATGTATTTATTCGGGGATGTAGTTGAAAAGTGATGGGTTATGTTTTAATAATTAATTGATTTTGTGTATTGATTCAAGGGAGTACAGTCAGTTGAGCATATTGGTAATCATCTCTTTAGGCGTTTAAAAGTCTCTAGGACCAAAATCCACTATAGCAACAAATAGTGAAAGTTATACCATTCGACTCCTTGTCTTCTTCTGATTCGAATGGTACCAAAACCCTGGTTCTTGTCAATACAAATATTCGTAGATATACTCACTTTCCCGCTCTGAAACTTGATTGCCAATACTCTCAAGTGACTGTACCTATATGTACCTGTAGATGTTGATGTAGTTGTCAGGTGTGAGGACTTTGTAAGTCTGATTCCAACAGATAGATTATGAGTACTTCACATATGCTGACAGGTTATGAGTCTAGACTTCTCCTTGTAGAAAAGTACAGAACCCGTTACTACTTACAAATCAATGCTGAATGTCAATTAAATGCTAACATCTACTTGAATCGCTTTCTCAGCTTGTCGGCTTGAGAAGTTCGGAGTCCGGAAAACTTGTCCATGGCAGGAGTGTTGTTGAGAGCAGCCATGGCGGCTCGAGCTCCGGCCTCTACGAGATTCTTGCCCTTTCCGGTGCCCAGAATCTCGGTGCCCATGGAACAGGTGACGGTATGCATACAGGATCCATCGGGATATTTCTCCTCGTTGACCACGTTGTAGACGGGAGCCATGGAGGCGGATCCAATGAGAATGTACAGACGGTTCTTGGCGGTCCCATCAAATGCAGTTTTCATTCCGTGCTGCTGCTCGGCCATGGAAGAGATAGATCCTCCCTCCTGTCGAATGGCGTCCAGCAGAGGCTGGGCCAACTCGTAGACCCATTTGGTGAGCACGGCTTCTCCGTCGGTTCCGTAGGACAGATAGACGCCGGCAACATAGGCCTCAAACAGATCGGCGACGATCTTTCGTCCACAAAGAGCCTCGTCGATCTTGGGCCGCACCTCCAGGCTCTTGAACCACTTTTCGTACTCGGCCGCGTAGCCTCCGGGGTATGTGTATTTGACGAGCCACATGTTAGCGTCAGCGCCCAGGGTTCGGGGACTGAGAATGGAAACAGTGAGAATATGCAGTTGTTCGGGCGACAGAACGGAGGGCGACACTCGCAGCTTGGAGGGGAAGCCGTAGATGGCCGCCCATCGACACAGAACAATGTTGGCGATCACCTGGCCTCTCAGAAACGACAGGTGGGACTGATCGTCTCCAGGAAACACGTCGTAGATGATCTTGGTCAGAATGTTGTTGACAATGGAGTCTCCCACAAACTCGAGGCGTTCATACGAAAAGTTGCCCGTCTGATCGTAGCCAGCCTTGGTGGCGGTCTTGTGAATCTCGGACCCCGATCCCGAGTCTCCGATCAGCATAGATCGATGCGTGAAGATTCGCTTGAACAGCATTCCGTCCTTGATTTCGGGAAGCAGGGGAGGCCAGCTCTTGCCCTTGTACTCCACGGTCATCAGAGGCTTCAATATCGACGACGGGGTGTATTTGACGTTGGGGGCCGCGATAAAACTGACCTCTTGTCGCACGGCCGTTTCCTGGCCCAGAATCCGGCTCAGAATGGCCGACGTGCCCTTTTCATAAATATCCCGAATCTCCACGCCCAATTCACTCTTGGGGTTCTCCAGCAGCTTCAAATCCATCTTTTTACTGCTCTGAATGGTCTTCTGAAACACCTCCACGGAGGGCGCGACCTTGACGATTTTCTGCAGCGCCTTCTGCAGCTTTTCGACCTGCTTGATCAGCTTTTCAGCGTCCTGCTCGCTGTACACGACCTCGCCATCGCTGCTTTTGCTCTTCTTGGTCTCAACAGGACCAGACTCGGAGTTTCGCCGCTTTTCACCCATGTCGAAATATGTAGAAAAAGTGCAGAAATAAATTACGAGAAGGTTACCTTGAAGCCTAATTCATGCACTTGTAAAATGTTATGGTGGCAAATCCATGTAACTTGGAGAAGGTGGTGGGGAGATGGGTTCGATAATGGATATTAATTTCGTGATAGAAGCGGACTATGGCTGTTGAATAAGACCTTTATCTTTGAAATTGAGTGATTTCGGGCCGAGTTTGAGACTGAAATGTGCTATAACTAGACTCTAAGTAGAGTGCAATGTTATCCAAGTAACAGTGCATATCTCTAAGCAATTTCATTATGTGATTGTTATTAACGAGCATGTCATGATGGGGTCTAAGGAGTTATCGAATCGGATTGCATTTTTGAGTGACAGTAGAACCAGCAACTCCAATCAAGTATCCTCCCCCCTATACGACCGTCCTTGGTATTCTCTTAGTCCAACCTCAGGAGGGCCATTGGTACATAGTTGTACTTGTATCAAATCATTATGCCGAACACTTGCCGGCATTGAGTGTGCATGACTGCAATTCGATAATTTGACACTTGTCTCACGAAATGCTCCCCAAAGTATTTTTGATATTACAAGTACTTGAAGTATTTACTCTCGTAGATGTACCAGCCCATACACGACTTGAAGAGCTCAAAGCACCTGGAAGGCGTGATACTCTCCGTTTCTTGCCTCCTACGCTTTCCTCTGTTTTCAGAAAGTACGTCAGAGTGCCTTGTCAACTTTCAGGGTGTCCCACAGTAGACGGTCCGAACCATGACCAACCCATTTGAAGACTTCTAGACCACAAACACCCCATCTTTAGCAGCCATGAGCATCAGAGGAGGACAAGGTTGCTTATCTGCGATAGTTCGAAGCTAATCGATCTTGCCGTGAGGCCAGCGAAGTTCCAAGAGATGCCCACAGTATTACGCTTCCTCGGTTTGTCTGTGTCAACTTGACCACTCTTGTAGGAAGCTGGGGTGTCTCCAGTCCAGAGCAAATGTTCTTACTTGAGCGAACTGCCCCGCGTCAGCAAAGTGCAGATGTTCCAGGAGTTAACAGAGTGCTCAACGACCGATCCACAGCGTCATTATGGACCCTCATAGATCCGATTCGGCAAGAACACATGTCTCAAGAAGCCAAAAGACCTGATCCTACTCGAATGGTGGGTACTCTGTACTCGCAGACAATACAGAATGAACTGGCACATGCTTTCGGCCCCTTGATCGGGTCGCAAGCACCGTAAGTGCACGTCTCACGTGACACCAATGATCACCCTTTCAGTTTGCTGAGTAATCACCAACGTGGCTGTGAAGATGTGACAATGCAGAGTCCAAATTAACATTAGTCATCCTCAAAATAGTCATTTAAACCGCTCATTACCCACCCATCAACTCTCGGGTTCGAATTGTTTGTTGGGGCGCGAAATTTTCACCAACTTTTGGCCGTGCGTAATTTATGCATTATCGTCCCCAGTGTGAATCGAACTCACGTACCCTAGATATTGAGTTGTCACATGACGTCCGCTCCCAAAGGGGAAAGACAGTCACTTTTCACATTAAGGTTCTGGCACTCACGACTCGCGGGGACTCTCACTCTGCAAAAGGTTCCATTTCTCACTTTTGAAGTCACGACAGCCTCGAACCGTACGACCAAAATGTTGATTCCCAAGGAAGACCGAAAGAAGATCCACCAGTACCTTTTCCAGCGTGAGTAGAGAGCGAGAGGGAATTCGAAATTACACGACCGATGTGGTGGGCATGACAGACGACTTTTGAGAGCACGACCTATGATTTGCTGTGGGCACAACAGGGGATATGTGATGGCACACGACTTACAGCGACAGATTGAAGGAGATGGAGTGAAGGGGAAACCGATCAAGCCGAAGCACATGTCGTTAGAATCATCAGTCGTCAGAATCATCTATGTCAGACACCACAAATCGTTGTCAGCTGTCAACATCGACAATCCAACAATCATCATACTAACTATCAGAGGGCGTCTGTGTCGCCAAGAAGGACTTTAACCAGCCCAAGCACGAGGACATTGACACCAAGAACCTTTACGTCATCAAGGCTCTCCAGTCTCTGACCTCCAAGGGTTTCGTCAAGACCCAGTTCTCTTGGCAGTACTACTACTACACCCTCACCGACGAGGGTGTTGAGTACCTCCGAGAGTACCTCCACCTTCCCGAGGGTGTTGTCCCCGAGACCCACAAGAAGACTGCCCGAGAGGAGACTGCTTCTCAGGGCCGAGGTGGCCGACCCGAGCGAGGTCCCCGACGACAGGAGGGTGAGTACCGACGATACAACTCCAACAAGGAGTCTGCTCCCGGTAACTACCAGCCTTCTTTCCAGTAAATGGGAGGATATATAAAAATGTATTATTCATGTTGAGAACAATCGGAGGTGTAAAATGGGGATTGCTTATTGCGTATTTGAGCAACACTGTTGTGTGGTGTGATGTGGTGTGAAGCGGCATGTCTGTGCAATCATACAACAGCAAGGAAGGGTGTGATTGGACTGCTAAATCAAACTGTTTGTAGAGCTGATCGGAAGAAAGATGGTCTTCACAGCTTCGTATTGTGTCTGAGTTGATAGCGACAGCTCCTGGCTTGCCCAGTGCCTAGATGTCTATGTGAAGTCCTGATCTTCAGCACCATGAAGGACAGTCATATAGATATGCGACTTTTGAGAAACATTGGCGCTCCCAAAGGAGAGAAACGTCTGTGATGATTAATATCTAGGTGGAATGAGCACTCTAGGACTACAGCTCGGCCCTACTCAACATGGTGTCATTATTGGTACACTGCAAGAGACCAACGCATAGGGGTGAGCCATGTGTTGAGTTACAGATACTCTCAAAGAAAAGGTATGGAAACCGATATGGGACTGGGCACACACAAGAGCGCTTACTGTGAAGTACCAACATCTATATCTCGATCGAGTGTTCAAGCCTCTAGAACACAGTCCTTCATGACACATGTGCAACGTCTCGGGACACCGTCAAGTAGAGCCTCGGGTATCGTACGACGTGCAGTCAGGGCAAATCAGGCTTAGTCAGATCAGCCAGATGTAATTAGTCAGAAGATCAGGATAATGTCCACCTCAGAATGAGTGTACCAGGTATGCACTTCAGCTACGTCACGTGAGCTAATTGGGGATGATCGGTAGTCCGGGTATCGACCTACTCGTACAAGCAGGACAAGACCCCACCATGACTTCAGATCTCAAAGATGTAGCAACATTGTCACGTTTCGGGATTGTCTCGGGTTACACTCCTCTGAGCCTCCACCACTTGTCAACTATCAACACAAAACGAGAACCCTGTTGAAGTAATCACAGCTAGCATCACAGCACCTCGAAGTACCGGTACACATACAAGTAAAAGTCGAGGAATCCATGGCCAGAAGTACTCGTACTAGTATTGTAGCCGTGGAATTCAATAAATGACAAAAACTCCTTTCGCTTTCCTAAAACCATCAAACCAACACAAGCAAGAGCAGGACACAACCACAACTCGCTCCAACGCAACAGGGAGAACGAGAGGAGCATTTCGAATCCATAAACGCGCATGATATCCTCGGATTCCATGCGCTAGCGTGGTTTTCGTGAAAAGTCAGCACAAACGCGTAAGGGTCCGAACTCTATCACTTGTTGCCAATACTGATAATGAACGACACAGATATACTGTGCTTGCCTGCCTTGAGTTGAATTCAAATGCAAACTGTCTCAACTTTGAGTGTTACTGATGGTGCCTGGTTCTTTTTGTGTCACTTAGATTCCCAACTTGGGGTTGTGTATGGGGTGCTTACAAGGACACAGAAGACAAAACGCCGACCCATAACGACAAGGCGAAAACAAGGGAACTATTTGAATCTCCCGAGCGAGGAGAAGAGTCTGATACCTCTCAACTCGTCACAGCAGTACTCAAAAACTCACACCACACCATCGCCGTTCCGCCGAGAAAATGCGATGCATATGAAACACTAACTTACTGTAGATCTACTCCGGATGAGTATCGGGTTGGCGACGAGAACACATCAGTCCTTGTTGGCCATGGTACTTTCTAATCACGTGATCCAAGATGGCCACCTCGTCCTTCCTTGACTCATTACGCTTGCGAACGAGGCTGTGGGTCCCTTTCTGAGGCCTCCTTGATAATCATGTTCGTTTCAGTTTCAAACTTTGGGCTGGCTGGGCTGTACAGAATTTTAGGTTGTGTGTCGGAGTTATAAATAGATTGGATGTGGGTGTGGAGGCAAGGTGTGGAGAACGTGGGCATTGTAATGGGTTTAGACATGGCAAGGAAGTGTCAGGGAATTCACCTCGGTTGCACGACGTCAGTTAAATGTCTAAATCTATGATACATGCATTTCTGCGGGTGCGGTACGACATGCACATTTGGTGCATTGTACACGTGAGAGGATGAGAATTTTATCATAGCTCCAGAACAGGCCTGACTCGGGCTATCTGACGAAACAAAAGCATTTTGAGATCAGAAACACCTGTACAGCTGAACATGACTGCTTTTGGGCTCATATATTCTCTTTTCGGCATAATGCCCACTGCTCTCGGATGTAAAGTCAGTTGTTGGGCAGAAAAGTTTTCTATGCAGGAACGGATAATATTCGCCATGGGCAGTCGGTACAGCTTGAGAAGAGACTAGTTGGAGCCAGAGGCCCAAACCAGCGAGTCCAAGCTCGTTTCAATGACTCTAGAGACTATTTTACATGGGTATTCGGGGTGGTCTCACAAAGAACCCAAACCCACATTCCGGAAAGCTAGAAGCTTATTTTAGCTCACCATTGTACCCACTAAATAGTATTGCTTCACCACCCCCAAACACAACTTAACACCACCACCACACGTACGTTTCTCACACACAAACATCACCATGGTTTCTCTTCCATTCCGACGAGCGTCCAAGGTCGAGGCCAACTCCTCCGCCCCCGCTCCCTACTACAAGTACGACCGTGGCGAGGAAGCCGAGCAAGAGCAGAACCAGGACCCCAATGCTCCTCCTTCGCCCAACAACAGACGTCAGAGCAAAGCCCAGGATGTCAGCGACCCCATTCTGTCGGCCATTCACGATGCCCAGCCCTTCGAGCAGTCTTACAACCATCAGGGTGTCCACCAGAGTCTGTCGCCAGACATGCAGCTTCGAGATACCTTCGGAGCTCCCATCAGTGACCCCGACCGTTCCAACCCCACCCGTCCTCGAAACGAGCGACCTCTCGACACAATCCGAACTTTTGAGTACCTGACGACTGGAGACGAGCGAGTGCGTGAGGAAATGGAGACTGGAAATCTGGGCTTCGTGCCCCGACAGGGCTTCACCGTGCCCCAATTCGACACAAACCCTTACGCTCCTCAGGAAAGCTCAAGCAATGGTCCCGAGGGTGGAAACGTCATTTCTTTCGCTGGCAACGGCGAGAGCGCAGAATTCAACTACATCCGAGACCCTCCTACCATGACCAAGGAGAAGAAGAAGCGAGGTCTGTTTGGCCGAAAGAAGAAGGAAAAGCCCATTTCCGTTGGACAGTTGGAGGAGTAGATGGAAGATGACGTTTGATCCAGATCGTGAAGATTAAGAGCACTAGCTACTTGCGGTGCTATGTAATGAGGGTACAGGGTAGACCCTGATAGTGAATGTATTGTTTGTATATTGCACAATGTACATGTGTACTCGGGGGATCCGTCAGTCTCTGTCGATTCGCACATCTATGGAGATAGAACCGTTGCACGCGTGTTGGATAGCTCCGCTCTTTCCAGAACGTGTGGCTAACGGTTCACTGGTTGTGTCGGCAGCTGCCTCGGACTCGTCTGTGGGGTCTAGGAGCTCGGCGTTGACTCAAGCTATTGCTATAGAGGCGGGATCTTGCAAGCTGGAGAACAGTACTGAGTACCGCTGGTTTTATAACCCAGTACATACAGGTGCTCGCACAAGTACTCCTACATAACTTCGCGACGCGTCGTCATTCAAAGCTCCCCGTTATGGACTCACCTGTCACCACTCGAATTTGCGTTTTGACGCGAGTCGTGTGTCAGAAAGACAGCCCAAGCTCCCTTACAAGTGCTGTAACTGAACACCTTTCCTCGGTACTCGGCTTGACCAGAAACCCCGTTATTATCTCACAAGTACAAGTACCTGTTCTCAATACCGAGCCAAGAAACACGCGATGTGGATCGATGCACCTGCCTTACGATACTGTACATTCAGCGCCTGAAAACTGTGCCTCTTCACGTTTCGCATTGCTTCCAAATAATAATGCGAGCAATTTGCGCATATCATACCAACTAAATTTCGTAATCACTTGTACTTGCACTGTACTTGTAGGTTGGTAGCAAAATATTTGCGTATAGCATTTCGGGCTCAGTGGGATGACCTTACAATATAATGTGTTTCTATTTATAGTATTTGGGGCTGTTTCACGTGGTTGACACGTACAAATATGTACTGTAGCCAGTCCGATCACGTGACGACTGAAGATATATGTATCATCACATGTGCGTCGTATGACCCATCCGAGGGGGTCACATGACCCTTCTGTATGCCTCCCTCACTTCCTGATTTATGCCCAACACACCAGCACACACACACACCCCCAGAGATCTCCCTCCTGCATGTGGCATGCACTCTCTCGAGATGACCCACCAGCCTAAGTGTGGCACTACCACTAGTGACCCCAACACCACCTTTTTAACACCCACCAGCCGCCATGAACGTTCCCGAAATCTTTGTGGACGGCGAGCAGTCGAATCCAATGAACACTTCCAAACGTCAGTCCTTTTTGGGCTTTCTCGATAAGACCAAACAACGTTTTCGAAGCCCTTCTCCAGCGGGCAGAAGCAGGGGGAATTCTCATTTGGACGTGAAGATTGAGTCTCTTGTCAACTCATTCACGTGGACTGATGAGATTCCCTCGCAGCAGAAACTCGCCGAGTTTGGTACCAAGATCAAATGGGTGGAAAAGTCACAGAAGGTGTTGAACGTGGAACAGAAGTGTGAGTATGGAGATCAGTCGGTTGCCGATTGTGATAGCCTGGGAACGAGACGAGTACGGAGTACTCGTAATTGCTCTGTAGCATCCAGATGATGCTGCACCAAGTGGTCCCGCCCAGAAAAATCCACACAGAGCCAGCCCGTCTATTCGCACACTAACCTAGACGATGCCAGAATCGCTATGGCAAGCCCGGTCTCGTCAAGAGATCCCAGCCCAAGCCGAAGTCGCAACAACAGTAATGCCACAACATCACCTCCACCATTGGTTCTGTCCCGCGATCGAGAGCGAGAAAGAGATAAGGAACTCGCTGACCCATCCCGTGATCCAAGGATTGATCTGAGACCTTGTGTACACAGGACTCCTCCTTCTTCCCCTCCTCAAGTGACTCTCTCTAGAAGCCCCGCTCGTCATTCTCGAACTGAGTGGGGTAACGTGAACCATGCCAGCGACACAAAAGGTCATCAGGTACCGGAACAGATGTCACCCGGTAATGCCGCCTACATGAACAAACACGCAAATCGAATCTCAAAAACTCCCGAGGCTTTCGACTTTGAGGAGTTTGGAGCCAGCCTAGAATCTCGTGAAACCACCAGAGGAAACGAGTTGCGACAGACAGCCTCGCGTGACTCGCATCTCAGACAAACAGTATCCCGTGACTCACAGCTTACGGCGGTGGACCTGTCTCCCCAACATCAGCGCCACTCACTGTCCCCACAATCACGTGACAATCTGTCACCACAACAATCACGAGATAGGAGACTCAGCGAGGCGCGCGACCGGCGACCGAGCCACCCACGAGAAACTGAGGATTATTCTGCAGCAATCAACACTGTGACCGACTTGCAACAAGATGGAAAGCTAGAACAAGCCCACAACCTCATGGCAACGGTGGTTACCAGAGCGGATCTGGGCTGGGTATCTCAGAAGAATGAGCCCAGTCAAGCGACTCCTCTTCTCACCCTGACTCTGATGTACGGCCTGTCTCTTAGACATGGCTGGGGCGGTGAGAAGGATGAAGTCCGTGCTTTCCGGTATATCTGTGGAGCAGCGGTGGGGCTTTGCCATGTTTCGCTGACCATGCTCAATGAGGATACTTCTGCCAGTGACAAAAAGACACAGATTCTTCATCGCTCGGCTCGGAAAACCGCTCTCTCTTCTCTAGCCCAATCTCTTTATGAGCTTGGTAACTGCTACCACTATGGTTGGGGAGTCACGCTGTCTACTGCCGTGGCTCAGATATATTATGAATGCGGTGGGTGGTTAGGAGATGAGGATGCCCAAGAGCAACGTGGCAGATTGCTGGGTGACTCCAAGAAGTTCGAAGACAAGAAGGTCGGAGCAAACTGGCTGAGAGTAGCCCAGAAGAAGGAAGGTCACTCGACAGCAGGAGAGAGTTGGGTCTGGAAGGAAAAGTATGACGAGTGATGAAGAACGACTTCACATCAGTCGCTGCTCGTCTTCTCAACTGAATGCGGCTATGGGAACATATACGGACAATAAAAAGCTTTTTGATGATTCGATACATAGGCGGAGAAGTTGTGACCTCGCTAGCTAGATAGTGCTTGTGCTTGTAGCAATCCAGCCTCTCCTTGCAACAGATACCTGCGCAGGGTTGTCCTAAGGGTACATACGGTATTCTGTCAACAACCAAGTGCTAGCAGCTGTGGTGCGTTTGTATAGGCAACGGTTGAATGGAATAGAAACGAATGACAGGACCCTACTATATTGATAACTGATCCAAGAAATAGTACGCAGAACGTTGGCAGTTCGTAAATGCCAGAAATCTTTTTTTGCGTTTTGCCCGCTATTGAAAATGTAAGATCGATGGTGGGCTTGATGTGTTAGTTCCACTCGGAGCGCTGTATCCGCGTGGGAGAGGGGGGTTGCTTGCGCCCGATTTTGATCTGGATGGCCCGTGGGGACTCAGCCATCAATTTTCGGTGGACTAGATTATGTCGTGTTACCCTCAATTTTGGTGGACTAGCGGGGCAATGGGTACACACCGTACTGTACACTGTACTCTGAGCTGTTGTTTGGTAACGCCAGACTCAGTCTCTATTTTTCGGTGGACTAGTTATGTTACCCTCGGTTTCGGTGGACTAGCGGGGTAAAGGGCATGTACCGCTGTGTGGCAAGGAGAGTGATCCAACCACCTCGACGCCATTGTGTGGGCACACCCCCTTTACAGTAGGAGAATCGATTTAAAGACCCTGGCAAGATGTCCATGGATTCAAAACCGTTTCCGGAGCCGTGCCATAAATGGCCGTTATCATAGCAGGCGTATTGTTTGAGCTAAGGACTCTACTCGTGCTTGTGCTGCCACCTGGTAGTGCCCCACTGAATAATAATGCAGTTGGATTTTTTAGCCCGTCCGCGTAGTCCGCTTTTCGCACCTGATATGCTTATCGATACGAGATGTCCAAATGCGGGTTGAAACGAATACGACGTAGAAAATCCAATATGGCTAACGGAACAAGCACTGCACTATCGTGGGCTACTTTAGCCTGATGTTGCAATAGTTGTAGCATTCCCAGAAGCTTATCTATAATTCGGTCATGCTTACTTGCATGTACGTAGGTGAAGGTACAAGTATAGTTACCCCAACCAATGTTGTGTGTATGGCAGACATTTATACGACTCTTCCGTATGTGCGCAACTGACGAACACATACACGTGTTGACATAGCATTGGTCCGCAAAAGTCTCTCCCTTGCAAGGGAGCACTTCTTTATACTGCCACAGAAGGCAGCCCAGTCAGAATAACGGGGGCGATTACCGAGGTTCCTGACGTCATATGCTTCGCTGTCGTATCTCTTTTGAGACATTTCATCTGTATTGCATAACAATAGAGATTGCAACATTTGCCTTGGATTAGACTATCATATGATTGGCCTAAATATATTGTACCGGCACTAAGGGAGTGTACACATAACTGTTTGTTGCTGCAAGAAAACCCAACTGTATCCTGTCTTGAAGTATCTGTCCGCCTGGGTGATGAACCATGATGGGTGCCGCTCGCTTAATTTCTCTTTGTGTGACTTTGACTCTCTCGTGTTTTGCACACGCCCCGTTCGTGTTCGCTTATGATTTACATACATCGGCAAATCCCTCCCAAAAGGCTAGGAAACGTCGCAAAACGGCTTTACGGCATGAAAACCGTGGCCAGACCCCCACGTTTGGATATTCAGGCTTGTACCTTTTTTTCGGCTCCTCAAACTAGGTTGACGTCAGGGGTGTGTAACAAGAAAAGCAAAAGCTCCGCAAAGACGGCATTCTAACTTCGCAGGTGGAGACGGCGAACAGCAGTTACACTACGAGTACGAGGAAACAGTGTCATCGTCAGCGGACCTTAAAAACGATGCTTCGGTCTTAACTTCTATTGTGTACGTCTTCGTATCCAGTCTGGTTTCGGTTCGGTGTTCCATCTCTCCCACCGTAACGTTCCTGCAGAAGATAGGCTCTCGGAACCTCACAGATGCAAGTAAGCGCGCTTTAACTGGGCTGTGACGATTGCAGATTGTGAGGTGGGTACCTCTGCCCTTGGGATAAATTCCTGCGCGCATCACGTGATTTGAGTATGATAAATGACCGGTGACATATCGGATGTAGCTAAAATGTTACACTGCCCATGTTTACGAGAAATATCAGCATTACCAATCGCCGCCTGATCACGTGATGCTCTAGTGATGCCACCTACTGGAAACATTTATCATGTTCGCATGGCAACAGGAAGGTTCCGTGGAAGTTCGTCTATCCGGGTTTCATGTTGCACACGTTACAAGTACGATACCACCTTATAAAGGCTTAGTAACGAGGGATCCGCAAGGGAAGAAAGGCGTGCTGTGGAGTACATGCGGGGTCCTCGGGGAACGCGGCGATTCTTTACCTCAATAGTCTGTCACTTTTTGACCATGACTACTCTTCGTGTCGTATCGGATCGTATTTTTTGCATAATTTTGCCTACTTGTACGGTACGAGTAGTTTTGTCTAGTTTTGCTTTTCTCAACCAGCTCGCCGCCACGGCTATACTTGCTCGTACTCGTAAAAAAGGCGTTGACACATGCTAACCTTGTTTTTAGAGTTGGCGGAAGATGGTTATCTCAAGCGAGAGCGAGGTAATCGCGAGTGGGCCAAAAAGACAAAACACAAATCTGAGGGAGCCGACAATCGCTCACACATTGTTTACAAGTGAGGCGCGGTGGAGGTGACATTTCGGTTGCGTCTCCCCTGTGCACGTGGTTGATGAGCGGCAGATCCGACACATACTCGCTTACTAATAATATCACGTCCACAATTGCGAAGATCTTTCTTATTGTGTGAGATACGGCCGGCCGCAGTAGATACAATACGACATGACTAGCGTGGAATTGTGGGTCACACTACTGTTGGGTCTAAGGACCGGGTCTTTCGCAAGACCCTACATAACTGCCAGCCCACCGCTGGTTGCATTTGTGTTGCATACGACAACCGAAACCGTCACAAAAGCAAAGAGGTCCACCCCTGTGTTTGCAGGCTGGTTTGGTTGGGGGTTTGCGGTTGACTGTAGGTGGGCAAGAGTGCTCGCTGAGCTGCAAAGTGGATGGCCCAAGCACGCAGATTACTATGTACTTGCTCCTCCACTTTTTGGCGTCTTAAGGGCTTTTCTCCACCTAAAAAGGTATCCCTACTCCCACCACCACGTTGTTCGACCATGCACCATCTTGTCCCCCCTGCCCCGCTCCGCCGCTGTGTTTCATTTCCCTGCCATACATAGAGGTCCTGGCTGGCTTTTTCTTTTTTCCCGTTTCTCTCGCTTCGTTTCTCGACCTGTCTCCGCCACCCTTGGTTTTGCTTCCGTCTGTGTTGTGTCGCACTTTTTGTGTTGCGTTTTGCGTTTTGTGTTTTTTTGCGCTTTTCTCTTCCTTTCCCTTTGCGATTCGAACAACAAGGACACAAACCGCTCTTTGTACACTTCTTCCCAGTCGCATTTAGCTTTTCATAATACCCCTTGTACGTTTGACTTTGGCCTTGTGCGTTGGATACGAAGGTAGGACCTGGAGGTGGGGACGATGATGAAACGGGATTATGTGGCCGTGATATAAAATATTAAACCAAGCCATTGCACTCACCAGATAAATACGAGCATTTCTGTCTACTTTTTATCCCACTTGTCCCTCTTGCAACACACTCTTTGCCCAACCCCCTGTCAGCTTAACCTACAAGCTTGTACATGGATATATACTTGCTACACTGCTAACACTCTTTCTTGTCATCACCAACATCACAATTGAACAGGGAAACAAGAGACACGAGCCGTGGAGATACTGAAACACCACGAGACTGCCCCCTCAACGACACAGCGGCCAGCTTCAGCAACCACAACCACACCCAACCTTCGTTTAAGTGACACTACAGTACACAACATGTCCTCTACCAAACCACGCAAATTCCACTCACGAAAGGCGCACAAGAAGTCACACTTGGGGTGCAAGACATGCAAGAGACGACGAATTAAGTGCGATGAGCGTCTCCCCAGCTGCTCCCAATGTTCACGGATTGATTCGCCGTGTCCGTATCTGGACATGACTCCCCAAGAGCTGACCTTCTTTCGAGAGGCCAAGGTCAAGAGCGATGCGACCAGCTTCATCAACATGCGAAGCATGAACCCCACGACACAGGTGCCTATGCAGGGCTACGGCTATCCAGCCCCACCACCACCTCATGGAGGACCACCACCAGCCATGGGAATGCAACAACCAATGATGCCCATGGGCTATCCTCCCCAGGGAGTTCCTCCACCACAGATGCCTCTGCAACACATGCCACCCATGGCACATGGTCACATGGCACAACCATACTACGGAGTGCAATACCCACCGCCACCGCAACACATGTACGGTCACATGCCAATGCCCCCACAGGCGCAGGCTCCCCCACAGCAACATCCTGCACAGCCACAGTACCAGGGACCCCCTCAACCGCACCAGGCGCCAACACATCTCTCTCCCCACCATTCGCCACACCAGTCACATCATTCGCCTCATTCTCCGCATAATCACAATGTCCCTGGTGCACCCCCACCCCCACCACCTACTAGTGTGCCTCAGGGTCCTCACTCATACCCCGGTGCTTTCTCCGGGCCCCTGCCAGGTGTCCAAAACGGCACCACTCTGCCACCTTTGGGGGGAGGCTCTCCTCCCTTGAGCGTTGCAGGAAGCTCTGGGGTGAAGCTTGAGAATGGCCACCAGGCTGATGGCGCGAAGGCGGAAAATGCACAGCCCGTATCATTGCCTCCCCTGTCTTCTGCCCTGCCCCCAATTTCGGCCATCACAGACAGTGGCGCTTCGAATGATTCGTTTCAGTTGCCACCGATCATTCAGGCACAAAACCCCAAACACCAGACCTTGCCCCAGAAGTTTGGGACGGGTAACACCGCCAGCATTGTGAAGCAGGGCTTTGAGACAGACATGATGAGACACGCTTACGGCGCGTGGATCTCCGACAGCATCAAGAACGCTGAGAACCATCCGGTTCTGTTCCACTCACTTTTGGCCTTCAGCCATGGCTATCTGTACCTCAAGAGTCACTCCAAGGTTCCTGATGAGAAGGCCAGCACCGGTGGCATGACCCCAGAACAGATCCGTGACCTGTCATCTCACCACCGGTCCAAGGCTCTCAGCATGATCCACACCTACACCGACAATCTGGGCTCCAACTCGGAACAGTTGCCCAACGCCTCAGACGCTCTTCTCGTCACCACACTCATTCTTGCATGGGATATCTTTTTGCAAGAGGATGACATCAAGCCTTACATCGAGTTGAGCAAGGGTCTGGCAGCTGTTCTGCAGTCGCTCTCACTCAACACTAGCCAGTCGCCCACCACCTTCTGCATGGCTGAGTCGCTATTTCAGAGCATCAAGTCCATCCACATCCCGCCCTACGAGTCTGGTTTCTGGCATGAATTTATCAACAAGTTCGCTGCGGTTAAGCACCAGATCAGTGACTCTACTCTTCTCCTCCAATATGCCGAGATCGAAGAGTTCTTGAACCAGGTTACTAACCTGCTCAACACCGAACCCCGAAACTTCGCTAACCCCACTTCGTACCCCCCCCAGAAGCTGTACCAGTTCTTGCGACAGTGGCTTACGATCTTCCCCAGTCGAGCACTTTCGGGTTTCCAAACCTGGAAGACTCACGACGAGAAGCTGCTCTTCTCATACTGCCACGCCGCTTCCCGAGCCTTGGATGCCCTGTTTCCTGAGGTGAGGTTCCTCTTCCAAATTGGATTCATCGGACCCGTGGATCTTGTGGGACTTGACAACTCTCTCGAAGAGAGCTTGGGACCTAACACTGGCGCTACCAACCCTTTGACGTACCCTCTACGAGTTGTGGGCTTTTTCAAGATGCGAACTTCACTTGCCTCTCGTATCTTGTTTGATGATGACCCCTTTGAAGGCTCCGATTTGTTGGTTGAACGCAAGAAGAGTAGATTCCAAATGCTCAAGGAGATTTTTGTCAACTCTTTTGAGAATCCCACCGTGCCCCAGTTTGACCACTACAAGTCGAATGGCACCAACGAGGGCGAGAGCCCCGACTCTGTATCTGCCTCCAGTGTCACTGGCGGCAGTTCGTCTCCTCGAACTTCTGTGACCAGTATCAGTGGAGACGAAGGCATTGCCGCAGCAGCATCTAATGCCGTGCCTGCTGCTGCTGGTGCCTCTTCCTGGAAGCAAACAGCTTTTGCCCGATATTTCGTGGATAGAATGGAAATTCTGGGTAACTAGTTGCACTGACCACACGGCACTAGCCTGACTATGTATATTTAATAACAACGCGCAAGCCATGAGACTGAATAGAATGGCCATCGAAATCACAAGTTTCCTTTTATAGAAATATGTTACAAGGGTCACAAGGCACCATCGTGGGCACTTGAAGTGCCTCCATGTAAGGGGCTACAGGGCTGGTGTAAGGGGGAACAGGGCCAACGCGGAGGGTCCCCGGCTTATCTTGTGCGGGATGTACAAAACAAGTAACCCGACGAGAGAAGCAAAGAAGCCGCGCGACAACAATGGGGTTCCAGGTTTCAAGTTGCCTTGTTCAGGTGCATCTCTGTTCGTTAACGGACGGATTGGGCAATAAAGTCCCCTGAGATGAGTGTGTATTTTCAAGACGGCCTCCCACAGCCTGGTCGTTTCACAATGCCGAAGTCGTCATTAGATATTCTACACCGTACATACTTGAAGTTACCCAGGCGACAGATTAGTTGCAATAATGGTCGCATTTGCCCCAGAGCACCCCCAAGCCGTCATTTGTCGCACGAATCGTGCACTGCACATTGGTGGATACGGTACGGAGTACGAGTAATTACATGGTGATGCTACAGACGAGCATGATTAAGTGATAAGGAGGATCAGCAAGGTGGCAAGAATTTTAGCCACGAACGATTACTTGAGAATCATACACCTTGAAGCCCAATTATCGTGTAACACATCTGATATGTTTTAAACGCACAATGGGATTGAAATACCCCTATAATATCTGCATTGGTAATGTTACACCCAAACGCAGTTCCCACGGTAACCGACTTGCATATATTATTCGCTGCATTTTTGCAAGTTGGTTTCAAAAGCAGGCCGAAATCGTAACATAAAAAAGGCTCACCTGGGTCAGCATAAACACTTAGACTGCTTTTTGCACATCCGCGTTTACCTTCAGACTCGGGGTTGTGATACCCAGGGACCCAAAATGACGTCACGCGGTAATTGTGACACAAATAGCCGCTACGCAGTAATACGCCGCTCCCAATGCGGTAGGTAACAAAGAACACGAAGGTAAATCACTTGTGAGAGAAAGCAGAGCTGGAGACGTCGTAAAATTGACACATCGGCAGCCTAGCGAGGTGGCTGGGATATGAGACGACCCCCACTCTGGTGAAAAACTCATTTCGGTTTTCTGTTAGACTTCAAGGGAAATGGTGACTCTCAGACTTTGTCGAATCTTTGATTTGCGGAAACACTAATCTTATTATCTACAAGTACAAGTAGTTCTGGCTGAGTTCCACCCAGTTGTCTAGAAAACTAACTTGCTGCAACACACTCTTATAGCAACTACGCCCGCATGCAACGTGACCGTTGCGTCACCTAACTGTCCCCGTTGGAGGTTAAGTTGGGTATGGCCTGTGATAAAATGACCTGGATAGCTCAAATGGGGGATACGACGGGGTTGAAAAAGGTTGATGATAATGAATTTTGCTGTTTAAAGGATCAGATCTACCCCGTTTTCTCCCATTTCCTTGTTTCTGCGACCTCACGAGCTCCCTATTTTGTGTCAAAGTTCGTTCCATATCTTCTTGCTTCCTTCTCTCTGCAAGCATATTATTCGTAGTGGAATGCTAAAAACTGGCAGAGATACGTATATGAAACCAACGCTGAACACGGGATGACTGGTCACGAAACCGGGCATCTTGTATAGTGTACGAAAGCTGCTCCCGTCTTCAATCTCGCTGTTAGTTCCCCGAATCCGGCAGGTTACCCCTCTTTTTAGTTTCATAATCTCCGTATTTTGGTCGTATTTGCGATGCTGTGCCTCGCGTATTTTTGTCTAAATTGTGCTTGTGCGGGAGGGCCAAGAGCAGGGGCAAGGGTTGCATTTTAGGGTTCCGAAATTCGTATTCGTACTATACAATTACGTTGGTAGCTCACGTAAGAATGATTCAGCCTAGCGCTCTTGTGACATGAACAAAATACGCTTTGTTGATGATGTACGCTGGTACCCGTCGGTTCGAGATGCTCAAATTCAATTTGGGACCGCTAAAGAGGCGCAGTGAACTCTGAACCCGCATCCGTCACTCGAACCTTGTAGGCTCGCAGACGCTCTTGTAGTTGCTTGCATATGCTGCCTTGAAACATACGAACCCAATTGTTGCATGCGGGTGGATCCATGCGGTTCCTGCGTCGAGATGTCGTATTTCGTATTTGGACGAAATGACCTAGGGTGAGAGTGGGGCAGTGGAAACAAGCGAGACCGGGATTGCATGAGAAGCCAAATCTGACTGCTTCGTAAAACAAAGGGTGTAGACAGCACGTACGATGAGTTATCGGAGTGTCGCCATAGTCTTTCCAAACCTGAAAATAAGCGAGCAACCAAACACGTCGTATCAACACGTCAATGGAATGTTGTTTCAAAAGTTACTTGCATTTAGATTGGCTCTGCCACGAATGCGGCACTGGAGAAATTCTCAGAACGGAGCTAGTCACGTGTTTCCGCATCCAGATATCCGACATCACGTGACATTTCGACTTCGTCGACGGCGCATGCTCTCGGCTCGATCAGTATTTATTCCGCGCGTAGGCGTTGACGTGTGACTCACACACGGCACCTATTTATTCCGCGCGTAGGCGTTGACGTGTGACTCACACACGGCACGTCTGTGCTTCGAAATGTGTATGCGCTACGAGTGCCGTATGTAGGTTGAGCCCAGTAAGACACGAGTGTCAGGGTGCGAAGTTATAAATTCAAGCCCGATCGTCAAAGCAAGCCCGATCGCCAAATAGACAGGGTCAGTTTCCAATCGTCCATCTTTCTTTCGCGAGACTCATCGAAGACAGAGAATGGAGACCTCATGCGACGTCGGTGACTGGGTCTTTTGATCCTTTGATCCAGCCCAAAACTTAATACTTGTACGTGGCGCCGTCAAACGGACCGACTCACACGGACGGCCCGTCACAACGGACCGAATCAGTACAGAGGTAAGGAGCCCAACTTGTATTTGTTCATTGAGGTGCGTTACCATGGAGACTGTTGTTGGGTTAAATTACGTTAGGTGGAGAAATAGATCACAGGAGCAGGACATGCGGCACTTGTATGACTCGGTACTGTACTGGGAAACAATGGAAACACAGCAGGGGCTTATATAAAAGCTACGGTGACACCAGCGTGTGGGGTGTCGAGGACAGGTTGTCGAGGAAGTACTACTCAAGGATACGGTTAAAAGCCAACTCAAGAGAGCACTTACAAGTACTTGTAGACTATGTGTATGGATTGCAGATGTCCTGCTCACATTCAAAGCACACTGGAAGCTGTGTACCGGCCCTGAGACAGAAACATAATGGAACCTGTAGCTTTCAGCTGGGGGTTGGTCGCTTCCATTGTTACACTCGCCCTGCAGATGCGATACGGCTTACCTCTTCACAAGGGAAATGAGACCTTCCAAGTCTTGGGCTGAGACACGATGAGTTGCTACCGTACTGGTGCGGCTTGTTGATGGGAACAGCGGTGGGCTATATTGACGCTCCGACATTTCACCAGCTGTACTGGCACAAGCATGCCTGAGTATATACTTGTACCTGTACATTCAGGGATCCATTTTTCACCTGTCGAAGTCTACAAGTAGGAGCCAAGTGAACTGATGATTTAGGGCACTACAAGTAGGGAACAGGCAATCTCAAACACCTAAGACCCAACCTTTCGCATCTATCATTGCTTTGCAGCCATTGAGCAGCATCGGACTTTGCAGCATAGACAGTCTTTGTGTAGAGCTGAAGTGATAGCTTTTGGTGCGGGCACTGTATGTACCGGTACATACAAGTACATACATTGCCATGGTATAGCACATATACACGCAGGTAGCGCCCTAGCAACAGTGAATTCGGGTTTTGCACCACGGCCCAAACGGTAGCTGAGGGTCTACTTGTTGCAACATAGAATCCGCACGTACTTGTCCCTAGTTCTGAAGTGCGAATGCTACGGGCTTGGTACGGGGTAGCATATAACTGTACTGTACAAGTGTAGTTAGTATCGAAATAATCACTCCCTGTCTCTCTAGAGATCGGGCTGTAGCAACACTGTGAACTTGCTGGACGCCAGCAGTGCTTCATCAAGATACAGGTGCCCGAGAAGTCGCCGATCAAAATAATATAACACAGTAAGCTATACCTAAAGCAGCGATTCCTTTTACGACCCCTATTTGATACCTTTTTCCTTACTATAGTCCCTTGGCAAAAATTATATCGTCTAGCACTGTTTCACCAAACAAACAGGTCGCAACAATGTCACCAGAAATCGAGCTGGAACGCATCGTCGGAGTACTTTGTTCAACAGGTAATGACTGGGTCATGCACCAGGGAGCATAGGTGTACTCGCCCACAGATCTGATAAGACTGGTCTGTGGAGCCACCGGACAGCACTTATGTAGTTACTGTACTCTCACGGACTTCTGTCGATACAAAGAGACGAGCTGATAAGTACTTGTACTCGTAGTTGCCTGCTGACCCCTTTCAAGTCTCGTATCTTCCGTTGTGCCCGGTCCTTATGTCGTCGCCCTGTAGACTACTCCGCACAACAATCACATACGCTAAATAGTCCAGTTAGTGTCCCTGAAATGCAGCTAGCATAGAGAACAGAGAACTAAAAGCTCGTAAATCTCAGAGCAAATTGGGCTTTTCGTGTGAGCAATCATTGACCGCTTGGGTTTCGTTGATACTGGTTTTACACAGGGCGAGATTGCTGGGGGGGGGGGAAGAAAGCGCTGTCTCTTGACGAGCTCCCGAGGATGTTGGCCGATCTTGTGATCATCGCAATTTCAGTTACGCAAGACTTGTGCTTTTATTCGTAAAAATGTCCTCTCATATAGGGTTGGCTGCCAAAGTCAAATGTTTAGTGTTTCATTTCGCTAAAATTAAACCGAATTTGTTAGGCTGCGGAACACAACAAGTAGGGACTCTGTTGTGCACAAAAACGGCGGGGGTAAGATTTAGTCTGCTTGATTTTCACGGCAAGCGTTTCACTGGCTTGTATCACAATGCCCCATGTACGGTTTAGCGTCAAGTAGCAGCATCTATTGTATTCGCTAACTCTAACCCCTTGGCAGGGCTGAGACAAGGTGGGGTTGGCAATGTAACTACAAGTACAGTATGGTAACAGTATGGTAATGGGTACATACTGTATAAGTACATGTAAAGTACCAGTAAAAGTACGGGTAAAATAGCTGCTGTATTGCAATCGAGAGAGCAACAAGGGTGGCTGCTTTTCAATGTTGCTGCATTGGCAAAAGAAATGATATGAGGTAAAGACAAGACAAGCCAGTACAGATGGAAGTTGAAACTTATTACAAGCAAGCAACCACTATAGTACATATGTACATACATACTTTAAGGGCAGTGGCGGGAAGCAACGACCTTCACACGGCTGCCCTCTCACGTGACGTAGCAGACATTCGACGAGGTGGCCCCCACGCTGTTGACAAGTTGTCATCTGCACTAAGTACTGGTGTGACAGTCGTGGCCGCGTTGCCGCGCTAATTAGCCGCGGTTGATATCAAAGGCTCGGGACGTGACTTCTGCTACAGTACAAGTACAGTAGTGCCTTATGGGGTACAGCTACGGGCAGGACCAATGAAATTCTGTAGTTGGGTGTATGTAGTTTGTTCCAGAGCTACAAGTAGTTGATCACAGAGGTGGACTCGCGAATGCAGCTTACCCACAACGTTGAGCAGAAGTCATCGCGATACCTTCCGCTACGGTGATGTTGTAAAAAATGTTGCGTACTGTACAGTACTTGATAACGACTTCTAACAAAAAAAAAGTTCCGTCAAAAAAGTTCTCATGCATCAGTGTTGGGCTAATTGGATCCAAAGACCCTTACTTTGTAGATGCCTGTTATTATCGACAGATGACAGTTGTCAGCGGAACAGCCAAACTACATTTAGTGCGTGATGGTCGACCCAAGTTCAGGGGTGGGCAGAGCGCCTAGATTACGTCAGATAAGGTGGGCACCGAAAGGTTGTTATCATGCACTCAAAGACCATGTTCGCATGAACTGATCTTACCAGGTACTTCTAGAATGAAGCCGGCTTGACTGGTACAAGTAGCAGTGAAAGGTGCACAGTAGAGAAGGTGCATAGTGGTGAGCGAGAGAGAAAGGTCAGAGCCAATGTTGAAGAGGAGCGTAGTTGCGAGAAGGAAGGTCCGTGTCAGTGGCACAACCAACAAAGAGTTTCACATGTTCTGCGTGACGCTTCACTAATTCGTGAGCTCATGACCCACCCCTCTAACCTGCCAAAAGTGGCCACCCGTATATAGGTTGGAAATTAAGGCTTACAGTAGACCCACCCGTTCTCTGCAACTAAGCTCACGATGAAACCGCTAATGCCGTGCCATCAAAACCATGCGTGTAAAGACAACTGTAGGCTACTACATACTTGGTGCCTACTTGTAGCTACTTGTAGCTGATATTTCTTCGCAGAACCTAATTACCAGACGTTGGTATCTATGTGTCTATTCCGCATTTCGCAGCTGCCAGCAATAGCGCTTTGTGCGACTTCACAACGTCGCATAACGACACGCGTCTATAAACCGGAGGCCCTCATCACTTCTGGGGCATTGGCTCTATCCTAAAGTAGTAGAGTACATACGTACCAGGACAAGCCGACACAATCAACAAAATGTTGTGAGACCAACTTTTTGTTTTTTATTCTTGGGACAGACGCGCAATTGGGTTTTATTTAGAGGTAACTCAGACACGAATACGAAACCTTCGCCAACATCGCGTTTTTCATGATAAACATTGCGAAAAGAGGTACTTGTACCTCGTATTACCGCGTGGGAAGCATCTCTTTAATCTGCGATTTGCCCATATCTATAATATTTGAGCACATTCGGCTATTAGCTACACCTTCTTTTGCGACTCCGCTTTGCTCTGCAACGCAACGCAACTCCCACAAGGGTCGGCACAATGGCATCACATGGGGGGAAATCACTACACTGACATCGATGATACTATCAGAGTTGCACCAGCAGCTCAGCAGCTCTATCCTGGGTGTTACTTAGGGATAGTGAGTCCCCACCCTACGCGGGTGCCCTCTCGAGGGACTGCCTTGGTTGTGAATGGTGAAAAAAATCGAAAAAAGAGTGAATATAACCGACAGACAGTCAGGCAGACTCTCAGTCTTACAGTGGAGCAACCCAGCAGACTAACAGCTCTCATTAGATGGCGTCAACGTTACCAAGCGTCTGCTTGTAGTTACAAGCCGCTTACGTAGCCTATGATCTCCAGAATCACCAAGTTGCCATCAACCAGGTCAACTAAAGTGGGGGTGCTAGTATCATAATGGAAACGAAGTCGTAGCGAGTCGTCTCTGCCACTGCTACTCCCTCAGCTGATTCCTTGGCAGCCGATGATGTAGCAAGTACACAATATAAACGCCATACCAGCAACCCGATGTATACCGTGTTGCGCTGCAGTGGCTACCCCTCAAAGTGCTTGTTATAAAACTAAGAATTTCAATGGTGTATATATCTCTAGTGCTTCTCGAGCTTGGCAAAAGCCAGTTCGTAGGCGTAGCCAATGGTGAGCTTGGCATGCTGTCTCATGTGCTCAAATGAGAGACGGTCCAGAGTATCCTTGGTGGTATGAATGAACTTGGAGGTGTACTGGAAACCAGACTCAATGACAAATGATGAAGGATAACCATACTTGGTAGCAGAGGCGTGATCAGAGCAAGCATATCCACACTGGGTGTCTACGTAGGGAATGTCGCAGTAAGTGTCAATGACGGACTTGACGAACACGGTCAGATCGGGTGAAACAAAGTCCGTGATGACGCCAATGTGCTCGTCAACACCAGCATCAGTCATGCCCTGAGCATAACCGGTCATATCCTGCTGAAGCATGGCTCGCACATCCTTAGTCTCGGTAAAGTACTGCTTGTAGACCTCCTGGGAGCCAAGCAGACCGCCCTCCTCGGCAGAGTACCAATGGAACTCCACAGTGTTCTCCGGTTCGAACCCGGACTCCATTAGAACTCGGAAGGACTCCAGGATAGTGACAGTTCCCGATCCGTCGTCGTCGGCACCAGGAGCGGCAAACAACGAAGGGGCGATGAGGTTAGTGGAGTCCTGGTGGGCACCCACAACAACAATGGTGTCGGGGTTCTTTGAGCCTGGCAGTCGAGCAATGATGCTGGGCTGGCCCCAGGGGTGTGCAAAGTACTCCACGGTGGGCTTCTTGTTGCCACCCTTGTATCCGTGGGCCAACTGGTTCACCTGCTTATAAAGCCACTTGGCAGACTCTCGGCCGGTCTGAGACTTGTAGTATCGAGTGAAGAAGTCAGTGAACTCGGCGAGGTTGCTGTGCATGTTATCTGTGTTGATGTTTTCGAGCAGAGGAGCAACCTTGTCCTTGTATTGAGGGGAGTGAGGGAAGGTGACATTGGCCAGAGGAACCTCTTCGTTGGCCCGGATCTGGTCATCACTGGTCACATCGAAAAATCGGACGCCTTGACGCTTGAGAACAAGCTTCTCAGCCTCAGTCATCCAAGTTCTGACACCAGGAGCGGTTTCCACCAGCCGCAATTCATCTCTGTCGGGCAGAGAAAGGAGACCTTCGTCGTAGTTGAGACGCTGGAACTCTTCAGACTGCTGAATCAGCATAGCAGTGGACCGTAGCTCGTCCTGAGCGGGAGCAGCGATGGCCACGGAGCTCAGGATGGCAGAAATGGCGATTGTTGAAAGTTTCATGGTGAGTGGCGAGTGTGGTGTAAGAAGCACCAACAGATTATGCAAGTGCCGTGTGTATCAGATGTGGGGTGGTGGGTAAGGAATGCCCAATTGGGGCGAGCTGTCTGTCTGATCGGGTAGTATAGGGTTAGGTTTGGCCATTCTGGCCATACAATTCCACGCAAGGAACGGCCTTTCGGGCACATATTGCATCCGACTAGCTTCAAATTCCACTCGGCAGTGACTTCGTGTGTAGGAGAGAAATATCATTAGTCCACAGGGTTGATAAATCACATGGCGGTGAGACTTGGGGTCGCACCAAGCTCGAGGAATTGTTAGGTTTGTACTAATTACAGTACATACACACACTTGATGTTAAGGGGACATAAGGTGAGCCAGAGTGGGCAAGTATCTTTTATCTGAACAAGTGAGATGTGAAGAGTGTACTCTGAATATACTGAGGAGCGTATATCAGCGTCAACAGAAGCCTCTCACCTCCCCACAAAGTTCTAGTAGCAATATTGCGGTAACTTCTTACTTTGTAGCTATTGCTACATACCTGGTGTAAGCTTCTGGTTGCACCAATCGGGACTTTTAATTACCTGAATAGGAAAGTGACAGAGAACACAGCAGTGAACACGTATGTAGCGTGTACACCTACAGTACGAGTCGTGGCGCATCCAGAATGGATTGGTTGCAAGCAATACACCATCAAGTGAAGAGCGGAGTGCCAACAAGAATACTAAATATACCGTTTGTATACACTTGAACTCAGTACACTACACATTTTCACCATCGGGTGACTAAGCGAGTTGCGGTTGGAGAAAGTTTGATCTCGACGACACAACATCGGCGTCCCTTGACGGCTCAGAAAAATCCGACTGATTTCATTAAGAACGATTTTGCTGTGGTGTACCACGTGATACGACAGGAGTGCGCAGTACTTCATGTCATTCTTTCGTACCAGTACTGTAGATTACCGTTCCAGTCGTACCCTGAAATGCACCACCAGTTTTTCTAAATCTACATTTCTCTGAGCCGGTGAAAGGCTAAATACGAGTAGTAGTATTCCCACCTGTTGCCTGAGCTCACCATTGATATCTCATAATGGTACGAGAGGGTACCAAGTGGGGCCACTACATTTCTTATGATTCAGGAGCTAACTTTGCCCCCTCACACCTACTCCATGACGTGATGATGTCCCGCTTCAAAGGTGGTGTCATAACTTGCATAATCATAACAGGCGGATCTTTCCAGGGGCTCCTTTAGGGGGACTCTTGTCTCGGTCGTATCGATAAATGGATAGGCACCCTGAACTGGTCATGTCTTAGCGACTCCAACGGTACTCTTTATTATCTGTATTACCCGATTTCGTCTCTCGTGACCCCTATCCCTGGCATTATCGCACACGTAATTGGCCACCTCTACATTTAGACACGATCCATACGATGTTAGCGAGCAGTTTTCAAAGCAAATAAGGTTTCGTGATTGCGGACGAGATTCCAAGAAGAGTTTAATTTATCCTTCCATTTGAACCCCATCGTGTCAGTGCTCTTCCACACCTACAACTGGTCTCACACTCAAGCCGGTCACAACATGATCATTCTCACGACGCTCAACAACATGGGAATTCCCGTGGAAGGCTGGCACATTCTTGCTGGCCTCGCCATTCTTGCTGTTCTTACAGAGATCTATGTCATCGGATCACAACTGCTGGCTCGACGAAACAAGACTCTGGCTCCCATGGCTTTCTACTGGATCCCTTGGGTCGGATCTTCTATTCCCTACGGTATCGACCCTTACGAATTCTTCGAAGACTGCCGAACCCGTTACGGCGACGTGTTTTCCTTCTACATGCTTGGTCGAGTCATGACCGTGTCTCTGGGTACCAAGGGCCACGAGTTCGTCTTCAACTCCAAGCTTGCTGACGTGTCTGCCGAGGAGGCTTACACCCATCTTACCACCCCTGTTTTTGGCACCGGCGTTGTTTACGACTGTCCCAACTCTCGACTTATGGAGCAGAAGAAGTTCTGCAAGGGTGCCCTCACTCGAGACGCCTTCCGATCTTACGTTCCTAAGATCGTGGAGGAGGTCACCAACTTTTTTGCCGCTAACTTTGAGGGCAAGAGCGGTAAGGCTGACGTCATGACCACTCAGCCCCAGATGACTATCTTCACTGCCTCTCGATGTCTGCTTGGTGACGAGATCCGATCCAAGCTCAACGGCGATTTCGCCAAGCTCTACTCTGATCTTGACAACGGCTTTACCCCCCTCAACTTTGTCTTCCCCAATCTTCCCCTGCCCTCTTACCGAAAGCGTGATCTCGCCCAGCAAAAGATCCGTGACACATACATGTCCGTTATTCAGCGACGACGAATGGAGAAAGATGTCCAGGACCGTGACCTCATCGACGCTCTGCTCAAGAACCATACTTACAAGGACGGTAAGCGAATGACCCCCCAGGAAATTGCCCACCTGCTCATCGGTGTTCTGATGGGTGGCCAGCACACCTCCGCTTCTACTTCTGCTTGGATGCTTCTGCGACTTGGCCTCGACCCCGCTATCCAGGATGAGCTATACCAGGAGCAGGTTGATCTTCTCGGAGAGGCTGACGGTTCTTTCCGTCAGCCCACTTACGAGGACGTCCTCGTGATGACCAAGCTCCAGGCAACCATCAAGGAGACCCTGCGTCTACATATGCCTATTCACTCCATCTTCCGACAGGTCATGCGAGATCTGCCCGTTCCTGGCACTTCGTTCGTCGTGCCCAAGGGCCATTTCGTCATGGCCTCCCCTGGTTACTCCCAGCAGTCCGAGCGATACTTCCCTAACGCCAAGAAGTTTGATCCTCGTCGATGGATGACCCCTACCGAGAAGATGGCCGAGACCGAGGCTGAGGCTGAGGCTGGGGAGACTGTTGATTATGGCTTTGGTGCCATCTCCAAGGGTGTTTCCTCCCCGTACCTTCCATTTGGAGGTGGTCGACACCGGTGCATTGGTGAGCAGTTCGCCAACTGCCAGCTCACCACCCTCATGTCTTGTTACATTCAAAACTTCAAGTGGACTGTCCCTGAGGGCTCTAAGCTTCCCGCTGTCGACACCACTTCTATGATCACCCTTCCTGTCCACCCATCCTACATTGTGTGGAGCAAGCGAGAGCGTAACTAGACTGTAAAATAATAACTTTGAAATATATTGATTGGAATAAACCATCACTTTGGAACACTGAAGCTGCATTAGTTTGACTATATAACAGATCTCATATTCTCGTTTCTACATTGAGAGTACGGTGGGTTATTCAGACCCCATAAACTCTCTTGGCTCCCCAGTAGGAGGCGATGGCGAAGAAAAACAGCGACGCGGTGATTCCCCAGAACCAGATAGTCCCCGAGTGTTCTTGCCCAGGGACGATGACGTTCATACCCCAAAGACCAGTGACGATGTTCATGGGCAGCACAATGGTACCGAGAACAGTAATCTTACCGAGGACGTCGTTTGTATCGTTGTTGATTTTGGTCATATCAATATTGACCTGGGCAAGACAGTTTGAATGCGCTCGCGCGAGAATCTTCTCGAAGTGGTTGACAGACTGGACCATGGTGACAATATGATCCTGAATATCGCCTAAATACAGGCCAATCTCACTTCTAGGTGCGACCTGCCACTGCTCATTGCACCGTTTGGCAAAGCCCTTGATGACATCAGCCTTGTTTCCAAGAAGACGAGACAAGGACATGACCTTCTTTCGAGTCTCTCCAATTCGGTACAGGTTGTCTCCCTTGTTCTTCAGGCGAATAGTGGATGTCGTAGTAGTGGAGGAGAGGGAAGAGAGAGAACGCAGGTCATCCGCGATACCACCCAAACCCCGTCTCTGTCGTCTGTCAAGCTCTTCCTCGTATGTGTAGAACTCAGTTTCCTCATCATCGGAAGAATCAGCACCGGCGTGAAGTCTGAGAATGTCGTTTTCGATATCATCCACCTCTTCCTGGATCGAATCGATCATAGGTTGGAAGGCGTCTGTGATATCATCAATGATGGCATACGAAATCCAGTCTGAAGAGACGGTGAGGTAATCTCGTAGAAGACGTGCCCGTCGTCGCACGTTCACGGGATGGACTGTAGGCAAGAAATGAAACGTCAGCACACCAAAGTGGAACACAATGATATACATATTCAGGGGTTTGAGCTGCTTCTGGTGTTTGTGCGCTTTCTTCTTTGATGCCTTGGATGAGATACTGCTGCCCTTCTTCTTGGTTCGCAAGACATCGAAAGATCTGAAACAGATGAGGTAATAATTTCGGAACAGCTCCACTTTCTCGCGAGTTTCACCCAAAAAGATATCCTCGGTCGTAAGCGGATGAATACCGAATGCTTTGGACAGAACTTTCATCTCTTCCTCAGTGGGGTTCAGCACATCCAGCCAGAAGGGGGTGTCAGAGGGCTCGGGAGTAGCATGGGTAGCTGGACCTGTGGTGGTGTGAGAGCTCTGTCCACTGATGCTGCCATTGTGATCTCGGGGCGTTTTATCCCCCCGGTCCCCGACGCTATTACCTCTCTCTCTGTCTCCACTGGATCCAGTGTGTTGGCTTTGGACCTTTGACAGTGCGAGATCTCGAGGTGCGTCCTTCGATGATGATCTACCCTCATTGCCACTTTTATCTCCAGGTGTAGGGGTCGAGGCTCTTGTGGGAACCGAATTTCGCTCAGTCGGAATGAACTTTTCGTGTCTGTCAGTACCTTCTACTTCGACACGTTCAGGAAACAGATCTGCAAATGATTGGCCACCCTTGACAAGCCCAGAAATGCTCTGAGAGTGAATGGTAGCATCGAGGTCTTCACGGAAGTATGTGAAGCGGAACTGAAAGTCAGTCCCGATCCCAGAATCCTGCCGTTTGATGCCTCGTTTCCAGGGAACCACTCGCTTGGGTCTCAGGGGGCCAGACACAGACACCTCGTTGACAATACCAATAGAGCTTGTTTCGTCATCCTCCTTGCGTTCCTGCTCCGCAAACTCCTCGAGATAGCTCAACTCCGGCCACACCTTGGGCTTGTCGTCGTGATGCTCCTCCGAGCCGGGAGGAAACATGCAAACATCGTCAAGAGACGATGCATCTGAGAGTCGCCGCGACGAAGGCTCTGAGTTGAGGTCGGAGTCGCCCTCGAAGTCGCTGTGCATGTCGTAATGGTCAAAGTCGTAATCCCAGTCGGTGTACATGAGTGGGGATAATTCCTCGTCATCATCACCTACCACAGAGTCTGAGACTCGTCGTGGACGCAGATATTGTTGTGACGATAGCCGACGTCGAAAGGAGTTGTAATTAGTGTGTTCTGCTCTTAGCTGCGACGACTCTCGAGGTTGGTTGCCCGACGAGGAGGCGTTTGGGGGCGTCCCTTTGTTGATGTTGGACTGAGAGCTCATTTTCGTCAGCTTCTTCTTTCGACCAGAAATAGCTCCAGGTGTGGATGTGGTGACCCCGTCGTCTCTGTGGTCAAGCAGCCGTTGTGAATCGGAAGAGCCGTTCGAGTTGCGTCGAGAGTGGAAAACAGCCAGGTTTGGGTTGACGAGCTTTTTGGGGGGCTCTCCAGAGTACGGCAGAGAGAAAGTGTTTCTTCGGGTAGGCATCACAGACTAGAGAGTTGAGACAACTGTGGCAAGTTCAGGTGTTGCGACTGAGGCAAGTTGTCTTTCTTTCAATCTGTCGTGTGTGTGTGTTGAGGTTGCCCTTCTTCAATCCAGGACGAAGTGACTAATGCATGCATCGCTGTCCATCAAAGCGCAAAGCCAAAATCTAAATCAGAGGTAGCAACTGTGGTGACTATGTTTAGTGTCGTTGCTGCATGCGCGAGATTTGTCACGGAGCAAGAACGTTGAAATGAAAATCAAAGCAGCCCGCTAGTTGGCAGATTCCTGGCTTGCAGTCTCGCCATCTCTACGGCTCCATGTGGTCTACATCGCCCATCTGATTTTGTCATCGCTTTGCCGAATGAGTGCAGTCAAATGCACGCTTACTGGATACATGCTCGGATGCACGTTCTACGTGAACACAAAGGGATCGCGGAAGGACCACTGGGCGCCTAGCTCCCAGCCCTAGAACACTATTATACGAGTGTACGGGCGACTGGTAATTGTATTCTGGCACAATCCGCACCAAGAATAAGTGGCGTCAATGGCTGCCGTGTCCTGGCCTAATCGAAAGTCACCCCTCTGCGTGCAGGACTGTAAAGTACGAGTACTTTCCCTCATGAATAATTACTGGTACGGCGTGATATGCTAACAAGCGGAGGTATGAACCCATCGAACCTTATAAGTAAAAGGAAGGTCGGTGACCATTCAAGATCGATAATTACTCGTACCGAGATAAGCGGCTTGTTCTCGATGGTGTGATGCTTAACTAGATATTCTATCTTCTTGTTCCGATTTTTGAACCTGGATCAATGTTGCCGCCTCCCTCAACATGCCGTGATGGAAGTTACACCAATTATTTACCATCAGCGGTGGTTCTGGTTCCGATCCAGTACACTCTTGATATGGGCTTGCACCATAGCTCTCGAAGGGGTGAAGCTACTTCATATTGTCAGAAGCCAATGCCCACCTCCGTCGGCATGCCACGAACCTACCGGTACCGTTACCGCTACATAATTGTACATAGGTGGTAACTTATTGGTGCATACCTTGTCGAGGCGTACGAGGGGTATGCGATAATAGCTCAGTGTTTGCACGTTGTTTGGTTCCACTACAGATACCGCGGCGGTATCGCAGCTGTGGCTATAGAGTGATGTGAACTCCGAGATCCTATTATAACTATCAGGAGCTCCGGATTCTCAGTGCGAAGGACATCACCATGTTCACTGTCATCAACCCCATGCACGATACACACTGCACAGCCCTAACGATCTGCGCACACGACCACAGGCATAAGGTTCAGCTTAATTTGCTGTCGGAACAAAGACCTTGCACTCGCAAGGTCATAGTAGGTCATTTATACGTGTTCGTACGGGGTAAGATACATGTCCCTGGTATGATCATACTTGTACTCGTAGGGTATGTACTCGTTTTATATCGTATGTACTTGCATCCCGTGTGGAAACATCTTGCCAACAGCTCTCGGGTCTGACACACCTGCTGTACCACTCGTATGTACACTACAAGTACAGTACATGCAATAATTGTAGATCGCCGACGACTGAAGACGATACTTGCACCATGGTAGGTCAAATCCACTGTGTACTTGAGCTTTTACTCTTACAGTACCAGTAGCTCTTCTCTGTTTGCTTGCGTCGGGCTAGACTCCTGCGAGTCCCGCACCAATCTGTACTTCGATGTGCAATACATTGGCTACTGTAGTGTGAGGCTTCGTCAAACGCCATACTTCGTATATTTGTGGATGTACCGGTACTTGAACTAGTTCTGTGCACAGAGCGTTCCAGAGTTGGTTATTTGTAGCATCCGTGGGCACGAACTGATGTACGGAGTACTACGAGTACTTGTACTTCAAATGTAATCAGTCAACTGATAACAGTTTGGCGGCCTCTGAGGTCAGGGTTTTCCTTTAGTGATAAGTACTACGCCACATCTCATTGTGCTCAGCGTTGTCTGCTGATTCGAACGGTGTACAAGTACATACAGTATATACAATAATAACCATACTTGATACAAATATTTGAAGACGCGTTTTTCAACTCTGAAACTTCGTGGCCGGTCTGCTCTAAGGACTGCACTGCACAATGTCGTACATTTACTGTTCCAGTGTGTCGTTGTGCACGCGACCAGAGTCCTCATAGATTAGCCACTGACTTGAGACATCATCAGTTAAAAGTCTTTGGTCGTGAATTTCGGGCTTGAGCACTAAATCCTTGTCGTCCACGCGTCGCACTTGTGGCGATTATTTCGGGTACGGAGTAGATCCTGTTCCCAATCTACTGCAATAAAGAAGGGTAAGGGTTGCCCACCACGTACCTCACATTACTAATCACAGCGAATAGCCACTGCGTGGTCAGTTGTGGGCATCACGATACTCTACCCTCGTATCAGGCGACAGTGTGTTCATGCCTACATTGTAGCGTACCTCGGCCATGTACTTGTACATACTTACAATACTCGTTCACAGGTTCTGCAGCACTCCTGGACTGCAGCACTCCTGAACTGCAGCCTTCTTGAACACCACGCACTGAAATAAGCTCGGTCAATTTCATTCATTTCCACATCTACAACTACCGATAACGAACCAACACACCACAAGGACTCATAGCCATGAAGTTATCATGGAGCTTATTGTGTGGGCTTGCCTCCCTTGCCCTGTCGCAATTCGATGAGGTGCCACCATCGCAATCAGACTACTTTATCCGCACCATTCCTGGGCTTGACAACGTGGACAATTACACGATGCACTCTGGAAACATTCTCACTGATGCAGCACATAATGGAAATCTCTTCTTCTGGCTTGTGGAGGCTCAGTACCGGGTCACAGAGCGCCCAAAGACCATTGTGTGGTTCAATGGAGGGCCAGGATGTTCGTCCATGGATGGAGCATTGCTGGAAGTGGGACCGTTTCGCATCGTGGACGATCAGCTCAAGGTAGATATGAACAAGGGCTCTTGGCACAAGTATGCCAACGTGTTATTTGTGGATCAGCCTTATGGTACTGGCTACTCTTACTCGGATACTGATTCTTATCTGACTGGTCTGGACCAGGTAGGAGAGGAGATGGACTCATTCATGACTCAGTTTCTCAAGCTTTTCCCAGAACGAGCTCATGACGACTTCTACCTTGCTGGAGAATCTTATGCAGGTCAGTACATTCCTTACATTGCAACCAAGTTACAGGAAACGAAAACTGTCGACCTCAAGGGCCTGTTGATTGGAAACGGATGGATGGACCCCGCGAACCAGTACTACCAGTACGTGCCATACGCCTTGGATTACGGTGTGATCGAAAAGTCGGAGGAGCATGTCAAAGATCTGAAGGAGCTTACCGACACTTGCGAACGGGCCATGAAAATTGCCATGGACAAGAACAATGGAAAGTTGCCCGTCCATATTCGAGCCTGTGAAGACATCATGAACGGTATTGTGGAACTGACCAGAAATGAGCGCAGTGCGCCAGACTCTGAGGGGATCTGCGTGAATTACTACGACGTATCCAAGGAGGATGTTTGGCCAAAATGTGGAATGAACTGGCCCGAGATTCTACCTTTTGTAACCGATTGGCTGCGACAAGATGACACTGTACAGGCCCTGAACGTCAACAACGACAAGCAGGAGTCGTGGCAGGAGTGCAATGGTGCTGTAGGCTCCAGCATGCGCCAGGGAAACGACGATGCTGCTGTCTACTTGCTGCCTGACCTCCTGGAAAACATGGAGATTCTGTTTTTTAATGGCGATCGAGATCTCATCTGCAACCATTATGGAAATGAGCGAATGATCGAGCATCTGGAATGGAATGGAAAGAAAGGCTGGACTGAGGGTTTGGAGCTTGACGAGTGGGTCATCGATGGTGTTTCAAAGGGCAAGAAGCAGAGTGACAGGAACCTGACATACGTTAGAATCTACAATGCTTCTCATATGGTCCCATATGATGAGCCCGAAGCGTGTTTGACCATGTTGAACGATTTCATTGGTGTTTCCAAGGCTCTGGGCGACTTGCCCGGCGCAAAGCCTGGAAAGGGCAGCGAAGCACCTAGTGACCAGAATGGCGAAAACCCTAGTGAAGAAACCCCCAGCGATGAGGAGGATGAGGACGCGGAACACGACAAGAAAATCGCAAGCGATGCGATGTGGAAGGCTTACTACCAGGCTGGGTTTACAGCGCTGATTGTTGTTCTCATCATCCTGGGACTCGCAGGGTTTTTGTTTTGGAGAAAAAACCGAGGCCATATATACCAGGAGGAAACATCGCTTCTCGGCTCCTGTTTTGGAGGTATCTCCCGTTGGAGGAACAGCTCTGGAGGACCGCGCTCCAATCAACAGGGCACCTTTGACTCCAGACAACGTCTGATGGAGCCAGGAGAATATTACGATCTCGGTGAGATAGCTGAGGAAGATGAGGATGCCGAGGAGCTTGTCATTCGCAGACCTGAGGCTTAGTCGAGATAGGACAATAGAATTGAAAATTTGTGCCAAAAATGGCCACAATCACGTATCACCTTGCGAGTATCTGCTGAGAGCATGCAACTAACATGTCGTTTTGAAGTGCCGATTATTCACGTGGTTAGAATATCATTCGTTACAACCGGATCATAATGTATGCGGTTCAAATTCCTCGCTACAAGATATATAATAATTGGATCACTCCATGGGAACATGGTCATATACAATTTGTGTAAAACGAAACTACAGTATACAAAAACTGAGATTCAAGAAAGAAAAAAAACACTAAACTTTTTTATTCAAGGGATTTTTTTTTATTATATGCGTTTCAAGAAACCCGTCAGTGAACTTGAGAAATAAAATAAAAAAAATAAAAAAAGTCAACGAAACCTGGGATGCACAGAAATAAATAAAAGGTGTTCATACAAAACTGAAAGCAGAAGTGCAAATACTGAGATAAATAGCTCTATAATTCACCCCTAACTATGACACGAATGGGACACACTACAGATGACAAAGTAAATGCTCATCTGATTGCCGTAAGAATGAAACACAACTGATTCTATGATCAAATTTTCTTGTATAGAGGATGGAGTACTAAGAGCATCAATGTCGCTCTTAAACTATTCAAGCATTGCACTTCCCTTATAAAAAAAATCCTCAAAAATTAATGCCTGTTAAATTGTCAGAGACGAAATATCATATCACGGCTTAAAAGTATTTATTCGCCACACGAATCAAGCGTCAGATGTTGAGACTGGTTTTGCAGAACCATAAACAGACAGATCGATGACCAGTTCTTAGTGCTCGCGATTCATTTGCAAATTGTTACTCATACAAACATAGCACATCAAATTTCAAATGTTTCACACGAATTTTCAAGGATTTACCTAAAATGGCAACATTCATATTTCAATCAGATAGAGATGCACCATTCAGGTCATAACTGAGAACTACACCACATTAGAGCATATTGGTCCAGGAATAGCGGCCTCAGCAAATAGAAATGTTTGATGGGTTATTGTGTTAGAATTAAGGGCGGGCTGCTGAAGTTGTCAAAAAATATTGCCATAGTAAGTGAGCTTAGTCTCAAAGTAGTAGGCAAAAATACTCTTTTAATCTATTACTTTATCTCAACCTTTTATTTCTGTGAAATATTTCGAAATAAATGGTCATCATACTCATATGAAAGAAAATATACTATATAATTAACTTATTGAATATATTTCCTGAACAGGTAATTTTATCTATTGCCGTTAACTATATTTATTGAAACTTGTTCTGTGTGTACATGATGTGTAACTACATGTATTTTAATTATACGTATAAATAATATGTAGCACGTAGATCGAACGATCTGTTTGCATATTTCTGAGTAGTTAAAGAATGCGATACTGTGGGTATGCTATGAAGTTGAATATAATTGAATATTGTTTAACTGTATTCCACATGAGGAGATGGCTCTCTCTTTGACTCACATGAAAAAGATATTCTGAAGCTATATAGTATTACTTCTTCGTAGATCTGAGATAACAGCATGTGTAGCAAGTAGCTCATGTCAAGCCCGCTACTAGCTTAATGCTCTAAATTAGTCAATGAGTTGTGTATGTATGTGAATAACTCACCAGAGTTCTTCTAGCTTATTCTATTGTATAATTGACATCCCGAGCTCAAGCTATGAATAGCTGTCCCTAAAAAAATGGTCTTGCTCAGTTCTGTGATACTTTTTTTTTATTTCTTCGTGCGACTTTTTTCAATCTTCCTTGTACATTGTCCTTTTAAATGTAATCTTGTTTATTTTTCGGGTTTGTTTCTGATCATATTACGCCTGTTGGTGCTACTTGTAGGATCCTCTTTTTTATATATTGTTTTATTTCTTTCAGAAATATAATTCAAATTATTGAAATATGGACCTTTCAGTAAGTTGTTTCTGACTGGAAGCTCTGATGATAATCTACTGATACATATTATACTACTGTACACGTGGAACCGTGCTACTGTACGGTACTTGTAGTAAGACGCAATACGTGCACTGCTACCATTTATACACCAGCTACGCTCTCTAATTGGTGTGCACATATCTACTTTGTCATGCTTGATTTCTCCCACAAGCAATGTGCCTGGATCTGCGTACTTGTACAAGTAAATCCAGTGAGCACACCAGTACAATGCAGGGTACTCATTGACTAAAAGTACCCAGAACACGAGCTCCCCGTCACACCATGCCCGCCTACACTCCCAGCATGCCATTGTACCACGTCAGACGCCGTATGTACTGCAGTGCACGGGTGTAAGTGTAACAGAGGAAAGTTATATACAATAATTACAGAAGTTACAAGTGATAATGCGAAACTCTAATATACACTACCCACATCAATTCCGCCACACCCTCATTGACAAGCACCTCACTCCGAACCGGTAATAAACCAAGTCGCGTTGAGCATCGACGACATTTCGCTGTTTCCCTGTGATGACATAGCACAAGAGCACACCCGACCGCGCACCCAGATACAGTACTCCACACAGCACTCGAACCACGAGTTGCCGCCACCGCCTCCACCATGCGCATCCCTTTACTGAACGCATCCATCATCATCATCTACAGTGTCTTTCTTCTCCGACTGACTTGGCGCTTCCAGACACTCCATTCCATAGCAGCAGCCATGATCACGAACATCTTGCTATACGGACTGGCAGACACGATAGCCCAGACCATAGTCACTGTAAAATCAGTGCGGCTACCTCTTGACGAAGAAGCAAGCACGGGGACAGTCTACACAGACGACCCAGATGAAGATGAGCATGTCGAAATGTTCATGAGTTTCTACGAGAGAGAATCGAGTTCACATCGAGTGGAAGAAGAAGATCCATTCCAGAATACACTTCCTGCACCAGTTCCACAATTCAACTTCTGGAGACTCACCATGTTTATGGTGTATGGATTCCTCCTCTCATTTATCCAGCAGCCGTGGTACTACATCGTCAACAATATATACGACGAGAAGAATGTGATTATTTCATCCATAATGCGCGTTCTGACTGACCAGCTGTGCTTCTCACCTCTCTCTCTCTGTGCGTTTTTTGTGTACACAACTGTTGTCATCGAAGGTGGAAACAAGAGCGATGTGGAAAAAAAACTGAAATCCAAATACGTGACTACGCTAGGCATCAACTACATGGTTTGGCCGCTGGCCCAGTTCATCAACTTCGCTCTAGTCCCCCCTCAACTCATGCTGCCATTTTCATCAGCAATCGGAGTCTTTTGGACCGCATTTTTGTGCTATAGAAACGCTAAGTAACAAAAATTCATGATGGTGCGAGTAATAAAGGTGTAACAATAAGTACAAGTAGTACTTGTAGCTAGGCGTAGCTTTCTGCGAGGAACCCAAAACACTGGATCCTGTACGGTTTGGCTGTAAGTATTGGCTGTACCGGTTCTGTACTTGTACTCCGAGTACTGTCAGTACTGTACTGGTACCTGGTAGTTTGTGAGTGAGCACAGCGTTCTGCATGCAAGATACAACACACATGCAGTCACGTAAATCGAGATTGAACCATAACAGACAAAAAGAAGTTCACACCAACACATAACAAAATCACCAACACCACGCACGACACAACACGACGCGCGAGATAATGCTCCACTAAGGATATGTCATTTGACGATCTCGAAGCTCCGGAATTTACAGAGCCGGTGCCGGGCTTGTCACACGAAGAAGACGAAGAAATGTTCCGCGCCAGGGCTCAACGACTCGGCAGATTTGTGCATAGTGCTGTGCAGTCTCGTCAGACAACCACAACAGCACTCACTCCAGACGGAGGGGAGCGCGCCATACCTGCCACCATAAGCGCAATAACTCCAGCATCAAATCCAAGGAGTCGACGCCCCGAGGTCACTCTAGATAAGACACAAACAGAGAAAGATACAGCAAAGGTCACGAAGCTCACGAAGCCAAGGAAGCCACGAAAGCCCCGTGATCCAAGCAATACCAAACCCAAGAAGACGAAAACTATCCGACGAAAAAGAGTACCGCTCGACCAGGTACCCGACACGGTCATGCCAGTGCTGAGGGCGGTCTCCTTGACACAACAAATGGAGCTAGTAGGACCTGAAGTTGGATCATGTGAACGCAATGCCGACGATAGCAACCCCAAGGCCCTACCACATGTCTTGAAAGAAATGGTGAAGTCGCGCTATGGCGAGATGGCTATGAATCCGAGTGACTCTGAACTCAACGCACCGCGCTCATTACTTGGTCTCACCAGGTCGATACCTTCCGATCTCGGCCTCGAGGAGGTGTATCAACTTCACGAGGTAATTTACCAGGCCCGCGATCTCGCGTCAGATTCGGACTCCAGTGTGATGCATGATACAAGCGAAAGGGTCTTTCAGGCCAGCACCAGATTGCAATATTCTGACGTGGATAATGCTCCCTTATCTCCTGACATTGCTCATTCATTTGACAGGAGGCCAATGTGTGAAGCACCTGCAACTTCTGTCGATATCGAGGACAAAAGCATCGAAATCACAAACGTGAAATGCCTTCCGGAGGTGATCTGCGTCGGGGAGGGCTCACATCCGGAGAAGCCAACAGAGTCATCGACCTGTGAAGTGAATGAGATGTCATGGGACACATGCGTATTAGCTGCTGGCAGCGAGCATGATTTCTCATTTTCGCCCCCACCTTCCTTGAACTACAACAATTACAAATCTTTTTTGACTGTGGCCGAAACCCATGTGGTGCATGTTTCCGACTCAGAGTGCGACATCGCGCAGCCCCAGGATGAGATATCGACATGTGGTGACCGGCCGGTTGGTACACATGACGAAGAGAGAGGCCAACGTATAGGACAGGTGTCACCAGGATGCGCGCCAGGGTTAAGAGGGAACGGTCCAGACTGCAATGACGCAGTTATCAGTACAAGTACAGCTACACCAATGCGCACCAACAAATTCGCAGGCAAAACCAAAAGGGCCAATTTCGATAAACACGGAGCGCCAATCCCGAGGATGATCAACACTCAATCGGGGCCGACACACATTTATCGAATGTACTCCTCTGATTCTGACGACGTGGATTCTTGGACACCGGGCAAGTCATTTGAGCCACAAACCAAGCAGCATGAAAGGCGTACAAAAGGATCGCGTAGCCACCCCGTGGCTTTATCGTCTAGTCCGAACATGTTTGACCACAGCACACCTAGAGCACCCAAGGCCCATTCCATTGATCCTGGGAGTGCTTCCAGCCCCGAAGAGGCTTTGAGTTCCGGGGATTCTTCCATCATTTCCATCAGAGTTGGCACTGGGAAATCGATTCACGGGCGCTGTCCGCAGTCCAACGCTTCTCCTACCAGGAGCAACGCAACTCCGACCATGGCAACTCCGGGTATTTTAACGTCAAGGGAAGACGTACGAAGTCACTCTAAAATAGACTTGACTGGGCTTTCACGTGATGTGGATGACTCTAGTGCCTCAGAGTACTTTGTTCCTGAGTCTCCAGAAGCCGATGTCGATCACACACCCTCACCCACGGCACTAGAGTACCGGATTCTGGAGCCAAGAAATGGAGAAACCGGTGTAATTGATGGTGCAGTGGTCCAACCAGGGGCTTCACCTCGCAGAACTTTGGACGATAAACCTCATGAAGTGACGTCGTCTTTTTCCGGAGGGGCGTCTACGGGATCACGACAAAAGCGATCGGCACCCAGAAAAGTGACGACACACTCTTTGAAGAAGAAGCGAACAGATAAACCTAGTGCAGGAGATGCGATGGCCAATGCTCCGCTTTCTACTCAGGTGACCGCCTCGATTGCGGGCCAGATGATCGAGAAGGGAGAAGTTGACAGAATGAAGATGTCTGAGTTGACCGAGTTTGTCACGTCAGCCCCTGAAGCACGCGAGCTGTGGTTGAAAATGCTCACGTACCAACCCATTCCCTTATCCCAGCTGATGGAGTTCAACAAGGAACATGGCATCAAGATCTCGAAGGTGTTGACTATCGCCTGGTGCGATTTACACGGAGTCACATGGACAAGCAGAGATGAAGAAAAGGAAATAGCGAAAGAGGACAGTGACTGTTGAAAGCTATGATGTTTTAATCGGTCTTTGCACGTGATTCGTATACAGCGACGCTGCAAGCGTACTACAATAATTATACTCATTGGATTCGAAAGACAGAGCTTCGGGTCAACGGCTGTGCGAATGCAGGAAGTCAAGCAGTGGCCCATGAAAAAGTTGTAATGTAGATTAAAAAGGGCCTGTACATGTACGCAGCATCTGTATTCTACACATCAGGAAGTACTTGTACTGTAATGAGTCCATCCGGTCATAGCAACAAAATATTCAATTAATTATTAGAGGCCTCGCTAATGAACGCTCATTTCAGCAACCCTTTGGCAGACTTCAGACTGGCCTTGGTGATGGAAAGCCACTTAATAGCGTTCTCATAATCGCCATCTTCCAATGCCTCTGCAATACCCGGGAAAACCTCGCCGGCGTATCCCGTGTAACGTCCTGGGGCATAGACAATGTGTTTGAACCACTCTCTACCCTCTAGGCCGTTCGAGGACAGGAAAAGCTTTTCGAGATTGAAAAGCTTTCGGTTGGCCACCCTGATTCGTGCCAAAAGAGCAAGCTTCTTGTAGTATTTATACCAAGGCCAATCTTTGATGATGTCTTTCTGGAGTTGAGTGGTATACTCATCATACTTCTGAGCAGTTTCGACAAACTCCTTCGCAGTTTTCAAGACGTCATCAAATGATTCAGCCCAAGGAGCTGTGTTGATAGTGCCCTCCTCAAGAACTTTCTGCTCACTTAAATCTGAGTCAGTGCTAGCAGGATGTTCGCTTGCTCCAACGTACTTTCTTTGGATGGCCTTCAGAAACTTGCTCAAAGTCAAGGCGTACTCCTTAACATTGAATGCCACAACCTCGCGCTCAGAAAGAGAAACGGCGAAGAGAGTAACATACTTCGAGATAGCTGCATGGTACTCCCATGCGTCTTCCACAAAGTTGTCCATCCAGTGGAAAGAGTCATAGTTAGAGTGGTACTGGTAGACGGGATCTCCTTTCCCGCCAGAGAAGCCGACATCGATAGACGGCACCCCCAAGTGGTCCAAGAAAACTGTGTAATCAGATCCAGAGCCTAAGTTTCCAATGTATGCTCGAGAATCGTTCTTCCAGACATCATACAAGCTCGTTTTCTTGTCTTTGTCTGACGGGTGGGGTATCTCCTTCGCAACAGCACGTTGAAGGGCTGACAGCACAGGGGAGCCAGCAGAATGGAATTTGGAGCCCGAAACAGCGACATCGAGGTTAACATATGCAAGGACATTATCCGAAATGAACTTGCTGTGATCCTCTCCCCACTCAGTGCTGCCAACAAGTCCGTACTCTTCAGCATCCCAAGAGGCGAGAGTCAAGGTACGCGTGGGGGTCCACCCGGCTTTCGACAAAACACCAAGAACACGTGCTAGTTCCAAGAGAACAGCGGAGCCCGAATTAGGGTCGGCAGCTCCACCCGCAATCCAAGCGTCTCTGTGATTGCCAACAACAATGGCTTCGTTTTGGTACGTCGAGCCGGTCAATGAAGCGATGACGTTGTAAATCGGTGTGATTTTGTAGTCCTGGGAGTTGTACAGATTGAGAGAGGTTTTGGAAGGACCGATGGAGTAATCAACCCCCTTAAGACCACCCTCGAAGCCTTCGAAAGTTTCGCCTTTCCCATTCAGCTCTTTTAGAATTGGTAGAATGTCCCTGTAGGAAACGGGAAGGGAGGGAATTGAAGGGATGTATTTCGAGGGGTCCTGCCGCTCGACAGCCCCCTTAGAGGGGTAACCAGGGGTTGTTGGATCACCTGGGCCCAGGGATAGAAACTGAACACTTCCCCGCTGAACTGAGGAGGGGTTTCGAGCGGGGCCTTTAGGGTAGGCCTCATAACCATTTTCAGGGGTGATCCCGGAATCGTCACCGGGGTCGGAATAAATGACCACTCCCTTTGCTCCCAAGTCTTGGGCAAACTTCACCTTGAGTCCTCGGAAAATACCTCCGTAGCGGGTGATGACAATTTTGTCCTTGAAAAAGTCAGGGTTGCCAGTTTTCTCAATGATCAGGTCGTAGTCACCTTTTTCACCGTAGTTGGCATAAACGAATTGTGCAGTGACGTTTCCATTCGCAGAGTATCCGTGGAAAGTGGGAACTCTGTCACGCAGACCTGTTGTGGGATCTTCTTTTAGAACATCTTCCTCGAGAGACGCCTCATATATCACTTTTCCATCATTATCGACCAAGTTTAGAGCATGATCGAGGGGATAGTTGAGATAAACCTCGTACTCCTCGATGTCTGCAGCCCATCCAAATGATTGCAGCTGGTCTCTAGTCCATTCAGCAAGTTCCTTGTTCGTGCCGGCAAGATGAGGTTCAGCAGTGTACTTGAGAGAATTTTCTCTAATGTTTTCGGCCTTAGTATTGAGTAGAATCGATCTTTTGACGTCGAATTCGGTCTGCGTGCCTTGGAAGAATCGACGCAAGTCCCGTCTCGCGGATGTTCGAGGGGCGAAGGTGAGAGTAAAGAGCCCGAAAAACACAAAGCCAAAAGTCGAGAGTGCAACAAAACGTGCGAATGTCGAGTGACGGGTTGGGGGTGTCATCGTGGTGTTGGTGTAGAAGAGAAAGCGAGTTGGCTGTCTCCGTGAGCGTTTATAATCTCACAAGCGAACATTATGCAAGATATCAAACTCAATGCAATGTCGGAATCCGATGTGGGGTTGCTTTAAATAAGTGTGTAAAGCATTGGTATTGTATGTACTGGGATCGTATAAAAGGAGATCTGAGTGCAGATTACAACATGACTGCATACATCGTAGCAAACACAGCTTTGAACTGCAAGTCGAACTACTTGCATCGCATCTCGTTTCCCAGCTTGCTTGGCCATGCCACCAATACTCAATTACCACATTTGCCACTAGGAAGGTTTAAAATGGTGTAATCAAGCCATGGTTCGATGTCATTAATATTTCAACCAATACAGGTTCTCGCTCCACGATGAAAAACTAATGATTATGTATTTGATTAGCTGTGTACTGGACTAAAGTGACTATGTGTAATGTATGAAGTTGGGCTGAGAGACCACGATGGTGTCCCTGCTAGGTCTAGTTGTCCCGGTTAATCTCATTGAGAATTCGCAAAATGTACAAGAACAGATTGAGAATATCAAGGTAGATGTTGATAGCAGCAGGGATAACCTGGTCAGGATGAAACTTTCGGATAATCATTTGGGTATCCACCAAAATGTAGCCCGAGAACACTAGGGCTCCGATAGAGGAGTAGATAAGTTCAACAGCCGAGGAGAATGGTACAAACATACCAACAAGGCCGACACCGATAAGACCCCACAGACAGGCGGAAAGGATTCCCGCCATGGATGTCAGGTCATATTTAGTCTGGAATGCAAACAATGTAAGGCCAAAAAAGAGCACTAGGGTGATTGCCACCGCTTGGAGGACTACCTTGGAGTCCATGAGAGAACATACCGTGCCGATTGCTAGACCCTGACAAAGCGTGAATACACCGAGCAGGGCCATATTCAGGGGGTAACTGTTCTGTTTCCAGATACAGGCAATAAGGCAACCTAGGGATCCAAAAACTGTAAGGTAGTACACCCACATGTGCTCGAGAATCCACATGGTGATTGAAGGGTTGAAGACGATGATAGCTCCGAAGATAGCAGTGGTGGCAATCTGGGCAGTCACGATAGTGTATACCTGCTTGATGAAGTTGTTTCGAACATCAATATCACATTGAACGACGGGGGTGTCGTACTTGAAGTCGGCGGGCAAGTTGTCTTCTGCGTCCCGAACAGCTGCCGCTGAAGCAGCGTTCAGATTAGACTGATCGTTCGGGTTAAGAAGGGGTTCGTAAGCAGGCGGAGCTGACATGATCTTTGCGGTTGTTCGTTGTGTGGCGATGAGATGGATGGCTGCCTTAGTTAGACGTAACTATATGCGTGTCAGGCGCGCATAAAGTTAAGGTGGTCCACGTGACTTTGGGGGTGGCAACTGAGACAAGTAGAGCAATTGAAACCGCACGGCACGCAGTTCGAGTCCTCCTAACGACCAATACTGTTGCCATCGTGCCAGGCACCATGCACGAGTTAGCTGTAATTATGAGAAGTGCATTAGCGCAGGTGCTATTGTACTGCATTATCTTCGAGGGGGTGGGTACAGATGCGTATGTACCGGTATGTACACACGGAGTATACTATATACGATACACACTAGCTATAGCTATTTACTGGAAGTAACTTACAGGAGAATCGAATCACCTATGTAGTTGTACATACAAGTAATAGTCATGTGGAACTTCCAGGGGGGAATATAGATACATCTGTACATACCGGTACAAGTACCATACCTGCGGGACCAGTTATGTTCCCTGGTATAATTACATGTAGGGTACATACCGGTACGGTAGCTATCGTACCGGTACAGTACTTGTACCGAATATTACGGTCTGCAGTATGTACAACTGCTGTATGGACGAGCTGTACAAATAGCTACGATACCATGCGAATACGACGAAGTTAAGTGGTAATATCCGTTGTTACAATTCGGCAAATCCTGAGAGAAATGGACAAACTCTCGCATATAGGTACTCCGGTGGTGGGAGAGTCTGGAAGAATCTTTAGTATAAAAAAACGCTGGTGGATGCGGCCTAATTGCTCCGTTTGCTCAACACTCAACATCGGCGCAGTATGCGCAAGAACGAGGATGTTCTCCCGGTTATATCCGGCGTGAGTGACAAGAGGGTACCACCGAGTCAAGAGTGATAGAGAGTACAGAAGGAAATGAGATTGAAGATCGAAGTTACTTTAGGCAGAAGCTGTCCCTACCTTACGATACATGAACCATTCATTGCTCTTTCATTGGACACTGTAGGCATAGGAGATACAGTTTGGTATACATTGCGCTTCCTCACGCCAGAGCTTATATTGTTGATCACGATAATTGACACCCAGGAACATTTACACTTCTGACAAGCCACTGTACACAGCACACGATTCGCAATTGTCTGCGTTTCTAACACCAGGACGAGTACAGTACGCACTTTCAACAACAACAATGCTTCGATGGAGAATCCCGTTGAAGCGGACTATCCAGGTAGCCGCCCATAACCGAGCCCTGTCGTGCTCTGCGTCTACCTGTCAGGCCAAAGTCATGATCCACAAGACTGAGGATGGATCCCATCTTTTCCAACCCGTTGCCTCGAAGCCTTCGATTAGTCCCACTCGACGTACCCACACTTGGCTGGAAGCTTACAGAGCACGGGAGGCGTCACGTGACCCGAAGACAGGCAAGTCTACCACTCTGTCGTTTGATTTCAATAAATCCCAAAGCAATCAGAAGGTGTATGACCGCACTGTGGACGACTCCTTTTCTTACGTGATTCTGCCCTTCAAGGACGACCCTTGGTTTCTGGATGCTTACATCAATTCTTTTGGACGGCTGAGATTTGGTCAAATCTTTCAGGATTTGGATGCCCTCGCTGGAGTCATTGCTCACAACCACTGTATGCCTGCGGAGCCCATGATTGTGACAGCATCTGTTGACAGAGTGACAATCCTTAAACGGCTAGATCAAGTCGATGACAAGAACATCACTCTCAGTGGACACGTGACTTGGACTGGCCGATCGTCAATGGAGATTACCATCAAGGCTGCTCAAACCTCCACGCCTGCTTCTGAGCTTCACGATCTCAAGGAGAGCCAGATTAAGGATGAGGATGTCTTCCTGACAGCCGGGTTTACGTTCGTCGCACGGGATCCTCTCACGCAAAAGTCGTTCGCCATCAACCGTCTGGTTCCTCGAAACGCCAAGGAACGAGCTGATTTCGAAAGAGCTTCAAAGTTCAATGCACACAAGAAGGAACTGGCTAAAACACATGATCTTGCTATTGCCCCTCCTACAGAAGAGGAGGCTAAACTGATTCATGACATGTGGATCGAGACTCGAGACAAGCCCACCCTTCCTGCTCATACCAAGAGAATGACCGATACGGTTATCCACTCCACACAGGTAATGCAACCTCAATACCGAAACCGACACTCTTACATGATTTTTGGTGGCTACCTTCTCCGAACCACCTTCGAGCTTGCCTACGCCTGCGCAGCTGCTTTCACGCACTCCTCCCCTAGATTTGTTTCCCTCGACTCAACTACATTCCGAGCACCAGTGCCTGTCGGATCTGTGTGCTATCTCACAGCCACCGTGGTTAACACAATCAAGATCACCAAAGACAACGATACGGAGGTTTTCACCAACAACAGCAAGCCTGGAACTCTTGTCCAGGTGCGAGTGGATTCGACTGTGAAGGACCTGGATCACGACACCACAACGAATACCGGCCAGTTCACTTACTCCTACTTTGTTGAGGACACATTCTTTGACGTGGTTCCTGAGAGTTATTCAGACATGATGCAGTATGTTGAGGGTCGAAGAACTTCACAGAGCACGAAGAAGTACCACGAATTGATGAAGAGCGAAAGGGCCTTCGAGTAGACCTCCCATCCTACTCAAGCACAGAGTATAGCGTTGGAAGCTCGAAATGCTCTTATACAGCCCAACTCAGACGGCTTATACTTCTAGTTGAATTTATGAAGGCATCGTTACGTACAGTACGTACTGTACTTCTTAATAGTCCCGGGTGACCTTTGGAGATATGTTTTGGTCTTCCTCCTCAAATACTAACTGAGAAATACGTAGATTGCGCCATTTTAGTTGCCGCCTGCTACCATCAAATCCTGGTTTTGTAATTTATTTAGTGACAGTTCACCCGCATAGGGGTAGGTATTGCTGAGGAAGTGTGCTGCGAGAACAATGGGTGATCAGTAAGCATCGCTGGGGCTATTTATCCACCTTGGTATGCTGTCTAGCTAGTTGAATTCTTGATGTATGCTGTTTCTCGAGGCTACATCCATATTACTCGAAGATGTCAGCCAGAAGTACTCGGAAAATTGCCCCACACACTTGAGCCTTCACGGATCCCGTGATGGCGTGGTACATGGGAAAGGAGACGTAGAATCGTACCAGGTAAACCGAAGCTACCCTGGGTCAGCTACTCTAAGACCCGATCGAGGGTGTCTCCCACCAGTCAGCTGGAACTCAACAACCGCTTGGGAGAGTCCTCGGTGGCATGAAGCCGAGACTTGTCCCTTATGTTGCAGCAATGTTAGACATTGAATGAGCAGTATTTACCAGTACCCGCCACAGAAGTATGGTTTTGCCACATCAGGTATCCTGGTGGTTTCTACGCAGAGCTTGACTCAGATTTTGGGTTAATTCATGCACGATTAACCTTGCAAGCTTTATCAGGGCTTCTATGGCATAGCTACCTGGGAGTATATACCATAGCTACAGTACAAGTACAGTACTCGTACCATTATGCGCAAATACACAGTTCTGTACTTCCGTACTGAACCAATAGAGGTACCAGTGCTGATTTCCATCCAGAAAGTAGCACAGTAAGGTTTCTGTGCAATGACACCATGAAGATTGCGAGACAGCATCAACTCCTAATTATGGTGGCAGATTTTACACTTGAATATGGAAGCAACTCTTTGGACTAGGCAGCAGCGACACGAACAAAGTAGAATACTTGTAGTCACCGGTACTATTACAGTACTGTAATTACTGCACTCGTACCGGTACTTAAACCATGGTACAAGTATGTACCGGTAGCTTCTCTTACATTACACAATCGTTTCTCACCAGGTGGAGTGGTGAACGAGGATGTGAGCACATTCGGGTATCAAATACCCGACTTTTCATATGGAGGTTCACCTGAAATGTCACTAAGTCATTGAGCTTCTCATTTTAAATGGAATACAAAAAACGTTACAACGGTTTGAGAGTGGATCCTCAGCCACAAATGCACGCCACAGCCCCCAAGGTGCATGCTTGTACACTAGAAAGCTTATGCACAGCCACATGGTCTAGACCCTAGACAGGAAAAGAGCCAGATTTAGTGGCACGGGTATGGTCAAATTTTGAGCAAGGTCGCGGCGTAGAGATACTAACATATACGGCGTCATAATTTTTGCACTCTCACCAGGGCTTTGCCTCAGAAGCGATAGTGTCACTTCAAGCTACCAGCCACAGCGTTACAGTAGCACGCTTGCCAATAGGCAAAAGATATGTGTAATAAAGTTTTATATTAAGCTCTTTACGCATAAGCCACAGCAATATAACATCAAGGGCAGCCGACTTCTTTACTTCACACATTCATCTTTGCAACAATGGCTCTTCCCCCAAAATACGCTGCTTCCCACATCATTGAGCTTGGTTCCGGTGACGAAACCGTGAACGTTGACCTCTTCGTTGATTTCAATTGTCCCTTTTCCAAGGTCATCTGGGACAAGATTGAGAACCCTGGTACCAACGCCCTATTCGAACGAGTCGGTGAGGTGAAGGGTCGAAAGCTTCGGTTCGTCTTTCGAAATGTTCCCCAGCCTTGGCATCCTCAATCCACTCTACTGCACGAGGCATCTCTTGCAGTAGGTCAGCTTGCACCTAATAAATTCTGGGAGTTCGCCAAGATCCTGTTCGACCACCAGCCTGAGTTTTTCGACACCGAGTGCGACAACGAAACTCGTGATCAGATTTACAAGAGACTCGCCAAACTCGCAGCTGAGGTCGGAGTTGAGGAATCGAAATTTCTTGAACTGTTGACCGTCGGAAAATCAAAGGATGGCAAGCCCTCCAACACCGGCAACGCAGTTACCAATGATCTCAAGCCTTTCGTCAGATTCCACCGTCAAAACGGTGTGCATATGACACCCACTGTTGCAATCAATGGAATTGTGGATCCTGCGTTTGAGTCGTCTACACCTGTGGATGTTTGGATTGAGAAGCTTTCTAAGTGAAGCTCTGCCCAGAGTCATACCGCTGGTTCTTCCGCGATGCACTCACTACGTCTCATAGGTAAGCTGTAATGATTTACTGTAATTATTTGAAATCGAATGGAGAGAACCGTCGGTAGTGAAGTCTCGACAGTAGGCTTCGTTGACATTAAGAAAAGCTGAGCGCCTCGCAAGCTGTATCATCACCCGGTGCCTACCGTTAGCATGACCTTGCCAAGTATCCAGACCGAATCCCAAACGAATGGGCCAACATTTAAAAGGCAAACCGCATCTCCACTGTTGAGTTGTCATCTGCTGGGGGTGGAATTGGGTCTTTGATTCTCGACATTATCCACGCCACGCGGTGGGGTATTTATGGGGTGTCTGTGTCTGTGATGGGGAAGCCGATTTCGACGGTGGCCAAGATAATAGTGGTGGGGTCCAGCGAAGTGAAGACTTGTGGTAGTTTGAAGCACAGGAGAGTTTTTGATACGTTCAATATCCCTCTTGTCAGTAGTCCCAAGAACTGCAAATACACACCTGTGACGCCATTCCCCTCGGCTGCATCTTTCAAGTCTGTTTCCCTCGAGAACTTTTAACAAGCTGTTCTTCGGCTTCATTTTGGGTCGCCGGTAAAGGGAGCCTTGCGCATCAGAAAAAGGGCGAACAAGTTCATGGGACTCATCACAATCGTTTATCCATCCCAGTCGCATTTCGATCTTCCGGGGAGACGGAATCTCTTCAAGTTCATCATCAGGAGTGAAGGAGCACCACCTGGAGGCCCGAAGTAGAGGCTTGGTTTGTGAAAGTCTGTATATGCCTATCTCCGCTAATTCGTACTGCAAATTGATGGGGGGCATTTTACTAATGCTGAGGACTATCGACTGCCATATATAGTGTTCCAAATAGTACTGGCTGCCCATACATCACTCAAGCTATCCGATTGCCCCATACATTGCACAAGGTCATGTTAACCACCAGTGCATATTTCAAGCGGTAGCCGGCCGTTTTATCACCACTCGATTTCAAACGAGTGCTGTTCTCATCTCTCCAAGACAAGGGGCAAGAAGCAGGTCACTAAGAAGCAGGTCACTATATTTTGAGCCCTGCAGAACGCACTAAGTTACTTTCACCCAGACCAATCGATACGGTAGTCAGCCCCACTTCACATTCATTAGCTACATATTGCTTGTATCAACTTTGTCCTGTTAATGCACGATTATGCATGCACCTTATCGAAGACCCATAATATTGATGGCCAGAACTGTTCAGAGAGCACAGAACATATGACGACTTCGGTGGAAAGATGTACTTCCTCGAGATGTAACGTGCCGTGGTAATGAGTAACAGGAATGAAAGATAATGGGCCCTGTTACGCGTGCATGTGCATAGGTATAGTATAAAATAGAGATAGACGTCACTCATTATATTTCAGAAGACGGCATTGCAAAGATCACAACCCTTCCCCACCAAAGAAATCCTAATCAATATATTACTAAATCTATACAGTAAACCCAATGCTTGGCTAGGGTTAGAACTCACCACTGGCAATCTCTGCAGACTGGCCCTTCGTAATCTCATCGAGCTTACCACAGGCAGCAGCCACAAGACCCAGGATAGGCCGAGAAGGATCCAGCACTCGGGACAAGTACTCGGGATGGTACTGAGTGGCGACGTAATAGGGGTGGTTATCCAGCTCGAGTACCTGCATTCGCTGGCCAGCGGTGTCTCTGCCAACAAACTTGAGACCAGCAGCCTCAAAAGTGTCCACAAGCTCAGGGTTCACCTCGTATCGGTGTCGGTGTCGCTCCTCGACACTGTCCGCAGAGCCATAAAGCTTTCGGATCTTGGACTTCTCGGAACCGGGCTGGAATACAGTGGTTCGAGCGCCAAGTCGCATAGTGCCTCCAAGCTTTTCACGGTCTCCCTCAGGCATGAAAACCACGGCCTTGGTCTCAGCGTCAGGGTCCAACTCCTCTGAGTTGGCGTCCTCAAACTCACAAACATTTCGTGCAAATTCGATGACAGCGATTTGGAGACCCAGACAGATACCAAGGTAGGGCTTCTTGTTCTCTCGGGCCCAGTTGGCTGCCTTGATCATACCCTCGGTTCCTCGTGTACCAAAACCTCCAGGGACAAGAATTCCGTCTGCTCGGCACAGCTTCGTCCAAGCCTGGTGGTACTTGGCCTTTTCATCAGACTCAGACTCAAGGTCCGAAGACTCGATCCACAAAATCTCAAGTCGTCGGTGGCACTTCATGGCGGAGTGTTCCAGCGCCTTGATCACAGACAGGTAAGAGTCCTGGAGGTGTGTGTACTTACCAACCATGGCAATAGAGACAGTCTCGAACGACCGGTCATGCTGGGTAGTGAGTTGTCGCCACTTTCCAAGCAGGCCGATGCCCCGGTCTCGGAACCGTCCGGAGATGGAAATTTTGTCGAAAGCCAATTTTCGCGAGAGCAGGTCAATAATGCCCTGCTTCTGCAGAAGGAGAGGAACGTGGTAGGTGGAGTTGACGTCATACACGTCAAGCACCTGCTTCGGGCCAAGGTTGCAGAACATAGCAATCTTGTTGATGGTGCTGGCCTCGAGCTCAGCCTGACATCGGCATGCAATAATGTCGGGGGTCAGACCCAGCGACCGCAGGTCCTTAATGGCGGCCTGGGTAGGCTTGGTCTTCTGTTCACCGTGAATGAAGGGCACGAGGGAAACGTGGATGAGTGCAAAGTTCTCAGGACCGACACGGAACTGAAACTGTCTCAGGGCCTCCACGAAAGGGGCGGATTCAATGTCACCGACAGTTCCTCCAAGCTCAATGATGCAGACGTCGGGCTCTTCGTCGGTGTCATCAACGGGAATCTTGGCCACACGTTCGATCCAGTCCTGAATGGCATTGGTGAGATGAGGCACAATCTGGACAGTCTTGCCAAGGTACTCGCCTCGTCGCTCTCGCTCAATAACGTGCTGGTAGATCTTACCGGTGGTAATGTTGTGGTCTCGAGTGAGGGTCACGTTGATGTACCGCTCGTAGTTTCCAAGGTCCAAGTCAGCCTCGCCACCATCGTTGAGAACAAAAACCTCACCGTGCTCCAGAGGAGACATTGTTCCGGCGTCAATGTTCATGTAGGGGTCAATTTTGATAGATGTGACCTTGAGACCCTTGGTCTTAAGCAAAAGGCCGGTGGAAGAGGCCAAGACACCCTTACCAATGCCGGAAATGACACCTGGGTTAGTAATCGCATTCAAACACTAATGCCGTTCTTCCCGTTGACGTCTTACTCACCTCCAGAGACAACCACGTATTTCATTTTGTTGTGATGGTTGGATGGAGGGAGGGAGGGAAGAAATTCACCAAATTTTTTCCATCTGTGCATTTGCAGATAAACTTTATTTGTCGACACTGAACAGGTGGGTCTGTGCCTTGCCTCTGCAACCACAACTACCGGTTCAGGGGAAGCCCCGAGAGCCCAAACATAGCCGGCTGAATAATTGCACTGACGCACGAGGTCGAATCCAAGGTCTATAACATTATCAGTGTTTCAAGTAAGACGGCTATCGAAGACTCTCCGGTTAGGATAACAGCGATAGGCTCGCTGGGTGGTAAATCTTAATGGTCGACCGCTTCAATAAAGTGGCTTAGTCATCTTTCGTTTTGCAGCGAGTGTACGAAATTATGTCCTAAAAAAGTAGTGGTAGTTCTTGGTACATACTGCTCGTGTTATCGCTATAGGCACATTGTGTGGGCAGCATCTGAAATACTTTTTAAGATGAAACAACTTGACTGTCATACATGACACATTGGACAATACAGGCATGTTCTCGTACAGCAGCGTCATGTATAATGATTTATAGTAGTTCATAGTAATTACGACGACTCGTGCAAATCGGAGCTTCGCTGGCGATAAGCGAATCATTTCACAAGCAAAAAGGAAGGCACTTTTTGACTTGGTGGGGCAACGCTGCTGTTACCTGCCTGTTACAGTAAAATAGCGTTGCTACACGCCACGACGCCCGTCGTTACAAGCACAGTGCTAAATCAATTTAGTCGACCCAACCCTAATCCACAATGCACACCATGCGTGCGCAAACAATACCCTGAGAAGGTCCACTATCATCCTCAACTCATCACAACATGTCTGAAAATCAACCTTTGTTGGGTGCCCCTACCCGAGGGCCTCTCAAAACACATGTAATCGGTCCCAGCGCTTCATCAAATGCTTCTAGCTCAGCGACAGCTCGCAAACGACCCCCCGTGGACCAAAGCGGCCCCCCTCAGCTAAATCACAGAATTGGACCTCAAAGAACGTCACGAACGACACAGAAGCTCAAATTGCTTCCTGAAGAGCCCGATCGTGACGATGACGACGAAAGTGGCCGAGAAGTGTACTCTCAAGTGACGAGAATCAAAGACCCCCCAGCACGGAAGGATGCCGAGCGGCTGGGTAAGGCCCATCGAGATCTACTTCCGAGAGTCACTGCTTACTGCACAGCATCTTCGTACAGAATGCGTGACATTACAAAGTACCTTCAATCGCGGAAACACAGACGAGCGCACCCTAAGCTGTTTGACGAGTGCCTCTATACTCCCTACTCCTACCGAGACCGAGAGACTTCTGCGCAAGAGGATTTCATTCGAATCGACGATGAGGGAGGCGATATCGATGTTGTCATAACCAGAACTGATGTGTTCCTGTTCGAGTATGGCGTGGTGGTACTTTGGGGGTTTACAGAAGCCGAGGAAAAGCGATTTCTCAAGGAGCTGGCTCGTTTCGAGACCGAAAAACTCGCTGACGAGGATGTCCAGGTCGAGGAGTTCAACTATTACATCACACAGTCTTACCAACCTCGAATTTACAACGACTTCATTACCTTGAGGGATGGAAGAAACTACATGATGAAGCTGTCGATATCGCATGCGATCGCGCAGTCAGCCAAAATCTCGCTATTTGAGGAACTTGTCGAAAACACCATTGAAGACACCCAGGATTTCCCTCAAGAGATTGCGGTCACAGGAAAGATTGATATGGACCGAAGTGACATCATCAAATCCATCGGCGAGCTGTTCATCCTGAGAATCAACATTAACTTACACGGGTCGATCCTTGACTCACCCGAACTGATGTGGGCTGAGCCGCACTTGGAACCTATTTACCAAGCCACCAGGGGGTATCTCGAAATCAACCAGCGAGTAAGTCTGCTCAACAACCGGTTGGAAGTGATTTCCGACCTGCTGTCTATGCTGAAGGAACAGCTGGGACATTCGCATGGTGAGTACCTCGAATTCATCGTCATCGTGCTGATTGCAGTTGAGGTTGTGGTGGCCATTCTCAACGTCATTGTGGACTTGACAGCAGAAAATCTGTAGGACAACACCTTTTAGCCCGTTCTGTTGTTGCAAACGATATGATGAAGAGTTCTGTACTACAGCACGGAGTACAAACAGGCGTGTGTGCGTTACCAAAGCAGTTACTGCGCTACCTTTCAGTCTCAGGCTACTCAGTGGGACATCATATTGAATTAATTATAGAGTAACATAACCGGTAGCTACAAGTAATAAATCGCGTTTTGGAAACAACGGATATTGTGTGTGCTTTTATTCGTACGGTACGAATACACAGGCCATGTTCTCGTCATCTTGATACGGGCGACTGTAAGCAACGATGGGTTCTTCGCCTACTTTCTCCGAGCCAAGCCGGGTCACATCGGTACAGAACTGGCAGTATTTGCTTACGTACATACAGTACATACAAGTATGTGCGGCCCTTCAAGTGCAGTTATTACGTGTTTTATTAGCGTTGCTTGTAGCTTTCATCTTCCCTTAGTTGCGGACACATCACATATCGTGCCCAGCTTAGTTCCAAGCATTCTAACTCCACCTGACTCGATACAGCTCGTGTCTGCGATAGCTGCGCAGTCTATGTGACCCCCAAGGCTCTTCAATGTCACAGAAATGGCGTGCTTTGCTTTTAAACTGTTCTCTCTGAACCGCCCGGACCATCATTAGTATACGGCCTTGACGACGTATTCGCTACCATGTAGCACCTGTCTGTCTTTGATAACAGCCGTGAGTTTCAAGATCCAATCCCATCTCTTAAACTGCACGCCGAGTTCCGATCCCACTTTAGCCAGATCGGTCACGCTTAATGACGTTTCGGGGTCATGGTGGGCAACGAGACGAATACCTTCACGTGTGGACAATTTGATGAGGCCCGGGGGAAGCACGCAACAGTCGGCAGCATTGATGTGATCGATCACGGGTTTGAATTCAGGCTCTATGCTTTTGAGTAAGGCCTCAAGCAAGTCCTGGGAAAACTCGCACACACCGAAATGCTCAACAACTTGTAGCTTGGCAGCAGCCTTGGCAGCAGCCTTGTAAAGTGCAATCACGGTATCCGCCGACGTGTCCATGTCCTCCATCTCGTCCGAAAAGGCAAGTCCTTCTATCGAGATAATCAGTGTGGCAAACTTGAAGGCGCCCTTTGTTCTGAAAGGCTGCATGGCCTCAGTGACAAAGTCCGAGCATTGCTCAACGGTGATAGTGCTGGGCAGAAACAGCTTGCCTGTGATTTCTGAGCCGACAGCGAAGTCGCACACAGCTTTATTTTTGATGACGGAAGAATCTGAGAGATCGTGTCCTTTAACCGAGTCTGCGAGAACGCTGGGCAGCGGAATTGTAGGCTGCACAGGGTTTTGTTGAATGTTTCCAGTCCAGATGATAGCGCTCATGATGATGGAGTGAGGTGGTGCAAGTTTGATCGTTAGTAAGCACGTTGAAATTGACGCTCAACCTTAATAAGATCTGACTGACTAATAAACTTAATGGACTCAGCTTGATAACGAACAGGTTTCTGACTTGTATTCAGGCCCAGTACTTGCTGTGAATGAGATGATCGATATATACACGAGTGTTTGCAATCTGCTCCAATCTTTTCCTTGGACATTTATGCTGTGATGAAAGAGCTCACCAGTTTGTACGATTCTTACTCTACCAAGTATACTGTTTCGGGGAAGGTTCTTTTGGTTCGTGATTTGTTATTCTTGCCTTACAAGCTGGGTGGGAGTTGGTAGGTGCCGTACGAGTACGAGTACTTGTGCGATAAAGACCAGAGTACATGCTGACGTAGATACATACAAAATTGGCAGATGTGGCTACAAAGCCCTGTATTTTATTCGCTTACAAGTGTACAGGTACCGGTACTCGTACATACGTCGTACGTACGTGTGCATGCATTTCGTGAAACTCCTTGCATGAAGATGTCAAGCTCATCGAGTTTGAGTGTGATGTCTCCTCTGCCTTGTAATGGTGGTCTTGAATTGACGTTAGCTAGCTCATCTGTAATTGTATGTACAGTACGTAGCTACAAGGTACCGTATATGACTAATAACTGTGTTTCGAATGGTCAAGGAGACCCAGCTTGTAGTCGTAGCCAGTGTTTGAGTTTGATTCCAGGGGGCGCGTTAGGGTTTAAGTGAATGAGCGTGTGACAAAAAGAGCTATCATGTGCAATTAATTAAACGAACATGTTGCCAATACTTGACGATATCTTAGGGATAACCTCCACAGTACTCTTCGCGTAATTTCCACTGTGGTCAACAACAGTTTATTACTTCTCTCTTTTGTAATATTGTCTTGATTCTAGGGAATTCTGCTCAGGCTTGTTTTATCAGCACCACTCTGCATTCACACCTGCATAGATAAGCTCGTGTTAGCTTCAGTGGATGGCGCCTTCGCCCGAGCTTCAGCAGCACATGTGGTTTTCCCACCAACCATGACACAAACGAAATACGAGCCCGTCGGTGAGGAAAACGAGGTCCAAGAGGACGTTGTGCCAAAGCTGCACTCAAACAGAAACACCGTCCACTGGGTGGTACATTTCGTCCAGTTGGCCATTCTCGTGGCAGTCTTGGGCGTGTTTTATTCCGACCCGTGGACCCTTCGTGAGAAGCCTACCGAGGGGGGAGCTACCGGTCTCTCGAGGGATACCTCGGTGACCTTCACAGACGACGTGTATCACGGAAACTCGTCGCCTTATGTGGGTTTACCCTCAGACGAACAAGACAAAAGATGGGAACAGCTCTACCACCAGTACGTCACTATCGGCGAGACGCAGACCCAGCTAAGCGTATACCACCAAATGTGGTGTCTTGACTTTCTCAGGAAGATGTCCACGCCTTACTTTTACTTTCCCGGAGCTGAGATTGAAGAGCTTGGACGCCTGGAAACTCAGCGGCAACATTGCATCGATCAGCTTCGACAATACGTGATGTGTAATGCAGATGTTACAGAGATGCCATTTGAAGAGGTGGATGGAGTGAAAATCGGGAGTTCACGGGTTGAACATAAACATTGCGCTGATTACGGTGCGCTATTGAAGAAGTACTAACTAGATTGTGAACGGGCAAGACCTAGTTCGTCAGTTTGTTACATTGTGGCATACATAATGAAATTGATTATCGGAAGTGTGGTGCGTCATGTAACTGCGATACAGTACACTGCACTTATATGAATTCGAGGATACCCGTCGACTAATTATCTTGCTATTAAAAATTCATTATGCATTAACGATATAACTTATCCAACTCGAAACGTGGGCTTCGCATTAGCACAGGCCCAGCTGCGACTCAGCAGTCTTTCGTAGGTCGACCTTACGAATCTTACCTGAAGCAGTCTTGGGGTAATCGCCAACGAAGAACACATACTTGGGCACCATGTAGTGACCCAGCTTGTTCCGAACCCACTCCTGAACCTGTTCAATGGTAAGCTTGTCCGAGTCATCGTGCTTTTCATGGCTGTGGCCCTCGTGGAAGAAAGCATGGGGGGTGATGAAGGCACAAACTGCTTCTCCATACTTGGCATCCTTGACACCAACCACGGATGCCTGAGCAATTTTGTCGTGGGCGAAGAGCACGTTCTCAATCTCCAGAGGATGAATGTTCTCTCCACCTCGAATGATGAGGTCCTTGAGTCGACCGGTAACCTTGAGATAGCCCTCGTTGTCCATGCATCCCTCATCGCCGGTTCGCATCCATCGCACACCAGTAGCAGGGTCAACCACCATTGCTGCAGAGGTCTTCTTGGGGTCGTCCTTGTAGTACTTCTGCAGCGAGTATCCGGAAGTGATGATCTCGCCCTTCTCTCCAGTGGCCAAGGGTTTGAAGTCAACCTCAGACTCGCAAAGATTTTCCGACTGGGACTTGATAATTCGGCATGAGGTATGGGGCATGATCTGGCCCACTGAGTCCACACGTTTCTCGACAGGATCGTCAGGGCGCGTCATGAAAGTCACAGGAGCAGTCTCGGTCATTCCATAACAAATTGTGAGAGCATTGAGATTCATGGACTGACCCAACTTAGTCATGAGCTCCCCAGGCACAGCAGATCCGGCAGCAATACCAGTACGGAGCAGCTCAAAGCCGGGAAGGAAATCCTGACCAGGTGCCTTGGCCTCCTTGAGCTCCAAATCCTTCAGATACTCCAGTTCTGCCACATACATGGTGGGCACACCATGAAGACCAGTGCACTTGTACTTTCGCACATTGTCGATGGCAGATCGTGCACAGAACCACTCAGAGGGGTAGACCAATGCAGCACCAGTAGTCAGAGCAGCCAGGTTTGACAGCACCAAGCCAAAGCAATGGAACATGGGAACAGGGATGCACAGACGGTCCTGGTTGGGGGCAATTCCGTTAACTGCAGGACCAGTGGCAGGCTTGAGGCCCATTCGGGTTCCGATCAGGTGGCCGTTGTTGAGAAGGTTTCTGTGAGTCAAACAAGACACCTTGGGCTGCGATGTTGTTCCGGAGGTGAACTGCATGTTGGTGATGTCGTCGGCATTGACAGTGGCAGTCAGACGTCTGATCTCAGTGGGCACAGATGCAGGGAGGCTGCCATTGGCCACGTCCTTCTGGTACTGGAACACAATGTCATGCATGTCGGACTGGGAGCCCTGGAACTTCACATCCTTGATGGTGTCAGCTCCAGGAGTTCCACCAGAAGCCATGTTGATGAGGAGCTTGAGCTTCGACTTGCCAGACGAATGCAGGTTGTCAATGACCTCCTGGCAAATAGGAGCAGCGGACTTCAGAGTCATCTTGCCAGTGGCTCTGTCTTTTCCACCTGGCAAATGGGATGTCATGATAAGTGCCTTGGCCTCTGTAGCAGCCAGAGCAGCTGCGAACTGGTTGGCAGTAAATGCAGGGTTGAGAGGGACCAAAACCAGTCCCAGTTTCGAGAGACCCATCTGGAGGGCGGTGTATTCCCAGACATTTCCAGCACACACTGCAACAGAATCGCCTGACTTGAACACAAGACCCTTCTCACGGGCGTGGGTGTACAGCGAGTCGGCAAACAGGTTTGAGAGCTTGAGCAGCTCGGAAAATGAGATGTGAGTTTCGTTGGTGTACTCGCTAGTTCGACCCAAAATGGCGTTTACAGTGTCGGGTCGCTGGTAGGCCGAAATCAGAGCAGGGTGCTCTCCCTTGGTGCCCCACAATTCACGCTGGGCTGGTGTTGTGTAGTAATCCCACGAGTGAGACTCGATCAGAGCTGGAGAAGAGCCGCCAGTGACCTCAGCGACGCCAGGAGTGGATAGGCCCGAGTACAGACGCTGGCATTGACCTTTTAGAAGTCGTGAAAGAGCTGGAGAGCTTGTTCGTGCATTTCTGGGTGTCAGCCACTTGGGCCGGTCTTCCTCCGAAGTCGTTGATCTTGTAGGACGGTTGCAAGCGAGATGAAAGCTTCTTTGAGCGGTTGTGAAGCCCTGAGGTCGTGCGGAAAGTTGTGTAGAGACCCGGCGGAGGGTGGGGGGAGCTCGTGGTCGCAGCATCTTGTATTGTATGTCTTTTGGACAGTTGTAGATTTGTGTTGGTCTCACTCCCCCTGGTCTTTATATGTATGGCCATTTGGTGTGGGGTTTGAAGTGCATAAGCTTATAGCGGGTGCGGACATACTTCGGCGCGGGGAAAATCTGGGGTCGGTTAATGTGTTACGGTGGGGGTCGAACGTTGGGACTTCCAATTCGGGCCAAAATCGGTGCTCAAACACCATCTAACAAATAGTATTAGTGGAAATCGAACCCCGAACCAACCGATTTCAGACATGATTCGGGCTTTCGTCGGGGTGGTTAGTTCGGTCCTTGGCCGGAGAGGGCCAATAAGAGCGCATTGTATACTGAATAGCCCCAAAAAACGAGCACAAACGCAGGGAAATTTCGTCCAGGAAATTGTTATCAGAATTTGGTAATAATCCTCCGAGGACAGTGAAGCCATCACATTGTGGAGCAATCCTTCCCACAAATCTGTGTATATAGTCGATTATTCATGCACGCACGGCTGCAGCCTGGAAAAACTCAAACTTTGCTCAGTAAAGTGCATCGCCAGTTCAGCGGTGAATATTTTACTGTAAATGAGCAGGCCAGCCAAAGTGCCTGTGTTACACCAGTTAGTCATAGGATTTTTTCTTCTAACATGACAAGCCGCCAGTTTGTGGAGTACAATCTCGCCTCCAGCTGTGTGGTGTCATATGCATAGATCAGCATACGTAGGGAAACTCAACAACGGTTTCATAACGAGAGTCTAATACCGACTCCATCTTATACTGGCTACACAACAGCTCCAGTTTCGATACCAGACATTCACCTCTATTGTTTTTTACACACCAATCCTGATAATCGGATGAAGAGGCTTAGCGACATATGCAATAACGTGCTCCGTCTCCACAACGTACCGGTGCCCGTACTTGTTCTGATAGGTTTCCCAAGTTCCTCTGTAAAAAGTTAATGTATTGCATTATGTCATTGTGGAAAAGAAAGACCCAATGAACTGCGACCCGAAAAGTTCCCATGTGCTGAGTAATGATCTCAGTCTCAGATATTGGTGCGGTTCAATTGAGGTGCTTGAATGCTATATTTGCGGAAATCAATGACACCAAGTGCCGGATTGGGGAGATGATAACGCATGATTGACGAGATGTAGAGCCTGTACTGCCACAGACTAGAAGGCACTATATCGTTACGGCGCCTGAGGGGACTTATTAGAAGTACCTTCGGAAGGGTTAGTTGTATATGAGAAGTACTGGCGTACTCGTATCTTACCTTCGGCGCCAATAGTTTGGGCATGAATCTGTATGTACGAACTTGAAGACACCCCTGGCCGGCTATAGGAGTAGTTAATTTCCGGAGCGGGGGTCGCAACCAATAGAGCTGATGGCGAGCTGATTGTCTACAGTACATACGATAGCTAGTAATCAGCAAACTACGGGGTACCGAACCATCCAGTAGCACTGCAAGCTATGCCAGTGCCGTGGCCGTCCGGTGCGTGGGGTGCATAAGTCCTACGGGTTCGAGTGTTGGAAGTATGCACATGAATAGGGGACGAATGTACACCCTTTCGTATGTGTGTTCGCGCTCTTTCCTTAATATGAGGTCACATCAGGTTGTCAATCCTGACACAGTGTGCATATGTACTAACTAACAACAACGCGAGGTGATTAGTTGAGGTACATGGCACAGTGTGTAATTGAAATGGATGGGTGGGCTATGCTATGATTACCAATCACATTGAGATCAAGAACCGACAATCGTACTCGTACTGTTCTGGAACCTTGTACCAGTACCGGTAGCCATAGCACTGGCACAGTTGAATGATACACTTCCGAGCGAGTTGGTGCTGATGTGTACTTGTAGTACAATATTAGTTATGCCGCTACTTTAGTATGTACACATGAGTTGCGGGACTCATTTTTCAGCGATACCTACACTAATTACCAGTAATTACTCCGTGGAAGTACAAGTATTGCACCTTGTTGAATGCAATTCTTGTTGTAGGCACAACTTCATCGCCTAATTGCGCCAGGTATGACATGCCCACGATCACGCAGAATGTCACGGCTTGACGAGATCAGAAAGATTTTCCGGATTTAAACCGACACGCTAACAACCGCTATAATTCGAGCCATCCGTAGTGCTGTTTTAGCTGATGCGGCTATGGGTCTTTTGTGAGAAAAAAAATGTGGCGTGATTCTCTGCCAGCTGGAAAGGAGGTTTCCTAGGCACTACAAGTACGAGTACGGAGCACGGAGTATTACGCACTGCTGCACTCTGAATCATGAGATGCTACGGTTAACTGTGCCCGTGTTCAATATTTTGGGTCTCTCTTGCAACATGCGTGCCACTTGTATCTCTCGCTGAACACAGTTGAAGCGCCCAGATGGAGTGGCTACGATACCACACATACTGGTGCTTATAAATTTTGACTCCAACTTCAGTTTTGGATAGAGGGAGGGCGGATGTGTACAAGTATATCGAACACGTACCTCGCGTCAGTGGCTGCTTCAGGTGGGTGCTACGAGCAGCTACCAGGTACAGTGCTCCGGATGTACCAGGATGTATGTTCAGTCGTACAGCCGGTACAGAAGACGTCACGTCAAACGCAAAAATCTGCACAGATCAACCACCTGTAGCTGAATAATTGCAGTTGGATGGGTTCCTGAACTGAGACATCCATGGAGAAACAGGGTGTATCGTACAAGGGGATGTAAACGTTGCCAGCACATTGTTGTCTCCACCCTTTATATTCACTCGATGAGAACAAGCCTATTCCCGATCAACTGTAAAGCGATTGAAACTGCCCTGGGGTTGCCCTCACACGTGTATGGCGGGCCATTGTGCTTGGTTGAACATTCCGTTCAGCCGGGTGAGGCGAATACCCCAACCAGCGCGTTGAGACGGTTTGACCGACCCAAGTTTGATACGTGACACTGCCTCCCCGGTTTGCTGGATCCACATCCACATCCCGCTCCGATTCTTACACTTACCAAGCAAAGCAAGCAAGGCTGAATCTGACAGCAGCTGGAACGCACAAGAACTGTAAAATTAGAAAAACGGTCCGGAGGCGGATGATTGACCCACTGGGTCCGATGCAGGGAGACCCCGGCCGAGCCGAATCGTGTGCTCTCTGCAGTCACGTGACCGGGACCATGCCAAGAAACAAGCGGATACGGATGCACGTGTATTTTGGGCGCTCGCGTTGTGTCCATGTCTACTAATTAGGCACCGGCACAAGCTGTATCGTAGAGTGTGTCTATTTTCATGTCGTGATCATATATGCTTCTACTTGTTCAAGGAGACGTTCTTAGAAGGGCATTCATCGGTTAAACTTGTGTTATGTCGGCTCTTAACAATGTCAGCTCGACAATGCCAGCTGTTCGACAACATTGTTGAGTTGGCAATCTCGACATTGAGCCATGTGTTTGGCCTACACTGATGGCACAGCCACTACGATACTGTACAAGTAGCTATTCGTAGCTACTGTACACGTCAAGCGGTTTTAAGGTGATGGCTTGTACCGTTTATGAATGGGGTTTGTGGGAGGTGTTAGTTTTTACTTCGCACGGCCTCGCCCCTCCCTTGTCTCACGATCGGGGGCTCGGAGCTCAGCCGTGCCCGAGTGCCGGGACGAAATCGAAAGACCGATACAAGACTCAAACTGGTGGCAATTGGACGATTGCACTTGCAGTCTTCCCCGGCCCAACTGTCCGTTCCCATTCCCCTGATCACTTCAGCCTGCCCCCCATCTCTGTGTGTGTGCCACACCCGTTTGGCGGTTTTGTATCCGGGCTCCGACTTAGCCGCAGGCAGAACCCTATCGCACGTCCGTATGTGTGTATCATCACAAGAGCGCATGGACTGTGAGCCTAATGCAGTCGGATCTGAGGGCGGCTGAGAGAGTGGGAAAATGGCTCAAAGATGACAGATAACCGGCCACTAATAATTGACTGCAAGCAAACAGGGGTATTGGAACGTTTGACACGTTCATAGAAGACGTGGGGGGTTTTCTAATTGTTCAATCTTGTGCAGCTCCTCTTGGTTCTACGGCTCGATAACGTCCGTCACTTTTTCGGAGCTCCGTTGTCTTTGCTTGGTTCTATCAAGACTTTTCATTTCTCTCATCTGATTCAGCCTCACTGCTAAACCGTACTCGAAAGTTAGATGCGCCAAGAAAGCTAACGTGCCAAAATAACTCCGAGATATGGGACCAAGGAACTAGCATTGACACACACACATCAATCACCAAGTGCCGTTCGCCGTTCACTACGAAATACTGAGCAGAATGTATCGTTCATGTTGCAAATTCATATATCTATAATAAATAACTACTGGAAGAATCGGCATTGCCGAGTTTCCACGTGGGATGATACCCAATCATCGACATTGTCGAAATGCAGTCCACAGGCTCGACAACAGCCGCTCTGGCCGTTTCGATCCTTCTTCTTGGTTCCCACAGGGTACTCAAAGTGCATGGCCTTGAGATGGTTCTTGTAGGTGTCGCAGCGCGAAAAACCTCCGGTCTGGTGGCACAGAGGCTCCTTTTTGTCATCCTGGTGCTCCTTGGTCATGAAGAACGGGCACCGGAAGGGGGCGTCTCCCCGATGTGACTTGAGGTGACGGAACAGGTCGTTGGGTCGTGCAAATCCTCGTCCACACTCTGTGCAGGTGTGTGGACGGGCCACCTCACTGAGATGCGTAGATTTGTGGGTAGCGAGGTTGGAGAAGAACTTCAGGCACTGAGGACACTGCTTCTTTCTTCGTGTGGGATGGGGCATGGGCTGGGGGATGGAAGTGGGGTAATAGTACTGCTGCTGGGGAGGGTAGTACTGGGGCACCTGGGCCATCTGGGGCACGGGCATCTGAGGCACCTGAGGGCCATAGTATCCCATGTTTGGCTGGGGGGCAGGGGCCCGGTAAGTAGGAGGGAACACATGAGGCTGTGCGAGCGATGTAAGCAAAGCCACAGGGGAGGGAATTCGGGCCTCAGTCTCAGGCGAAGACGGCGAGGGAGACGGAGGATGCTGGTGCTGATGTTGGTGCTGCAGCTGTTGCTGGTGCTGGTGCTGATGCTGCTGATGCTGATGCGAAGGGTTTGGTAGACCCAGACCCACTACACTGGGAAGGGTACACGTTCGGCAGTTGGAAACGGGAACATGCTGAGTGGAAGGGTAGTGGAGATCTTGCGAGGAGCCCGAGTTGGTTCGTCGCTTCTTCAAACTGGGGGAATGCTCGTCATCAGAAGGAGATGGAGGGGTGTGGGGGTAATGGTGGTCCGGGAGTATCTGCTGGTGCCAAGATCCACTACAGGAAGCCTTGGCGGGCTCCTGGTTGGTCAGGGACGATATAGAGAGTCGAGCGTCAGGCATGATGGTGAGTCTTCTTTTGTGGTTGTGTGTGCTTGTGTTTTTGTTTCGGGGATCACACTTCCATGAGATGTCTCTTCTCTTTTGGCGAGGCGCTGATGGCCCCCCAGAGTATATAAAGCTATTCGATATCCAGCATTTTGGCTATTTGGCGGACATAACTGAAAAGTAAAAGCACTCGTTTTTGCCTTTTAGTACTCTTTAGGCTTCCAGTCTTTTTCCCTCGGACAAGAGACTGGAAACTCTATAAGGCAAATAGCTACATGCCCCCGCAGATGAGGAGCGCAGATGAGAAGCTTAGCTAAAGGGGAGCCATAATAAGGTTTTGACGTCTTACCAACGAAATCCGGGTATCGCCCACTGGGTACTAAGAGCGAACGGGGAATGAGAAATACAATATAAACAGCACAATCTTGTCACAAGGGACCTTGGCTATTCCGATAAACTGCAGCTACACCGTTACGCGATACGCGTTTAGTGAGGAATTCATTTCGACAAATCTCCTCTTGGCAAATACCGCAATCAGATTCTGTCTTGCTTGTAGGCTGCAAAAGAGCATTACACAGACGTGAAGGAGGACTGACCGCGTGGCTAGCGGCACTAAAAAGTCGACCACAGGTCACAACACTCTTTAAGTCCATGGAATTAGTAGCGTAGTAAGGTCTACTAGTCTGAGCGAACCAGGGGGGGAAGTCTTGGACGCTATAGCGCGAATAGCAGTACCAGCCGGGGGAGGGGGGTCCTTTACAATGTGACTGCGGTGGGCTTAAATCTTCACACACATTTGTCCTCTGTGCCTTTACGGTATGCCGCACATGATGCGGTAGAGCGGCTTAGTTATGAGTGAACCTTGACTTGCATGCTTAAACCGGTTAATACCGCAATTGCTAAGTGCTAAACGGCGCATCGACCTCTATAAGCTCCACTACAGTAGCTCAGTCGGACAGGAGTAAAACAAGTCGCACGTGTGCGGCTGATTAGGGTACGAACACAACACCCCGGGCAACATAGGAATGCTTGGCTATAGCAAAACAAGGACGGCCATTTGTAAGCGACAGCGAATGCATTGTGTACAGGACACAAGAACGGGTAAGATACATGTGTTCTGCGTCAACCTGCACAGTGTGGTGAACAAGTAAGAACACCGTGTTCCCATGCAGTATATATATTCGAGTGGTTGAAGTGTTGGGATCGGACCTCATCTGTAAGGGTCATTCTTTAACCTCCACCAGCTAAGAGGTGCTGCAGTAGACCAGATGCGCAAAAAATTATACTCCCCAACTGCGGCTCAGGTACGTTCAGCACGGCTACAGAAGACCCGTGCTTCCGCCCTGAGAGTATTTGGTTGCTAAATGCTAACGACATCGGCCCGGCACGGGATCGTGCCTTGAACGACAAGGGTGACAGCTAGACGCTTGAAACGAACTGCCATCCCCGAGACATGGGTTCTGAACCACGTAACATTCTCCTTTGTCGTTTCGTTGGATTCCTATGGCTACAAACACTGGTCTTCCCCACCACCATGCAATTCTCGGATTTATGTGCATGGTATGCCAACTTTGAATCCCGTCTGGAACCTCAAGTGTATCATAGCGGTCTAAGCCCTTTGTCCGGGCCATGAGGCGCGTGCTGTATAAACCCCAGTCATGGTACCCGTTGGTGAGGCTCTACTTGTCGCAGTCTAGTAGGTTGTGGCTGGAAAGGACAAAAAGGATAAGCCCGGCAGGCGTATGTATGTGCTTGGTACAAATCATACATCTCCAAGATCTTGGCAGGTACGCCTCACGTTCGTCGGTATACATCCCTAACTTATCGTCTTGGCCCTGCAAGACAACCCGACAAACAGGGTGACAATGTTCCCCAGTTACTGCCCAACATAAAGCCCCAACGGCGTCCGTACACAGACTCTCTTTTCTAGGAGTTATCCAATAAGATTCTGGTGCTCGAGAGGCTCGGGAGCAAAGCCTACTTGGGTTGGAATCCAAAGAGGTGAGGCAATTGGTACCGGCACAGGTACGGAGTGCTGAGGTTTCCCGGAAAAGTATTGGTCTATTGCAAGCCTACGGTGTAAGTAAGGTATGCGTGGCGATGAGCTAGCCCCCTCTGCACTGTGTACAGTATGTACCGGTACAGTCTGTAGTACACCAGACGAGTTGGTCAACCCCTTCGAGATTTACCAGTACTCCAGAAGACTCCCTTAAACAGAGACGGAGGTCGGAATGAAAAGTAAGTCCGCGGATTGGACACTGAAATTGATTACCAACTTTCGGTACAAGTGCCACTTCGAACGTTCTACTGTACTTGTACATACTGTTACGTGGGGTCGTTACACGGGCGGGGAACTTTTTGGTGGCTCTATAGAGTCTACTGGTGCACGGCCATTGGTCAATCCTGATCCTACACCAGCCTTCTGAGGAATAGATACTGCTTTTGGCCCTGACTGAGAAGCTCTATGACGCGCTGTGGTGGTATGACATTGAAGGAGACTATACTCGAGTTTACCGGGACCCACGAAGAATCTTTTGGATGAACGTTCTCCCTCGTATTCCACTTCCATGCACCGACAAATACCTCCGCGAGTCTGGACATGATGATGAATAGGATTCAAGTAATCGTCACCTGATAGAGTTATTGGGTTTCATTTCATGAAATAGGCTCAGGAATGCCTGATTAGGAAACACGCACACACCGTGGCGAAAAGCCGACTTAACGAACAGGACGAGGCTTTATAGAGATGCGTATGGTTAACGCCGTTGAAGTGCCCACGCGCCTCCTGTACATGCGATCGATTTCCTCCGAGATTAACAATGTTGGTTATTGACCCGTACACATGAAACATGCTGCAACTCAGTGCATTTCTGCTTCTTCAGATATCAACTGGACACACTGAAAGTGCCTATGAGCACCTTTCCGCCGCGAGCTATAATAAGCACGGCTCAACACAACCGCACACTCTGACTGTCTCGGACTTGCCAGATTACGTCTATCTGCCCCATTCTTAGACGCGTCCAAAGTTTGGCCTGCGTCGGTGTCGTCTGGATCAGGTGTAAACCGCTCAGTGGGTCCGAGCGTGTGTGTGCGGCAGCGTTCGGTGGCTACTTGTACTGGTACTTCGAATGGGGACAGCGCGCTAGGTGCAGTGCTGGATGTACGCGAAGATGTTCGATGGCAAATCCGTGATGATTTCGGCATGGGATGGAGTGACTTGAATCTCGTGTATACTTGCACAGGCACACTGAGTCTTCCTTTTCCGGGAGCAAGGTTATTTTGCTCACGTGATCACCCGAATCCACAACTCTTTATGCAACTTAGATGAGCTGTATATACTGTACATACGGTGGCTGCACCGTGCAAGCGATCACTCCGGAAAACCAACGAGTATCGTGCATTCAATCACAAGCACGAGAACGCACAGCATCGGAGATGTGCTCTACCTGTAATCTCCCCTTGCTCCAACGACTGTCTATGGCTACAGCTGTATGTACTGGTACCGGTGCCAGTACGTCGTACTTTCACGTCTAAATTAATCTGTCACGTATATACTTGTACCTGGTTTGCACGCAACAAGGGTGTATCCTAGGTGGACTTCTTGGCGGCAAGCTTCTTCTTTTCCTTCTCGGCCTGCTTGATCATGACGGAGCTGACGAAAGTGCCGACGATACCGAAAGCAATCACCAGAAGGATAACAGGGATTCGGATGGCCCAAACTCGAGGAGGGAAGAACTGATGCAGGAAGTGCGACTCATCCACGAAGGGCTGCGTTAGAAGTCGTTGCGAATGACACGCCCCAATGGCGTCAGATCCAAAGCTAGCAGCCGACACGCCTCGAAGGTATCACGAACCTTTGATCTGTCAGCTTCAGCCGTTCAGGCTCACCAATCCAACAATGTGTGACACCAGTCACGACACACCACGATACTCACAAGAATGAAAGTCCACGAACTGTAGTAAACAAAAACAATGGTAGCCACGGCGAGCATACCGGCACCAACTAATTGATCGAGCTGTGTTAGATTGGGCGAAGAGGACAGCTGGCGTCGCGACCAGCGTCACCAATAGAGATGAATGGTCCAAAGCAAGGACCTGAGATCCGAGAAGTCCATGTGCGCTGTCATCGCAAACTCCCGGACGACCTCTCAATTCCCCTCTCCTCTTACTCACCATGTTGTGTCTGTCGCGAAAGATGGAAGTCGCGTAATGCACTTTGTGGGAACCAAGTTCGTGTCCAAAAGTCACGTGATAATCTTAACTTTACGTGATACAAGAGCTCAGAACAGAGTCGACCATCAAAGCTGGAGAGTAAGTGAGAGGCCTCAAAACAATTGGAAATGCTCGAAATATGGAAAAACCTCTTGAACCCGTGAAGCTGATTTGTGTTTTTTGTTGTTAAATACCATTCGGAAATACCTATTGGTGGTGCGACCTAATGTTGGTAACGATTCTGGTCTATGGACTTACGTGGCATTTGAAACCATCTCAGGCTACAGGAGCTCGTGCCCATAAACGATCTGTTCAGCTGCTTTCTCCCAAGAACGAAGAGATTTCTCAACACGAGTGTCAACATCGTCTGGTCTGATGAGAAGTGAAACAAGTGCACAGTTGTAAGTAAGTGCTACTCAAATTGAGTTTCGGAGTCCGGCGAGCTGCGATTCTCGAAAAATGGCACATTATAACTAGGGGAGGATCAATAGCGCCTACCAAAGCGACTAAGCTGCTATTCGCGTATCCAATAAACCATACGTCAGCATTCTAGTTCCTCAGCAACCACCCAAATCAGAACTGTCCTCTTTCGATAAGCAGGGTAAGGGTTATGCACCCCATTTCGTACGGCACTGGAGGTGACTGCTACTTAAGCCCCCATGAGCCGTCTGTGTCGTCCATCAATAATGTCGCACTTCAAAACTGCCGCGAACGATTTCATCGACTTTGTCAACGCCTGTCCTACTCCGTACCACGTTGTCCATGACGTGCGTGCCCGTCTTGTCAAGAATGGCTTCAAGGAACTGAAGGAGAAGGCTAGCTGGAACATTGAGCCCAATGGACGATACTTCGTTACTCGAAACGAGTCCTCCATTGTTGCCTTCACTGTTGGTGGAAAGTGGAAGCCTGGAAACCCCATGGCCATTGTCGGTGCCCATACCGATTCGCCCACTTTCAGAGTCAAGCCTGTTTCTAAGCGAAGCCCCAGCGGCAACTTTCTGCAGATCGGCGTGGAGTGCTACGGAGGAGGAATCTGGCACTCGTGGTTTGATCGAGATCTCAGTGTGGCTGGCCGAGTGTTTGTGAAGGATCCTGCATCCGGAAAGTCTCAGATCAGACTCGTCAAGGTTGACAAGCCCATCCTGAAGATTCCCACCCTGGCTATCCATCTTGACCGAACCGTGATGGAGAAGTTCGAGTTCAACAAGGAGCAGCACCTTACCCCTGTTCTAGGTCTTCTGGAGAAGAACCTCAACCAGAAGAAGGAGGAGGAGCCTGTTGAGTCTGGCTCGGACAGCACCCCGCACCAGTCATTGGACCAGTGCCACGATTCTGCCCTCATGGGCTTGCTTGCCTCTGAGCTCGACGTGACTCCTGAGCAGATTGACAACTTTGAGCTTTACCTTTTCGACACTCAGAAGTCATGCATCGGAGGTTTGAACGACGAATTTATCTTCTCTCCTCGACTTGACAACCAGGTCAGCTCTTACTGTGCCACCGAGGCCCTCATCAAGTCCCTGGGTACCGTTGAGAACGATGAGTCTATCCGAGTCATTGGTCTTTTCGATCACGAGGAAGTTGGGTCTCTTTCTTACCAGGGCGCTGACTCAAACTTCTTGCCTGCTGTGCTCAGTCGACTGGCAGGTGCCCCTGGCCAGAATGACGGCTCCGACATCTCCATCAACTACCAGTCTCTAGCAAGCTCCTTCCTGCTGTCCGCCGACCAGGCCCATGCGTTCCACCCCAACTACCCTACCTCGTACGAGTCGGCCCACCGACCCGACATGAACCGTGGTCCCGTTATCAAGATTAACGGAAACCAGCGATACACGACTGACGGAGTGGGTATGGTGCTGATCCAAAAGATCGCCGAGAAGGCCAATCTGCCCATGCAGAAGTTTGTCGTGAAGAATGACTCCTCCTGTGGCTCTACCATTGGCCCCATGCTTGCATCCAAGCTGGGTCTGCGGTCCATTGACATTGGTAACCCCCAGCTCTCCATGCATTCTGTACGAGAAACCGGAGGATCCAAGGATATTTACTACCTGGAGAAGCTGTTTATCGAGTTCTTCAACAACTTCGTGGAGACTGACAAGCAGATTGTCTACGACGAGTGATAACAAATCAGCATATAACACAATTCGCATTTCACTACAAGTAGTAGCCCCTAACTCGTATGATGTAGCCCCTGAGTCTGCACCCCTGGTAGAATAGCCTTGCACGTGTATTATTATTATGTATTTACTTTTTTCCTACCAGTATCAGCACTTACCACAGGTACCGCTACTTGTAGCCGATACTCTTGAGTCACAACCCAGTTCTCTAAGAATCTTTCTTGAACACCTTCCAAAATTTGTAGCGTAGGGACTCTTTTTCGAACAAACGCTCGTAAGAGGTCGTCAGCTCGACTTCCCCACCATCCTCAAAATTCTTGTCCAAGCTGCTAAAGTGGTCCGAGTGGCACGCTCTGGGGGTCCCTTCACTAGCGGTAACCATGTCCTTGTAGGAATAGGTGCCAGTGAAATCAGTAAAGTTGATACCAATGTCGCCATTAGCATCCTCCCCATTTGAACTGGCACCACTGGCCCCGCTGATACTGCTAGCTCTACTGTTTCCGCTAGCCCCAGTAGCCCCAGTAGCCCCGCTGGCCCCGCTTGCCCCACTGATGCTAGCACTGGCCCCACTGGGGCTGTCATTAGCTCCTTCCATGAATGATGAATCAGACCATGAGTAATCGCTTTGACTTGAAGCGGCCCCTCCTCGTGTCCTTTTAGCTTTCTTGAAAAAGTCCTTGCTATGTCGTTTAGTGTCGCTCCATTTGGCCTTCCACTGATCGCGGTGGCGCTTGGGAGCCATGGTTGTCGCCTGCCCAGCGGTCCCCACGCCATCTTGATAGAGCCTAGCATCCCTGCCTCCGTGCTTGATCATCATGTCAAGAGCATCTGATGGAGATAATGTTTTGCTTGGACTGGCAGTTTCAACGGCAGTGCTTCCAGAATCCACCTCCCGCACGCTCACGACGTCTGGGGTATCGGGATCGTCGTCCTGCCAGATGTCAGCCATGAATAGCTTTCCCACCGAGTGCGCGCCACTGCTGATAGAAATTCGTCCCAACATGGGCTTCTTTCGCGCAACGAAAGGGGTGGTTCCCGCAATCGTATTGTGGATACCTGAAGATTCTGGAGTGATAGGGCTGGTCGAGTTGACCATAGGAGGTGACATGCCATTGCTCTCCGACGATTCAAGGGTATCGAAAGCAGACATCTCACGATCTCTTCGCTGTTTCTTGACGACCAATGGTGCGAAGTAGTTTTCAACTTCGGGAGACACACAAGGTGAAGAGTCTGGGGTCTCTACTAGGCTGCGGCCGTCCAGAGCTTTCAGTAGCGACACAAACGAGGCTCCTCGGAACTCTAGTTGTTGGGGATGAGGGTTGTAAGACTTGGAGGGCTGTCTGAAGTGAGGGATGTTGTGATCGATGGTTAGTTCCTCAAGCTTGAGAGGCGCCGGTTCAATGTATGTTGGTTTCAACATGATGGGGTATGCAGGGTGGGTATCGGGTATTTGTGTAACTGAGATTTGGGTATCTCTGGTATCTCTGGATTTCGAGAGTGAGACGGTATCGTGGAGCAAATGAAGCAGATCGCTAAATCAGGGACGGCGGTTTCCTGTTTCAGCGTTTATTGGCAATTGGCCGTCTCTTTTTGGATTTGATGAGGCTGATAGCGGATGTCGAGGTCAAAGTATCGTACAGTAAGAACATGCGTAATCTGAATGGGACCAATGTAAAGACATAACCTTATTGTGGGGGGACGACATTAAGACACAGAGCACGATCTCGTACTAAAAGATGGTTCCAGTAAACTGATAAGAGATATAAAAGGTGTTTTGTGAAATATAATCATCACTTTCTATGTATGAGAATATAAAGCGCCGTTGATTCACGAAACAAGCGGACACCGCCTTCCTAGGATGATTGCTTCAGGAACCTTAATTCATTATCGTTCAGCACTCGAGATGCGGCTTTTAATGGGCTGGACTTTTGCTTCTGTGTTGGAACATTGCTGGATCGGCAGTACGTACAGTAATTGAAATGTACACTTAAAATATCAATATAACCGTTGATCTCGAACATTACTGTAGCTGGAGGGCAATCTTTTGCAGCACTTTGAGGTCTTTCAGCATTTATCGTCGACAATTGGGGACTTTCTCAGCCATTCATAGAAGATGAAGTAGATTTGTTTACTATTCCTACCCTCTTTACCCTATAGCAAGATCTGGAGGCCATTGCTCCCTCCCATGGTGACAGCTTCTGTTAATTATAGCTGCTTGTACCATACACCCAGCCTCTTGGTTCCGTAAATTGGATTCGGCCGAAAATTAGGTTCGGCTATTTGCGTGCACAAACATATTGTTATGGACCACGACGTCATAGGAGCCACGCGAGAATGTATCAACGAATACCTTGTAAAAGCGAGACAGCAGGCCTGTAAAAACCACATCATGGTCTAAGAAATTCGCTTGAAAATGGAAAATAAGACGGGAGAGGGCGACGTTGACGCTGCAATTGTGGTTTCCGAACGTGACACCACATTTACGCCTGCTACAGCCTCTCCAAAAATGCACGTCAATGCAGGGAGATGACAATAATAGCAAGGCAGGCGGCCGAGTCACGTGCCACTCCAGCCGCGCAGCATGCCCAAGAGTTGCTGTTACCGTAAGTGGAGAAATGAGCAAATTTACACTGAAAAGCTGATATGATAACATGTGGAGATTCACTGGGCACCACAACTGCTTACTCTTTCAGTACAGCCTCATACGACTTCCACCAAAATTCACGCATCTATATTATTATATTGCCAGCTGTTTCAACGCGGGCTGTGATGGTTCACATTGTTCGTAACTCAACTGAGGCCAAAGTTCACACTGTCCAGAAACAACAACACGGCAGAAGCACGGTGCGGTGACGTGTCCAGAATGATGAGTGTGTTGGTGTGCGAATCAGTAGAAAAAACGAGTCGGAAACAGGCACAAGGCAGGTACACTGATTGAATGGCATGCCAGAGAACACGCTAACCCCATACCAAACTGTCTTTGAACCGTAGCCCAAACAAGTGTACATACGTTGCCTGCATGCATGGATGGGACAATAGGGGAGACACTTGTCCATAGTTAGCCATTCTGAGCTAAGGGTTCCAGCTACTGGCCCTGTGTGGGAGGTTGAAGAGATCAGTCTACCGCTGGTGAGTGTGGAGTGTCCAGTGTAATATCGCCCATTGTAAAGATAATCAGAGAGAGAAGACAACAGATAGAAACCGAACGCCCCCAGCCCTAGCAACCACTGTAACCCACTCTCACCCACCCGAACCATTCTCCCAGCAAACTCTGGTATCGCGCATCGTCGGCCCACAACAAACATACAGCACATACACCCATCGCAAAAAGGCTCCCTTCTACATACACCCACGCAACGCAATTGCGCACAAAACAGCCGCGCAAAAAACAACCATGCCCGCCCCGTCGATTGCAAAATCGTACTCGCGGTCCATGGGTCTCAACCGCTCAGACGACGAGCAGTCCCCCCAGCAGACGTACGCAAACATGCCGGGTGCCTTCGCTCCCCCTCGGGGCCATCGGTCGCACCCGTCGCAGTCGTCCATCGATATTCAGCCAACGTCGTCCTACACCCGAGAGGGCCACCACGACGAGCCTTCGTCCCCCAAAAAGCACCATGGCATGCGCCACAGTCTCAGCAAGCGGTTCTCCGGCTCCTCCAAGGCCCTGAGCTCGCTCACTGGCCTGGGACGACGAAACTCCAAGCGACGAGGAGACTCAAGTGCTGGAAGCAGTGCCCCGACATCGCCTGCCATGGAGGACTACGGCCACTCACCCCCCGGCTCTCATGCTCATGCCAACACTAGCATGCAGTCGGTGACGTCACAACAAACGCACATGGGAAATGTTAGTCAGCAGTCCTTCGCAACCGCCCCCGGAAACTCGACTTACGGTCTGGTCCAGGGTGGCCAGAGCTCTAGAAATGTCTCCGGTGGCTCGACCGCCTCCGGTGCAGTGCCACAAGGCAGCTACGGTGTCCCCGAGAAGCCCTACACTCCTGCCGCTGACAAGTCCCATTCTGCCGCCGACTCTGCAGGCAACACCAGCTACTACAGTCGGACGCTCGACCCCGGCCGAACTCTTGATCCTGGTAGAGCTGGTGGCTCCGTGTCCCACGCTGCTCCCACTGGCCCTGCTGTTGCCTCTGCTCCTGCCTCTGCTGCCGCCGGTGCTGCACCCTCCCACACGCCCGCAAACTTTCCCCAAGTAGCAACTCAATTTGGGTGGGAACAACAACAGCCGCACACGAGCATGGTAGAGAACAACGAACACGAGCACGTTAACGACCGTACCACTCAACACCTGGCCAACATGCACCTCTCGAGTGACGGTGCTAGCAGTGACTACGAGGAAGAGCAGCAGCAACATGCAGGACTGGGCCTGGGATTGCACCACGACCCCCGACGCATGAGCACCGCTTTTCAGAACCGGGCCGAGGAACCAAACCCCGACGAGCCCGACCAGGAACTGGACGACGACTACGAGTACGAAGACTCTCTGGAAATCCTCGAAGACACTCGAGACTACTCTGCCCAGGAGCAGTACGCTCAGGGGTACGCTCAGCAGCTTGAACAGGAGCAGTTGCAGCGGCAGCACTACGACCGACAACAGCTCGAACGACAGCAGCTTGAGCGACAGCAGTTTGAGCAGGAGCAGCAGCAACAGCAGCACCAACGACAGCTGGAACAACAACGACAGTTGGAACAGGAGCAGCAGCAGCGACAGCAGTACGAGCAGCAGCGACAAGCCCAACTCGCCGCTCAGGCTCAGGGCCAGGCCCAGGCTCAGGCCCAGGCTCAGGCTCAAGCTCAGGCCCAGGCTCAGGCCCAAGCTCAGGCTCAGGCTCAGGCTCAGGCTCAGGCTCAGGCTCAGGCTCAGGCCCAAGCTCAGGCCAAGGCCCAGGCTCAGGCCCAGGCTCAGCAGCAGCATGCCCAGCAGCAAGCTCAGGCCAGAGAGGCGCAGCCTTCGTCGCCCCCTCATGTGCAGCCTCCTGCACAGTCACAGCCCCCTGTGAAGATTCACGTGGCCCCCGGTACGCATGTCCAGCAGCATTCCCAGCCTCAATTGGCGCGGGGTTATGAGCCTCAGTACACAAACAACGACAGTGTTACCGCCCACTCTAGTGCCCACACTGCCCACAATGCGACGACACGGCCTCAGGTGACTATTCCCGCCACTTCACCCGTGTCTGTCGCTGGATCTCCAGTGTCTCCCCGGCCCCCCATTCCTCAGGTTCAGCCAGTTCAGCAGCAGCCTCCTGCACCCAAACACGCTGCACCAGCGATTCCAAAGGCTTCGTCCCCTGTTGCCACGAAGGCATCATCGGAGCTGCCAAAGACCACCGAGGAGTGGAAGGAGAAGGGTGCCGCCACGGCCGTCAAGACCGAGGTGACCCCATCCGGCGAGTCCACCACAAAGATCATTCGAAAGGGTGTCAACGATTTCTCGTTTGGCCGACCTCTTGGTGAGGGTAGTTACTCTACAGTAAGTATTGCAGAATCATGCATTTGGATTGGGCGACATTTACCATGGTGATGGAGGATCACAAACGAAACTAAACTAACACAGGTACGAGCAGCTATCGACCGACACACCCTGCGAGAGTACGCCATCAAGGTCCTTGACAAGCGACACATCATCAAGGAGAAGAAGGTCAAGTACGTCAACATCGAAAAGAACACACTCAACCGACTAGGCGATCACCCCGGTATTGTGCGGCTCTACTACACCTTCCAAGACGAGTCGTCCCTGTACTTTGTGCTTGATTATGCTGCCAACGGTGAGCTTCTGTCTTTGATCAAGCGAACCACCTCCCTCAACGAGGAGTGCACGAAGTACTACGGTGCTCAGCTCCTGGATGCCATCGATTACATGCACAACAAGGGTGTGGTCCACCGAGATCTGAAGCCCGAGAACATTTTGCTTGATGACAAGATGCGTATCAAGGTGACTGATTTCGGAACCGCCAAGCTCATGGAGCCTCTGAAGGATACTGATGGTAGCACCGAGAAGTATCCCGATGATGTCAAGGCACATTCGTTTGTCGGTACGGCGGAGTATGTTTCCCCCGAGCTTCTCACTGACAAGGCCACTGGCAAGTCTTCTGACTTCTGGGCATTCGGTTGCATTCTGTACCAAATGTTGGCTGGCCGTCCCCCTTTCAAGGCTGGCAACGAGTACCAGACATTCCAGAAGATTGTCAAGTGCCAGATGTCATACCCCCCTGGCTTCCCATTTGTGGCCCGTGATCTGATCAAGCGTCTGCTCGTCGTCAATCCTCGCCAGCGACTCAAGATGGATCAGATCAAGAGCCATCCCTTCTTTGAGGGCATTGACTGGAACGACAGAAAGGCCATCTGGAAGGGCGCTCACCCCAAGCTGCAGCCTTACCGACCCTCTGCAAAGTCTTCAAACCCCATGGCTCGTCAAGCCGCCATGCCACCTCATGTGCCCTCCACACAGGTTCAGCCCATGGCTCCCAGACAGATTCCCAACTACAAGGCAATGCAGCAGCAGTATCGGGCTCGACAGGAGGCCCAGGCTAAGCAGAGTGCACACGCTGCAGCTGCAGCTCTGGCCATGAAGCCCTCGGCTCCTTTTGCAAAGAAAGACAATGATCTGAGCCCCACCAACTCTGGAGGAACCAGCAAGAAAAACGGTTCAAACACTTCTCTCCACCTGCAGACCAAATTGTCTGCTCCCCGGCGGGCTGGCCAGACAGGCCCTTCCACTTCCACGGAGCGCCTTCAGAGCCCTGACAAGTCTTCCCCCAGCCCCACTGCAGCAACTCCCGCTGCAGCTGCAGCTGCTTCGAACGGAGCGGCCGGTGCAGCGGGTGGTGGGATGGCATCTCGACAGTTCCGATCGGCAGCCCCTGCCACGTCTTCGATGCCTGGAGGTTTCCCAAACCCTGCTCTTGCCGCAGCCACCATGGCGTCTCCCCCTCCAGCGGAGCCTGTTACTGCTCCCAACCCAGCCTCGGCTCCCCCTGTTCCCACCCAGGTGTCTCCTCAGACCCAACACGTTCAGTCGATGGTGTTGCCTGAAGATCAGGCTTTGCCTGGCCACAGGGAGGTGCAACAGCAGCAGCAGCAGCATGTACAGAGCGCACCTGCACCTGCTGCGGCTCCTGGCATTCCTTCTGTTGCCTCGGCTGCTCCTGCCCCTGCTCCTGCACCTCCGGCCACCACCCCCGCCCCCGCTCCTGTTGCTTCTGCGGCTGACACCACTACGGCTTCCATCCAGCCTGGTGATACTACCCAGGCTATGATGGACGAGGACGAGGACGAGGCAGAGGTGCTACATGCCACCGAGTTGTCTGGAAAGCCTCCTCGAACCAACCTCGACAACCCCCCTCTTCTGCCTGCTGCTTCTCAACTTGATGCTGAGTTTGCTGGCCTCATGATGGCTCATGACGAGCGAATCCTCAAGCTCGGCCACATCTACTGCACAGCCACTAGCCGGAAGGAGGAGGACGAGGAGAAGGAACATCATACAAGACTCTCCAAGTTCTTCACTGGTCCTAAGAAGAAGCGCCGAATCTTCCTTGTTACCACCCTGTGCCGAGCCTTGGTGGTGTCTATGGACGACAAGCGAATCCGTGTGGAGATCGATCTGATGTCTCCTTACGTGGGTATCCGGGAGTACCCTGATCGAAAGAACGGTGGTGGTGTGTTTGCCCTGGAGGTCCAGCAGCGAGTCTACTACATTGAGGATAGCAATGGATCAGAGGAGTGGATCCGAGCCATCTCCAAGGCTGCCGAGTATGGCGAGTTCCGAGAGATTGTGGCTGCTCAGCACAATGCCTCTATCGCCAATGCCGCGGCTGCTTCTGCCATCACCCACACAACCACGTCTACCGGACCTGGACACGCCGCCGCAGCTGCCGCCGCAGCTCGATCGAACCCAACGACACCCAACATCAACAACGGCACTGCTGCGTTCGGCTCTCCAACCAACGCTGCCCAGCCTGGTTCGCCGTACTTTGACTATGTTGGCCATTCCAACGCCATGTACTCTTCGCCTCAACAGCAGCAGCTCCCCACGGCATACGGAAGCAATACCTACAAGTTCCAGGAGGCCCCCGCTGTGCCCAAGCCTCCTGTGACCACAACCACTTCCAAGTTTCTGGCACGCAACGAGGAGCGAAAGCAGCTGAGACGGTTGGGGAACAGACAGCCTAGTTAGACTCGGTAAATCATTTAATAATAAGTTGTAATAGTGTGAATAAAGTAAGTACCGTACAAGTGACCCGTCTCTGATGGCTGTGTGTATCGCGTGTGTGCGGTGGTTTATGAGTATGCTGTTGCCATGCCGGAACAAGTTCGGACGCAGCCTGAGTCAATTCAGCAGTGCAATATCTCAAACCGTCAAAAGCCGCAGTACATACTATGCACTAAAACCTGGGGAAGAAGAACACACGGAAAACACCAGATGCGAACCCTAAAACACGAGGCACGGGACCGGAAGGCCAAGGCAGGCTGTGATCTTTACATATTTACTGAAAAATACTGGCATTTCCAGCAATTGACTGGATTGTATTCCTTTCCCTACAAGCAACATCGTTTTACTGTGACGAGCACTAAGGTTCGGGTCGTTTAGGAGGGCCACTATGATGAGATGTGAATCATCAACACGTGTGACGAGAGGCCAAGTGAAGTGAAAGGGGTGGCAAGTGACTCTGGCCAACTGTAAAAATTCTCTCAATTCCCCGAATTAACCAAGCCCCGTGCGCGTGTAACCATCAGATATCGCCACTTGTCACAGACTACGGATTATGTTTCGGCCACCAAAACCAAAACCCATGGATCAACCCTAACCCAAAAAGATCCAGAAATTTCCACGCCCACAACTATAAATGTGCTTTTCTCCCCACATCTCCCCAAACCAAACCAAACAAAAATGTCTTCCGCCATCAAGAACGTCAAGTCTCTCGTCCCTCTGCTCGACCGAATTCTCGTCCAGCGAATCAAGGCTGCTTCCCAGACCGCCTCCGGAATCTACATTCCCGAGAAGAACGTTGAGAAGCTCAACGAGGCCAACGTCCTCGCTGTCGGCCCCGGTGCCCCCAACATGAAGGGTGACATTGTCGCTCCTTCCGTCAAGGCCGGTGACAAGGTCCTGATCCCTCCTTTCGGTGGATCTTCCATCAAGATCGGCGATGAGGTGAGTATCAATTGCGTGGGACATTAGATGTCTCTACGATTTCGTTGTTATGGTATGGTGGTGATTTCTCTGCAACGTCAAGGCAATTAGCAGTTCCCCGTGACTGTTACAATTCCTGTGTTCCAGAAAGTTGCTCACTGATCCCTATCAATACGTCAAGACACGAGGCGTACGCCCTCAGACCAACCTGATCAACTTTACTAACCACAGGACTACCTCCTCTTCCGAGATGCCGAGATTCTCGCCAAGATCAACGAGTAAACGTGTAAATATAAATGTATATAGCCTTATGGCGGAGACTTGAAATTATGTGTGACCTCGATTGTAGATGTATTACCATGCCTGCCAGTCAAGACTTCTGACAACTCAAAGCTGGAGATGATTACATGATCGAAATTAGTGAATGAAATTGACTTCCTCATGCTATTTATTTGTTTGCGCCCTTGGCGGCAATCCAGTAGTTCTCCACCCTGTTTCGCCTCAGCAGATCAACAGCAGATACCTGGTCTTCTGTAGACTCGGTTGTCCACTTTTTGAAATGCTGCTCTAGGAGTTGACCCTCCCACACCAAAGTGCATTTGTTCCTACTGAGATCAGGTAATTCCTTGATTCCCTCGTCCTGCTCTCGAATAGGGGCAGCCTCAGTCCATTGGATTCGTCGCAACATGAGTTTCTTGTATCGCAGCACGTCTCGAGGAGCTCCTTCCACAACCACCAAGTTGAAATCAGGATTCATCAGCGTAATGCCAGTAAGATGTAGTTGGCGTGCATTGACATTGACCTTGTAGCGGTGCTGATCATCAACGAGCGACTCGATCCGAAACACAGCAGTGAACACACCCTTGGTCTGTTTGTCTCGCTCCGCCTTGTCCGCAATCTTCTGAGCACGTTCCTCCTTGCTCAGTCTTCGCTCCTGATTATCTTGCTCGTGTTGCAAGCGACGACCCTCAACTTCTCGACGCACTCTCATTTCCACAGAAGTGGGATCCTTGATGCTGTCAGAAGACAACACCGAAATGAGGTTTGTGAGCTTCACCTTCGGAGGAGGCGCAGGGTCCAGGCCAAGTCGAATTCGATCCTGTTGATCCTTGTGTTTTTCTGCTCGAGTCTGCTTTCTGATTCGCTTCTGCTCCCGTTTCGTTAGATGCAAGGGCAGTGGGCCCTGAGGCAGGTGTGCTTCCCATGGAGCCTTGATCATCACAGGGTGCTGGATGTAATGTGTAACAAGCTGCTCCAACTCGGCATCAGTCTTGAGCTCTCCCAGGAAACCCTCGTCTGTCTGTACGTATGGAATATCCCACCACTCCACATCCGGAGGAGCCTGTACCTTGTATTTACGTTCATCCACAGAGATGCCGACTTCACGCTTGGCTCTCTTGGCTTCCGCCTCAGCCTCCATTTTTAGTCGCATGGCTTCCATTTTTGCCTCATATCGCAGCTCCTCTGCCTGGGCGATGTACTTGCCGGGTGCGTTGAATTGTAGAGCTCTTGGACGTCTCGCTCGTGGGAGATCAACTTGGGGGTCGAAAAAGTCGTCAGTCTTAGCCGAAACAGCACTTGTGTCGAGATAGGGGTTATTTTTCTTGAGTTCCTGTTCCTCCTTGATCTGAAGCAACAGCGGATGTACCTCTTGGTCCAAGCCGATGACTGGGGCAACGTATGGCTTCTTAGGTTGTCTCTGCGAAGCCTTCTCAAACTCCTTTGGCTTCTCTTTTTCCTTCTCTTTCTCCATCTTCTTGCGCTGAATCTCTGCTGTCTTTTCCTTAATCCGTGCGAGTCTCTCGGCGACATTGCTTTTCGGATCCTTCTTGTCGGTTGTGTCGTTTTTGCCATTCCCTTTGGCAGCCTGCTTCGCCTTGAGACTGGCTATACGGGCGTTTATCGAAGCCCGCTTAGCCTCGATAGACTCCGAGTCGGTCTTCGCACGCTTGACAGTCTTATCGTCGCCCTCGTTCAAGCTGTGTTTGCGCCCCGTCATGATGTGTGGTTCTCTGGTGAAATGCAATAACTTGAAGTTGAAAATAGTGGAGAGTTCGAAGGTGCATGAGCTCATGCCGGTGGTGTCACAACAGAAGAACTCTGCTGTGCAGTAATATGAAGAAGAGGTAGGAATTGACTTAAGGTACATTATATGTTCATGGTATCAAAATGATCATGAAGACCTCCTTATCAAAGTGCATGTGTATTTTATGCTGACCTGTGATATCTGAAATACACGATATTCACGAATTGAGACTCCAGCCAGTGGGACCACTCTGAGGGGTTGAGTCCGACCAGCACAGTACGATACCTGGTACAACATAAGGAATAAACGGCCACTAGCTATATCCCATACAATCCTATTCTCCTAATAGGTCTGTTTATCGTTGAATCAGCTTCTGCTCTCATGTTGTAGCTACGACAAACGCTGATGGGAGTCACACCACCGTCTACTATTCTGAGTGAGACGAGCGTCCATTGCTCAAGTTTCCCATACATAGTCTTAGCTCTTCTGTTCCAGTATTTTTGTTGTTGAATAATTTATTACAGATGAAAAACCTGATATGCGAAATGGATAGTGTGTGGTTTGAGGAGATGCGAGCGTTACAAGGGTGTTTGTGTAGTGCTCCGGCGTAACGGGGGTCCGAAAACAAGAGGCACGTCTTCAACAACTGGCGATTTGGAGCTGAAATAGTCGAATAGCTCGTGTAATTGGTCCCGAAGCTGCTCAAACTCCTCTTGAACAGTCTCGAGCTGTCTCTCTACTCCAGAGATGTTTTCCAAGTCGCGGGCTGCGAGGCTCAGCAAGTCGTGGCGGGACGCTGTGGCTGTCATTGTGGCTGTGAATATTGATGGTAGTGGTGGCTATCGTGTATCAAACCACAGCTCTTCATTTATATATATCTCATGGCACCCATGTGGCAAGAGATGCATCCACACAAGGTGTCTTAATCCGTTGTTCACACACATCAAGGTTTCAGATTAATTCAAAACCGTATCTCGATGACTTCCACATCCAGCAATATCAATGAATGAAACGCTTCGTGCATGCTTTGTGCGTGTGTGTGTGTGTGTGTGAACTACGAAACGTGTACACATAATTCTCTTTGTAAGAGTGCTCAAATTGGCAGGTTGCGCTCCTGCGTGTCGTTTCTCTTCACACAGATGAGAGAGAGACACCGAGTCACCTGACCGTCGCCTTCATGTAGAGATCTACGCAGCGGGTGCGACGAGGAATACCTATCGTTTGACATGTCTCACCACCGATGCGCTTTAGCTTCCAGCGACGCGAACCACACGATTAGAGGCATCGCACTGCGGAGTGGAGTGAAACTTTAGCTGCTTAGAAAGTGGACACTTTTAAAGCCAACTACGATACTGGTACATACAAAGGAAGGTCATTACGAGATGTGTACAATAATTGTTTCGTGCTCATGTGAGCAACGCCTTGTCCCACCATTCATAATTCATTAGTCGTTATATCATATTTTCTGTTGTACATGTTGAGGGCAATCGACACCAGAATCGATCAGAAGAATCTGTCGAGCGACAGAAACTTGGAAAGCTGACCGACAATGTGTGAGCCTTCCTCCTCCTCGTTTTGTTGGGCTCTACACGATGCAGCTCTAGTGCTAGATCGAGTAGATGGGGTCGAGATAGAGATTCTTCGCGCCTGGGGCTTCTTGGGCGCAGCTTCAGCCAACTTCATCTCCTGAACATCATCGTTGGAACTCGTGTGAGACCCTCCGAACGACGGCCGTAAACTTGGAGAACCGATTGGCGACGCATTCTTAGACGCATTCTTAGAAGGCTTCTGTGGAGTCATGGCGCTTCTTGGGGCAGGCGCTGATTCGTTCGAGTTACGTGCCGAGGAGGCTGCTGCCGAGGCTGCTGCAGCTCCCGACTTCTTCCTGTTCTTTGTAAAGCCAGAAGAGCGTCTCGCAGGCTTATATCCTGATGGTCGGTTGCCATTGGCCTTTCCTTGGGCAATGAGCTCGTCCACGTTAAGCTTGAGCTTTCTGGCCTCCGCGATGACTCGCTGGAACGGTGTCGCGTCTTCTCCAAGCTCCTCCACTTGCTCCTCTTCTTCTGACTCGGATTCGTCCTCGAGTAGATGACTCTTAGGCACGCTCTCCATGCTCGACTTGACCAGGACCTTGAAATCGACGTCCTGGGCAACCTTCCGATCTATAAGCAGTTGCTCCAGATTGTCGAAAGTCGTAATCTTCGGAGGAGGAATGAATTTGGTAGGCGGCGGTGGAAGCAAAGAAACTGTGGGTGTGACTCCTCGATGTTGGGGAAGCGCGTGTGTGAGTATTTGTTGTGTGTTGTGTTGCTGCTGTTGCTGCTGTAGCTGTTGTAGTTGGGCCTGGGACATGGCTCTTCCGCTGACTGCCGACATTGAGAAGCTTCTATCTCGCAGGATGGGCTTGGCTTTCACTTCCTTCCCCTGTTGTTTGAGGGCCTGTCTACCCTTGGCATCTTGCTCCTCGATCTCCACTCCACAGGTAATGGCAGCTGAGTCGTGAGATCCATAATCTCGAGCGTGTGAGAGACGGCAGTGATTGATGAATCCCTGTGGGCTGCCGAAGTTCGATCTGTCGCAGTCCTTGCACACCAGCCGAACCAGAACACCGTCAGGTCGTCGGTAAATGCATTGCTCGACGTTTCCTCGGCCAATGTATCCACCATTGGACGCCAGCTTGGCTGTGGGATGTCGGATTCGCCTGGTGGGCGGTTCCAGGTCTTGTAACGCTGGGTGTGTGTTGACGTTGTTTGTGTAGGTTGTGTCGTCCACGCCACTGTACGGTGTGGACGCTTTCGCCACCGTAGCTCCTTCAGCCGGGGATGCTTCCTTATCCTTCAAGTAGTGTGCGTAACGCTGCACAAAGTCGCGGGGCTCGCCACTCACGACATTGTGTGTGTTGTTGTGCAGCTTCCGCATCTGTACCATGAGGGTCTGCACCTGGGCAATCCGGTCCTCAATGGTGCCGAGTTCTCGGTGCTTGAGCAGAATCTCCAGGTCGAACTGCTGCTCAATGATGGACCGCATCTGTACTTGTGGCGCTTTGCGTTTCTTCTCGTGATACTCGTCGGGCTCGTCGGGCTCAGTCAACGGCGATGAGACAGACGACGGTGTAGGGGTCTCGAGATCCATGTTGCGGTGATGGTCGCTGTCGCTGTCGCTGTCCGAAGCCACGAGCCGGCGACGCTTGGACTGTGATGGCGACACATCTTTGGCGTGGTCGTTGCTCATTTTCCGAAGTGTGGTCTGGTGGTGGAACAGTTAGGCATAAGCCGGAATCGAACTGCAGGAGTCAGGCTGCTTGTGTGATATTTGCGTGGGTGGGGGGACGCTGTACGGTCGTTTTTCAGCTTATTTGCCCGGAGAATGTGTGTGGATCTGTCCGTTTCTACCCCGTAATCAGTCGCAGTCCTATCAAATAGGTGCAAGTCAAGGTCGTGCAGCGGAGCAAAGGGCGCACCAACGCAAGACACACGGGGATATCTGGGTTGTAAATTTGGGACTGGAAAACTATGATTAAACTCAAAGTTTTGGGAAGTCGAAAATAAGCTTTCAACACACACCCACCCATTTCATGACAACTGAATGTGGGGGAACCGATTCTCGTCGATGATAATACCCCTCGATGCCAAACAGAGCCTGTAAAGCACGGGCAGGGCCCAAAGCTGAAAAAATAAGAGAACCTGTTTCGATCGTGAAAACCGCCACCGGACTGGCCCCAACCGGCTCGATTTCCGGTGCCCAGCAGCCACCTCTGAGCCTGCATAAACTTCACTTGCTTTGCCCTTTCATGTAAGTGCCTCTCGCATCTGGACTGCCCTCTAAACTTCCATCACACTCCATGGCGAGCGGTGCATCTGGAGATAGTGGTCCGACACACGGATAAATCGGAACTGCCAAATACAGAAGGTCCAGACACCACAATATAGACATGAGTGGATATCTCACTGCACGCGGACCCGGGCAAATAATATTGGAATGTGGCGAAAACGCCCCTTCGGTCACCCCGTATAAAGACGTTTGCTTCATGCCGGCCAAAACCAGACTACACGAGCAGTATAGCGCGATAGCGTAGCCTCTCTCGAACTGTTTGCCACACACACTAATTATATTATTTAGTGTCGTGTGTCGTGTCTCCGTGTTTGGTGGGTGGGCCGAGTGAGTGAGACCTGCGTTAACGGCGACAAGTCCCAATTGGCAGCCTCAAAACATGACCCCCCCCTCACCATTCTGGTGATCGCGAAATGACATCTGAGCCACGGAGGCGGCAATCTCACCCGCAGGTGATGTTGCCCAATCTATAGTTGGACTCACTACATATATACGGGCATGGGGTTGTCCCGATCGGACGCATAATATGTGGTTTAACTATATTGAGGATCTATACCCAGGGGTTTTATTCAATGGCTCCTTCCATTCTGTCATCCCTTGGAAGTTGTCATGTTTGTTTGCTGCCTTCCCCGCCCCTTCGGTTGTGGTGCCTTGTTCCGACATCTCGCTGTTTGCACACGTAGTGCGTCTGTCATGCGTCTGTTGCGTTCGTGCTCTGGCTCGATTGTCCATCGTACACCAAACTCAGTCTGGCGGCACAATGATGCACTGCATCTAACTACACTGTAAAAAAAATAGCAGCGTCGAAAAAATGAAGTAGATGCAGATCAGGCACACAGCACAACAACACCGCGTAACACGAAAATCAGGGAAACATGACGGAAACAAAACAGATCACAAACAACTCATCGATACACGACACTGTGGAGCAAAGCCACAAAAAGCTTTTGGAAGACAAGCAAGTGAGACTATCAGCCAGCGGTAAGGGTTGCACCAAGATCATCACCGTTGTGCAACTGGTCAAGCAGCTGACTAGCAAAATCGGAGAGAGCGAGAAGGGCAAGACCATTTACCAGTACAACCGAATCTCGACGAACGACTCAGGTGAGAAGTCCATGCCGCAGCTTGATATCGTCTTGTCTCTTGCCAAGGTCGCCGAGCTCGACACCCCAGAGTGGACCATGCAGACCGAGATGCCTGTTCACCCCAAAAAGACCAAGACCAAAAAGGTCTAGCGGGTTGGAGAAGAATTGACACCATCGATTGATGTCTCGTGTCGGCGGAACGCCCTGACGGGAGTTGATGTGTTGCACTCGCCAAAGTCAAGGCCTAAATCTGATTCTTCACTGTGCTCGTACACAGTCCAATCATATTCAGGAATGACTTCAGGGAGATATGTGGCACCGATGCCGAAGCTTTGTTTTGATCGCAGACTGGCTGTTGAAATGCGGTCTGGAACCACTGCTGGAGGCACCAACACCTTTGGATATCGAGGGGTTGTTCCTGCGTGTTTCAGATTTGTTGATGAGATGGAGTTTCGACTTGGAGTGCCTGGTTCCGTTTCAGGTGACGGGGATTGGTGGCGGCCTCGGTAAACTGCAGGGGTTCCTGGTCTTGTGGTCTTCTTAGAGTTGCGAGCCTTCTTGTCCTTCGCCCGCTGCCAGTAGTCGCCATCGTGCTCATCGCTCATGCACTCTTGCATTTGATCCAAGAGCGGGGTGTGTGGTTTGAAGTAGGACCTGATATCCTTAGTGGGGGTCTGCGGACGCTTTTCTTTCACTCTGACTGGTATCTTGGATCTAGGTCCCGCGGTATTTTGGCGCTTGGTTGGCACTGGAGTGCCTTTGAGCGGATGTGTGTGACTGACGACAGCTTTCCGCTTCGACCTGTGGGTGATGTTTGTATTTTTGGGGGCCAGCACGTTTCGTTTCGGCTCGGAAGCGTTTCGCTTGGATCGTTTGCTGGCTTGGACAGGCGTGTCCACAGAGTCGTCACTGGGTATCTCGAATATATCTCTGGTTTTTGCGCGTAGTCGTTTCATGGTATCTGTAGTGGTTGTGGTATCTGTGAGGTATCTCTGGAATCGTAGGCTGTGTATACACGAGACGGTTTTGTGTCACCATCTTATTGAATTTAAGGACGGAAGTGAGTGTATACACAACACAGCTATGGTCGTCCACCTTAAAGGGCTTCATGGTCCGCGTGGTGGGCATTCATGGATAAGGTGGTGTCCTGTAGCTACAGCAACAGCTGCACATGTTCAGTGCGTCACACCAAGCTTCGACGTGTCGGGTAATATCGCGAATGCATGACCTATCATTGCTCGTTTTGTGAAAACTGAAAGTCTTGTTCTTGTATGGCTCCTCTATTGTAGACGTTGTGATCTTTTCGACCCACAGTCCCACAGTTCCTGTGAAGAACACGGATCACGTAACAGTATCAAGGTCAAAAACGGGTCATGGTAAGACAGAACGACCTGCTGATTAACTGACAATCTCGTTAGAGAAGATAACAAGAGTGAGCTAATCAGCTTGCTAGTCCTGAATCCTCAGAGAGGTCCACTTCTGGCACTGTCACTTGTGGAAGCATGAAATTTACCAAGAGCGATCGTCACAAGAATAGATCGAAAAGGTATTTTGTTCGTGAGTGCTTCAATTTTCTTGTCTTGACTTGTATTGAATCGACCAATTCTCACTTTTCCTTTTCCTTTCATTCCCAGCTCCTTTTTCCAGCCCTTCTTTTCATCTTCATGCCATGTTTCAACTCTAAGATTATACGTCGCCAAAACCACCACCCTCCCAACATCGCGATCCAATATCTACACTCAACCACACACCACAGCCACACATCAAAATGTCTATACCAAGAGGACCTTCTACACCAATCATTCCCTCATCGAAGGGTGCGCCACAAATCCCCCGAACTCCCTCGTCGACGCTTCCACACCCCACTGCTGCCCAATCTCCAGCCAGCGCTTCGTCTTCCACCTTCCCCAGCGCCCTCAACCCCAATGCCCAGCAGTCTAACAACCCTGCTCCCGATTACCCGCCACAGATGACGGCTCCCACAACATCGTCCTCATCTATCCGAAAGCCTGGATCCATCTACGAGCGGAACATCAACCGTCGAACTCCTGAGGTCTCTCTCAACGCCTTTGCATTCCTATTCTCTGAACTCGTCCAGTATCTACTGCGACAGCGAAAGGAGGCTGGAGCTAACGCCGGCTCCCTCCCGGATCTCGAGACACGTCTAAACACCCTCGGCTACCATGTGGGCCAAAGAGCACTGGAGCTGGTGACTATCAGAGAAGCCACGGCAGGAGCATCAGCAAAGGGCGCGGCAGGAGGAAGACGAGAAAACAAGATTCTGGGAATCCTCGAGTTTGTGCATACTCACGTGTGGAAGATGGTGTTTGGTCGCGCAGCTGACGGCCTGGAGAAGTCACGAGATGAAGAGAACGAGTACATGATCATCGACAACGAGCCCGTGGTCAGCAAATACGTGTCTGTGCCAAGAGAGAACTCGCAACTCAGTGTGGCCGCCTACGCCGCAGGTATCATTGAGGCTGTTCTCAATGGAGCCAACTTTCCTGCCAAGGTCAGTGCTCATACAGTTGAGGACGAGGACCATCCTCTGCGAACGGTCTTCTTGATCAAGTTTGATCAGGCCGTCATTGATAGGGATCAGAAAATCGCAGCATAGTAACGACGAACATATAGAGCAATGAACGATAGATGAATGAATGATTAATGGTGACGGAAGCATCTCATAATGACAATAGCTCACCCTAGATATACCCAATACGCTACAAGATCAACGCCGCATGTGATTATAACTTCATAACTGTACATATTGTGGCCTTGGCCCTCTATTCATCTTCCCTGCATCAATCTTTTTCCTTCTCAGCTGTCTCGGACCCTTTCCATTGTCTGTCCACCTCACCTACAACGACACCTCGGTGTGCTCGGCGATGTCGTCAACAAGCAGATCATCATCACTCTCAATGTCGGGGTCAACGCTGAGCTCCTTCTTCATGCTGTAGGCATCTTCGCCATCGGCATAGTATCCGTTCTCCAGCTTCTTCACCTCAAATTTGAGCGAGTCCCGGTAGAGGTGCAGAGCAGCTCTGTTGGACTTTCGCACATGCAAAGAAACGTACTGAGCTCCGTACACTTCGCACAGAGCTCGCAGAGACAGTCGCATCAGCTTGTCTGCGATTCCCATACGTCTGTAGGTTCGCATCACCGACAGGGAGGTGATGTGGCCATGTGGTCTGTCATCCTCCTCTTTACTCTTGTCGGGGTTGTTTTGTGCCACGACGGGGTCGTCCTCCATCTTTGCCAGAACGTATCCAACAATCTTCTCGCCGTTTTCCGAGTCTTTAGCGGGCATGGTAGCCACGAAAGAGCACTGGGGCCACGAGATGGCATGGTACAGGTAGTACTTGAGCACGTAGTTTTCGGGCAAGTTGGTCAGGTTGCAGTTCTGCATACCTGCCAGATCCTCCACCGTCGCTTTTCGGATGTTCATGGTTGTGGATTGTGCTGTCGCTGCTTCAATAGCGCCTGGGATAGCCTGCCATGATACTCGTGAAATTCGAGCATTGGGATTTCAGATCAGCCCTAACCCTACAGGTGGATTTTGACGTGGTGGATAATACGGGAGTGGTGAGGTGGATGTGTGACGACCATGTGACCCTGTGGTCACAAAAGATCGTTGCCTTCACGTCTCTGTTTCCGTTATTTTATTTCAGAGGGCAAGAATTCACATTTACTTCGCTCCATGCTTTAACAAAAATAGCGCTCTTTAGTTGAGTGATGCTTATGTGGAAGCACACACCTTTGCGGAGGGATATATTTAGTGGTGAGAATCATCTTTGTCTTGAAAGCATCTGTGATTGTCGCTACAGTGGCTAACGGGTATCAAATTTGACATGTATCGGGATCTACGTAGCTGAATCTTCTCTTTCACAATGTGCCCTGTAGCTACACACCATATAATTGTCCACAGTGAAGTGCGTCAACGAGCAACATATTGTGGTACGAGTACGGTCCTTGTCCGCTCGTTGCACAAGGTGTATAACCCCTGACCTTTCCCTTCCCTTGTTCAAGGGGCACATGTGCACCTTTGCCTGATGTTTCAGAACGAATGGAGTCTCGCCATGAAATCGTGCCATGTTAGCCTCTGAGACAGGGCATGAAGTGGAATTCTCGGTGTGGCTGATGGCTGATCAGTGATTCACTTGCTACGGTGGCTACAAACCTACAAGTAGACGCAGACCGTGCGATAGCTGTCTCTTTGCCTACTCGTACAGAATTAAATCGTTTGTGTTGTTTATTCTACATACATTACATGCCTTAAGACATGCTACTGCTCTAATCAGCATGTAGAACTTCAGCAGCCGCGAAAATGCGGCGAAGCTGAATTCTGTGCTCTGCCTTCCAAGAGCTTGTTCCCTCTCAATGTGTGTTATGTTTCGTGTGTGCGGATTGTTGGTAAGTCGGGGTAGGTGTGTGTGCGCGCCGTATGTAGGGGTCCTGTATGTGCATCCTCCATATCCTCTATCGATAAGTGGCTTATCATAGCTCGGACGAGTCGAAGTACAGTTTGGGGTCAAACTGAGAGATGTCCGCCGACGTGGCCTCGCCATCAAGAAGCAGCTCGGCGATAAGCAGACCAGTGCCGGGGGCGTTGTTGATACCCCAGCACGAGTGACCCGATGCCAAAAACAGATTGAGTGTAGTGGTCTCACCAATCAGGGGGCCTGTGCATGAAGGAACGTCCACCACCGGCAGATAGCAAGCCTGTCGTTTGAGCACCTTTCCGTTCTTTAGCTGGTGCGAAAGGTCTCCTGCCCACTTGAACAGCTCGTCACATCGCTCTCGCTCAACCTCCACCGCGTCTGTGTTTTCTGGGACGGGCAGCGAGTCGCCTTCGCCGCACACGTAGATTTCGTCCTTTCGGGCGTAGATCTCGGGACTGACGTATCGGTTTCGCGACACTCGCAGCTCTGTGAAGATGCCGTATGCTGTGGTGGGCTTGGTGGGCACAATGGTGATGGAGTGTGCTCGCAAACCGGATATTGGGCACGTGGGCAGCAACTTGGAAGTCCACGGACCCACCGCCAGAACGACTTTTGCGGCCAGAAGTGTGCGTTCGTCTCCAGGGTTAGCCACGTAGGTGACCGAAACAGCCTCCTCCTCGTCATCATCGTTTAGACGGGTGTTGACCCGCTTGACGGAGCCCAGCACCAGCGTCGCGTGGCCGGATTCGAGCACCTTTTTGAGGATGTAGGTTGTGAACTTGAACGGGTGCACCTGTGCGGTGGAGTCGGTGCCACCCAGGTGTGACCACGAGTCGATAACCTCGGGCCGGATCCAGTCCAGGTCCTCAGGCAGGTCCACCTCGGGGCCCTTCTCCGAAGAGTGTGTGGGGGCTCTACCGGCCACCTTTCTTCCCAGGGGGGCAGGGCCGGTCTTCATGAGGTTTCCCTCCACTGAAACCGTGCTGACCCGTCTGTAGCCCCACTCCACCTCTCCGTTGTACTTCTCTGCCAGCTGCTGGTGTAGTTCGAACGACATGGGCACAATCTGCGACGGGAAGGCCCACAGAGCCAGCAGTCCACCGGCCTTACCAGAAGCGCCACCTGCCGCTCGCACCGCCTCGATGATGGTGATGTGGTGTTTCTCTGGGTCGAACTTTGGGTGGTTCAGCAGATAGTATGCTGTGCACACACCGATGATGCCGGCGCCCACAATGACAATCTCTTCTTTTTCAGACATTGCCGGACGAATGTGATGTGGCTGGGGGTAAGTGTGTGCGGTGTGTGCGGTGTGTGGGTGAGTGGTGTGTGGATGTGTGTTTTTCTATAAAGTGTGACTTTTGTCTTTTCCTGTCGATTGTGTAAACTGGCCCAGCGTCGTGGCCACGGGGTCGAAAAGTGCGCCGTTGTGTGCGAGAAATAAAAGACCGCAATCTGAGGGCCAAGTCGATATATCTCGATATTGGCTATGACCTGGTGAGGCTGGAGTGCTGCAAGACTGTTCAATGCTATTTATCACAGTATAATGTGTCGTTATGTGGGCTGCTGTGCGAATGATCGCGCAGAATTTTTAGGTCTGTGTGCGAATTAAGATGTATCCGTGTTTGTGTTGGAAGGCTGGGAGTGAAGAGAGCACGTTTGGAAGGGCTTCCCAGGGTATATATGGAGCCAATAAGGGTGTCCGGAGACCGAGCTTGTTCTTCCAGGCCCTGGAAATCAAAATTTGTTTCGGGGACCCGTCCCGTCTCTATTTTGTGGATTCTAATCCACGGGTGCAGTCCCCTTCAAGGGCCTGCTTGGTAATATATCGCAGTACATGAAGATGCTTACCAACGGCCAATTGAATTTCCAGCCAGGCATAAAACGTGCACTGGGAGGAGGAAAATGGGGTGACTTTTGCTTTAATAAGAGGGTAAGGAGATACCTTTAAATGACCAAACGGCCCTTTTGGGATGTTTAGCTTGGAGGGGAAGGTGGGCGGAGAGCTTGGATGTTCGCACAACCTTGGACAATAGGTTTGGCGAGAGCCACAATATCATAGCACGCACCCATAACAAGAGCCACCCCCCCACCAGGCACTTGGTTCTATATAGCTGCAACCGCGAGTAGTCAAATAAAGGTAGTGCAAGGACGGAAATGGCAGCCACTGGGGCATGTGATTGTGGATTTCAGCCCACGGTGCAGTGCAGCTCACCAGGGGTACGAGTTGTTTTAATGCGTGTATCCCGAATTCCAGTCTTTCCAGGCATAACTTTTATTTCCGTGCTGAGGGGGCCCTCCCTCTCAATCTTGTCTGTCGACCCGACGACCCCTGCGACATAGCTACAGCACAAGTAGGTGTTTATCTGAAAATCGCCTGAGACTACTGTATGTACGCGTATTATAATTAAGACTGATCATCGTGTGAGATGGGTGAGACACTGTCACGCACACGCCACAATGGCTAATATGACAGCCCAACGGCTTGCTCGTTATACCTCATCTGTACGTCTCCACCCTTCGCAGGGTCCTTTCTCTCGCGTATAGCATTTCCAGCTGCTGGAACCGCTTCTCATTCTGCCCAGTACACCAGCCAAATCTGTCTCGATTCCGTTTTTTGTTTCGCTAAACTGCTTGTGCTCGTCTCCGCTCCTACGCGCTTGTACTTGCACATACGAGACTACTGTACATACCGGTACAAGAACGAGTACAGCACAATTTTAGCCCCCTCTGCAAGTGCCCTCTTACAATGCAGCGGATCCACCCGAACATATTTGCCCCAGTGCAGCCCCCCAACTTCCATGCCTAAATGCATAAGGTTACACGGCACCCCAAACCGTTGCGATTGTGGCCAGGCACCGCCCCCCTGGCACGTCTTGTTGCAGGTGTAAGAAAAAGTCTCAGCTTGGTACGCTGAGGCTTTCTGTGCTTTGTTTAGGGCATACGCGCTTCCCGGGTCTGGTTTTCTTTATCATGGAGCCGCTTTAAGTTGACAGAAGCAACAAGCAATCTGGAGACTATATTTTGGAGCCAGCGGGAGTTTGTAAGGTGCGATCTGGAACTATGATGCAGAGAACAAACGTATTGTGTGTCCTGTGTGGGCAATTGCGTCCGCAAATCCAAACTACCAGCACAGCCCCATGAGTCGGCCCTTTGAGCCGCTCGATAGATGCGCGCTGCGCCTAAGAGATGGTCAAATAAATGTGGACAAACTGCAGTACTGTAATTGGCTTACCCGGTCCAGGTTCCGCTTACACATCCCCCCTGCAAGTGAACCCACCAAAGCACGCCCACTTGGACCTATCCGGACCACGGGGCCCGGGGCATCCAGGTTCCGAGTGTGCTGGAGGTATTCCGTATTCATCGAACGAAACGAAAGTAGATCGCTATCGAGTCAAGACTGGACTGAGACAAAGAGAAATTATCAATCAGTCGCATGGTAGGCGATAGGAGTGCATACATACGAGGACGTTGTGCTTGTAGGGGGGGGTTTTGATAATATCAGAAGATGGGGAAATTCACACCCCCCCCCACGTGGTTCTCATAGAAGCAAAAATAGGAGAAGCGATGTTGCTGTATGTTGATTACACGGACACTCTTAGCGTGTTACGAGAGTGGGGGTCTACAAGGGACACACATAATACTCCCATCAGCGCATGCCATTCTATTGTGGGTGTGTGAGATGGTGACTGTCAGGTTCTTGCGCGAGTGCAACTTCGTGGTACGCGAGTAGTCGTATGAGGGTTCTAATCTGATGACAGGCGCATGTGTCTGCTTTACTTCTACTGTACGGAGTACATACTTGTACTTCTACTTGTACTCGTGCTTGTACCGCACAAGCATGTGCCCATTCAACAAGTCTCATACTGTATCCTCTCGCAATTGGAAGCCCCTTCTTAAAAGCAATGTGTGATGTCATAATTCGTTATCTGCTTGGTTATGGATGTTGTACCGCGCCGCTATAGAGCGATGAGCAGAATGAGCAGGACGATTAGAGCCACAATCAATAGTGTGATGCAGCACGAACCCAGAGTCTCTTGGTTCTTTCGCACCACCCAGTCCACCTTTTTGAGACCACGCTGCAACCGAGAGCCAGCCGAGTCAGCATGACGATCCAGATCATCAATGAGATATGACTGGTCCTCCAGCTCCCGCGACATGACATTGGCCTGTTCCCGCAGCGAGTTCACCGTGTTGTAGACACCGTCGAGAGCATTGTCCTGCTCCTCAATCTGGCTGGCGTACATCTGCTGGGTGAGTCCCGCGGTTCGGGACTCGGAATCGTCTGCTTCATCAGAGTAGATGCCGTGTGGCGTGCCTGTGTTTCGAATCTTGCTCACCTCCTTCTGTACCTGTCCCAGCTGTGACATGAGCTGAGCAACCTGCTTGCTACGGTCCTGGATATCTTCGCTGCTGAGACCAAACTGCTGCGGGCGTCCCTGGGCAGCTTCGACGGACTGTGAAAGGTCGGATATCGTCTCTGCGAGCTCCTCTGTGATGTTTGTGAGATCCTGAAGAGTGTTGTGGTTTGAAGGATCGGACCGGAACTGCTCCAGCAGATCTCGGGTCTGTGTCAGCTGGCTTTGCGCATCGGCGCATACTTGCACGAAAGGGTCCATTGTGTGTTTGTGTGAGGTTAGTAGTTGTGAGAATATGATGGTGGTGCAACCTCATGCCACGGCTACAATATCGGGAATGTTCGCATGAAACCTTAATTTGTTGAGGAGGTCTGAGACCTTTTGATGTGCAATGTACGAGTGCTTGTACAAGTACAAAGTCTGGTAGTATTAATTACAGGAGCGTATGTTGTATGAGTGGGGGGGGG